>CAUYUJ010014837.1:1165000-1315000 GCA_963575745.1 Prorocentrum cordatum | reverse complement strand
ACATGTGTCCCGATGGTTCGTTGTCCCGATGGTTGTCCCGATTGTCTTCCCGTGGGTTGTTCCAATGATTTTCCCGATGGTGTTTCACGACGGTTGTCCCCATGGTTATCTCGATGGTTGTTCCGATGGTTGTCCTGATGGTTGTCTTGCTGGTTGTTCCGATGGTTGCTTGCTATGCGCTTGTCCCGTGGTTGGCCCGATGATTGCTCCGACGGTCGCCCCGTTGGGTGTCTGAAGTTGGGAGGCGGGATCGAAGCGAAACGGGATCTCCCAAGAGGGAAGCGGTGTTCGGCTTCGGCTCGTGTCGTACGCGACGTACGGGCGCGGCGAAGCTGCGCGAGGCTCCGTGTGGTCTGGGTCAACAGGGTTGCCATGGTGGCCCCTCCCCTTTCCTGGTGCAACCCGGCCGTGGTGGCGAGAGGGCCATTCGCGGAGAGTTCGAGGAGGTCCCAAGACGGCATCGAGAGTTGCCAAGGCAGCCCTCAAGAGGAGTCTTGGGGTGATCTCTGGGCGGGCACAGCGCCCATCCTGCTTCCAATGCCCCCCCTGGAAGCCTCCATAAGCCCCTTCCTCCTCGGCCGGGGACGGGGGCTCTTCAACCTGCGCGGCCGGTGACGGGGCACGCTCCAGCCCGCCCGTGTCCACCGCACGGCTCGCTCCTGGAGGAAGCGGCTCCGACGGGGAGGAGGAGGAGGAGGAGGAGGAGGAGGAGGAGGAGGAGGAGGAGGAGGAGGAGGGATGTTTCTCGCACAGTGACTGGACGGAGGAGGAGGAGAGTAGGAGGCAGTGACGGATAGAGAAGGAAGGACGGAGGAGGAGGAGGAGGTGGAAGGGAGGAGGAGGAGGTGAGGAGGAGGAGGAGGAGGAGGAGGGGGGGGAGGACGAGGAGAAGGAGGAGGAGGAAGTGGCTCCGACGGGGAGGAGGAGGAGGATGAGGAAGAGGAGAGGGGCCTTTCGTCCCCCAGACCTCTTACGGCCTCCAAACTGGGATGCGAGCAGATGGGGTCGGAGGATCGCGCCGCATCGCCGATTCGACGATGCATCGGTGACGTCGGCGAGGATGCATCGGCGATGTCGGGGCCCAGAAGCTCAAAATAAACGATTGTTGCACGATTTAGATGACCCAGTTCGGATTCGCACATAGAGGCAGTGACCCCTAGGGAGAGTGCTCCCGCTTGAGATTTCCACGCGATTCATTAGCTATGAAACCAGACTCCCGTTCGAGATGTCCTCAAGATTCACGCTTGAGGAGCCCCACAGTAACGACGGTTACAGGGTTTGAATGACCCCGCTCGGATTCGAACATGGAAGGGGGGACCCCATAGGTGTGAATCGGCTCACTCCCGAGAGCGGCCCATCCAAACATGGCGACTACACAAAACATATCGCTGGCTCCCATCCGCAGCGGACAACAAATCAGTGATCCTCCGGCGAAAGAATGACCGTGAGGGTCCCAGCATAAAACGATATGTTGAAACGGTTGGCAATACATGAACTACCCACAGCCGTTTCGGGCCGCGTTGCTTATGAATCTGGGAACCCCGCACCACGGCGAAGATGCCAATGGAGCGGCGTCCGATCGTGATGACTAGATTCAGCCAAGCCCATCCCCATGATCCACCTGAGCCCAGGAATTTTCCGTTGAGGGCGAATCGCACCGTACCCCGGCAACATGTTGAGCCCTCCAGCTCGGGTATGAAGTTTGGCGCCAGACTTTCAAGGGAACCGTTTCGTCATTGATCGCCTTTCGTGCGGGAGTCCGTCCGACAACGTCATATCTGTTGCAGGGAAGATTTCGCCAACACCGCATCCTCCATCGCTTCGATGTGTCGTGTCCACCCGCTTCGATCGCCACTCCTCCTCCCCATCTTTCTCCTGACTTGGACCCACTTCTCCCTGCTAGGAGCCGACCCCTGCACCAAACGTTCTTCACGATTCGTCGGTTCCCCACGCGACATCGTGCGGAACGCCTGGATAATGGCATAGCTTCAGAAGTAAATTTCCACCGCCACTATCCGGAAACCCCTCCACCAGCTGAGAGCGAAGAGAGCGTGATGGTGTACGTCGCTCACAAGACCAGCGGACCGAATGATTGTTTTCGAAGTTCATTATCCACAGGAGCCGTTCGGCGAGAATGCGTCGGCGAAGTTCACAATCACAATTGTGTTTGCACATTTGGATGCGACCGGGTGAATCCGGAGAAGACCTGTTGCGTTGCCGTAGCAATTGTTTGTTCAGCACGCTCGAAATCTTCATCTTGCAACGTCCTGATCCCGTGGAATCTCAAGCCATCATTTGTTAATATCTCCTGTGGTTTCAAACATAAGGTCGGACCGGTACTACGCCGTAGAGATGCTATACGGAGATCTTTGGTCCACATATTTGTGTTGTCCGTGGTGCCGCCGAGCATGCCACCCTTGTCGTACGTCATCGTGCACATCACAGGGAGGTGGTCCTTGGTCGTCGCGTCGCGTATCGTCTGCAACGTCGCTCCCAGTCCCAGCAGCTGAAAGCACCCCTGGACAATATGTTGCACAGACTGAGGGTCGAAAGCATGCTCAGTTCTGGAAGATGACCCGTGTGTTAGAAAATGGCGTGTTGAAGATGCCCACTCGTTTTCCCTGCTACCATGGACTGTGATTCCATCGGTTATCGAATTGCCTGCATTGATGCCATCGGAAGCTGTTCCTGAGCTGGGGAGTGAGTCCAGTACACAGAAGAACCGGTGTGTTCCCAACTGTGAGGACCACGAATCAGACCCAGCCCGAAGTTGATGCCACGCAAAATATCGGTGGTGCGCCATAAACCAGGGATTTGATTATGGTTGTTGGCCGTACAGAGTTCCGAGAGACGGACCGTAGCATGCAAGTACACCTCCATTGCGCACATACCCAGTGGCCCACACTTCGCACAAGCCGCCAGAGCGCGACCTCGAGCCTCAGAAGGATTGCCCTCCATACATCCGCGATGCCTTTATTTTGATAGCATTGCCGAGCTCGATCACACGACCACAAAGGCTGTTATTTCAACATGATTCACGGAATGCATCTCCCACAAACAGGCGATTTGCACAACGTTATCGACGAACGTGGAGGCCTTGATGTTGGTGGTCCGCGCTCTTCGCCCCAGCTGTGGCAAACGCATCACAGCTTCACGCTTCCGACGCAATCTTTCATCATCGACCGCAAATTTGCCTACAACGGATTGAAGCCAGAGCGAAGAGACATGGTGCTGCGTCCCCGCCGAAGCCGCCCGCTCGCCTGACGTGCGGGAGACACCAACATGAAGTCCTGATGGCGGCGGGGCAAGCGGCGCCCTTTGCGCAAGCCATTCGCTCCGCTTTGAGGACGAGGAGGAGATCATGAAAGAGGGAGACGGAGAGAGAGAGAGAGAGAGAGAAGGCGAGGAGGTAGGAGAAGAGAGGAAGCGCATGGGGGAGATCTGATCTGCTCCTCCTCCCCCTCCTCCAACTCGACTGTCTCTTCCCTCTCCACTCCTCTCCTCTCCTCATTCTCCGTAGGGGGAAGGGAGAAGGAGGAGGGGGGGGGTGAGAGGAGGCGCAGCTGTATGAAGGGGAGGAGGTTAGTGGGAGGTTTGTCGTGCTTCTGCGCTTGCCTGGGCAACTGTCTTGGGAGTTTGTGTCCCCCGCCTGAATTTATTTCCATATCCACAGGTTGGGGGTCGTGCCCTGGGACCTCGAGGAGCGATGGACATCTACATAATACTCTGCCTGCAAACTCTCTGCTTTTTTTTGGAGGGGGGAAGGGGAGGGGGAGAGAGGGATCGAGGGTCGAACCTCGAAGGTAAAGATCATCTCGCCTTTCTGTGTGTTGCCCCTGTTGGGGGGCTCGCCTTGTTCCTCTTCTACCTGTCCTCATTCCCCCACCCTCGCTCGTATCGGCAGGGGTTGTCCAGATCGTGTGTTCTCCAGGAGGGATGTTGACCGCTGCTTCCCCCCGCAGAGGGTGGGACGTTTTGGGAAACTACGTTATCCTTGTTGGGCCTCTTGAGGGGAGGCGAGGGAGGAAGAGGAGGGGAGGAGGAGGAGGAGGAGAAGGCGTAGGAGAAAGAGCAGGTGAAGAGCAGGGGAGGAGGGCACAGTAGGAGGAGGAGGAGGAGGAGGAGAATCTCTGGGCGCCCAGCGCCTTGCGCGGCACGGCCGCGAAGGTGCTCTGTCTTCCCTTGGCGCTTAGACGATGACAGGCTCGGGCGCGCTCGCCGCCTGCAGGAGTGGCTCATCGGTCGCGCCTGCCCGCGCATGACCGAAGAAAACAAGACGGCGGAAGCTTATGTTGATGCGGCCTTATTCTAGCCGGCCTGCTGTAGCAGGGCGTGCGAGATGGCCCGATAGGTCAGAGGAGGACAAGGTACGGAAACCGCCGCTCATCCAGGAGAGCCTCCATCGCCACGCCACGGCCAGATTCTCCTCGAAACACTGGATGTCATAACGCATCCCAGGCGAGGTCTAGGGAGTAGCGGTATCAGTATCTCTTTGCCCCCCTTCTCCCCCCACAGAAAGGCAATGTTTTTGTTGTCTCGTTGCTTGTGTCTTCCGTATTACGTCCGCGTCTTTTGTCTCATTTCCATCGTTCCGCACGTTTTTCTTGGTAAGCGTACGCACGTCCCCTTGCTCTTTTGTTCGTCCGTCGCCCCCCTGGCCCCACGGCCCATGGCCCCTCGGGTTGTTCATTGGCACGGCTTGAGGTCATGATTTGTGTGAATGGCAGAATGCCTCGGGAGTCGTTGTACTTACGGTAAGGAACTTTTTCTCAGCTTGTCGCGCCGCTGGTTTTGGCCTACTTCGCTTCGGCGCGACACGCTAACCACTTCCCAGTCCCCGAGCGTCAACGTCCCGAGCTTTTCCCAGCCCCTCGCCCCGTTGAGCGGAGCGACGCGCTATCAGCTCGCAGGGCATAGCGTGTCGCAAAGGCCGCCGCCACGATACGTTGAGCAAAAGTTCCCGACCGTATTCGCTGTAATTTTACGGCCCGAGAGGGCCATGGAAAACCTCGAACGCCAGACGCGAACACGATTTGGCTGCGTGCGGCAGACCCCCACCTGCCGTGCAGGACGGTTCGGTAGAAGTCACCCCAGGCCGAGGCCGGGACGCAGCGCTGCTGTGCTGCCGCAGGCGCGCGCGGCCGTGATGTTGCACGGTCGTTGTGTTACCCATGTTGGGCTCTCTTTGCTGCCCAATTTGGGACACAATGGTTTCGTTCTTAGACTCAACGCCGGTGTGCAGTTCGCAGCGTGCTGCTAGCAGCTAGCACGACCCTCGGGTGGGCCTCTGAGGCACATGGCTGCGGAGGTGGAGAAGCAATGTTGCAATGCCGCGCCTGCGCTAAATTGTGTACGCGACTATCTCGCCAGAAACTTAATGCAGAACGATCCTCACATGATGCTCAAAGACTGGGGGGCGCACACATTGTGTCCCCAATTCGTATTGCTGAGATGAGAAATCACACGTTTAGCCATCACAAACGAGGCGCCCTCGGCCCACCACGGCGGCCGATTTGTTGTGTGTTTCTGGAGGGCTTCTTGTTGGGCGCAGGGATGGCTCCATCCAACAAGAGAGAGAGGCATGAACATAAACGCTCGGAGTTCTGCGCAGGTTTCTCGGATCTTCGCTGGGGCCCTATTGGCGGCGCCTCCAGCGCCGCTTCTAGCGCGCTCCGCGCGCCAGGGAGGTGGGCCCAGCGCCGGTCCAGGAAATCCGCGCGGGCCTCGTTCAGTTTGTGTTATGCCATTTTCCCCAATCATTGCTTGCACTGAAGGGTACAAATAGCAGATGTTGAAAGATTTGGCGAAAGTTCCCAGGCGATTTCAGTGGGGCCGGGTTCCCGGGATCCCAGTTCAAGGTTCCCGGGGTTCACGGTTGTTGGTTCCAGGCCGATTTCGATGGGCGGTGGGGTTCCCGGGTTTTTGGGTTTCAGGTTCGTGGTCGATCTTTTTATCGATCGGTCTGACCATAGATCTCATTACCCACCTCTCTACCGATGTCATGTTCGATCTCCCAATCGATCTCACGATCGATCTCACACTCGATCTCAATACCGATCGCAAGAGAGATTTCACGATCGATCTCACACTAAATCAAATACACTACCGGTCCCGCGACCGACCGTACTATCGTCCTTAACATCGATCCCACGATCGATCTCACAATCGATCTCATTATAGATCGCAAGGTCGACTTCACGATCGATCTCACGCGATCTCACTAAATCGATGTCGCGATCGGTCCCGCGACCGACCATACCATCGTCCTCACAATCTTTCCCGCGATCGATCTCACGATCGATCTCACAGTCGATTTCAATATCCCTGTCATTGATTTTCAAACCATCCACTGATCGGGGTGTTTCTCTGGTGTACTTATGATTCCACTGTCGGTGGTCTCCTCGAAGCTTCTGGAGAGTATTGTGTTGGGTCTCGGGGTGGTCCTGCTGAGCGGCCCCGGGGAGGCTCGGCACTAGTTATGTCGGAGCCCTTTGTGCGGGTCCAATGGAAGCACACACATAACGGCATACATGTACACAACATGGCATTGCCTAGCACATCGTAGCATGCCAGCGTCCAGCGTAGCGTGACATAGCGCACGATATCGTGACATTGCAATGCAGTGCGTAGCCAGGCATACCGTGCCATGGCACAGCATAGAACATGAGCGAGGGTTTACGTACCAGACACAACAACTATCGAAGCAAGTAGTGGCTGGCGCCCATGTCAGGAGGACTTGGTCTGATCATTGCGACCAGACCGCGTGCCTCTTCCTCCCAGGGCCTTGCGCCTCTTGGGAGCTTCCGGGGGCCTCTGGCGTGTCTGTGCTGCCGTCTTAAGCAAGCTCCCAGGGGGGCATCTTGCGGTTGTCTTGGGAGGTCTTGGACGTCTTGGGAGGCGCGGAGGGGAGGGGAGGGTGGCAACACGTAAGGGGGGGGTACGAGGGGCGGCGCCTCTGGGAGCAGACTTTTGACAGCCAGCCGGCGCTCTCACACGCCCCAGTACAGATACGAGCGTCATGGCAGCAATCGCGATGAAGCAGCGTTCGTATTCACACTGGTCCAGGAACAGCGGCGTAAGCTCGGTCTTGGACGGGAGTTTGCATTGACCAGTTTGCAATGGCACCGCGCGCTGGCGCAACGCTCGCGAAGACGATCGGTTGCCCCACGCCTGGCATGCGCGATGGCAAGAGCAGCAGCCAGGGCAGCGGCCAGTGGCGCTGCGGGGGACGGCTCCTCTCTCCAGCTACCGCGGCCGATCTCTCCTCGCCCTTCCTCATTTCTCTCTCTCCTGGTCCCCTCGCCCGTTGGGGCCTGCTGGTCGCTGCCCCGGCGGACCCAAGCGTCCTGCGCGTGCTGCGTTCCGCGCCCTCTCCGCCCCTCTCCTCGGTGTCGTCCAGTCGATCTCCATCCGTACGGGGCTTGGGTGCAGTCGAGACGCTGGGTGGCCATGATTTTCGGCGCGGCTGCGTGTAGAGCTGGGGCGGGGGTGCTCTCGGTGGCCGAGGTTCGCCGTGTCCAGAGTCCTGGTTCCTCATTCAGCGTTACCCATGGTAGCGTGATGATTGCATTTCTGCACCACTAGCCCGAAGGGGACATCACGTAGACTCCCACCTAGAAAGGAGTGGGTGTCGGCCAGTGGGGCCGAGGCAGTGCCCGTCGGGATGGGGATCTTTCAAACGATGCGCAGTTTCTGCCGTCACCTCTTGTTGTGCTTGTGGGCGGCAAGCATACCCGCATCCACAGCCTCACGGGCTCCTGGGCCGCGACCACGTGGATACAGGACGTTTTTTTCGCGGACGCCCCGCGTGGAATGAGTCCATACGACCGCGTTTCCACCTCTCCCAGACCCCCGCCTCGCAACGTGGCTTCCCCAGTTGCATCCCGAGTCGTTTTTGTTTACAGTCTTGTGGCCCCGCACGGGCACCCAAAGGTCGAAAAAGGTAGAAGAATTATTCCGTGCCACTTTTTAACGACGCGAGGGGGTTGGGTCGAAGGATCGCGCCGCATCGCCGATGTGTCACCGATGTGGCGCGATCCAGCCAGACGTCGCCGATGCATCGCCGACGCCGCCGATGCATCGCCGATGCACCGGCGATGCGGCGCGATCCTTCCTCCGACCTCATCTACTTGGATCCCATCTGGGAGGCCTCTACCTTTGGACCTTCGTTATTGGTTTTGAGTTTGTCCCGGGGGCGCGCCATCTTGGAGCGGGAGCACAGATCAGCTTTTCAATGAAATACACGGGTTCGACAAGACACGATGCCTGCGGGCCGAGTATCTTGTGCACGCGAAAGCCACTCGATCTGCATGCTAATCCCAGCCTTGTTACCCACCCAGGGTCCGATGTGCAGGGCGCACTCTCCTCGAGCCTCTGCTGTTGGAGTCACCGTGGCCGCGATCCTCCGACCCTATCCGCTCGGACCCCACTTGGGAGGCATCTGCAGCCCTCGCGCTACCATAGGGAAGGCTGAATGAGTAAGCGAAGGGGCTCCCCTGGCCACGGCGAGCCTCGGCCACAGATACGTTCCCCGACCTGGATTTAGAGAACGGCCCGAGCGGCCTCCTCCTCCTCCTCCTCCTCCTCCTCCTCCTCCTCCTCCTCCCTCCTCCCTCCTCCTCCTCCTCCTCCTCCTCCTCCTCCTCCTCCTCCTCCTCCTCCTCTCCTCTCCTCCTCCTCCTCCTCCTCCTCCTCCTCCTCCTCCCTCCTCCTCCTCCTCCTCCTCCTCCTCTCCTCCTCTCTCCTCCTCCTCCTCCTCCTCTCCTCTCCTCCTCCTCCTCCTCCTCCTCCTCCTTCAACATGGCCCCAAAGAGACCCCTCCTGAGCCTAAAGTGATCCTTGCTTCAGCGTCGTGGGGGCGTTTCTGCACTCCCGTACGATAGCTGGCATTACCCGGGGGGGCGGGGGGAGGGCCAGCGGGCCGGCAGCGTCACGATTCGCGCCGGCGCCCTCTGGGAATGACTTGCCCCACAGCCAGTCCCAGACGGCGTCGGCGCGAACCGTGACGCCACCAGGTGGGGGAAGGGGAGTGGGGGGATCGGCGGCGAGCGGGGGGGGGAAGTGAGAAGGAGAAGGCCTTCTCAGAAGGTCCGGAGGTCCCCCAGCCTTCTGAGAAGTGTTCTAAGCCTTCCCCGAAGGCAGAACAAAAACGCTCAGAAGGCGCGAGGTTTTCCTGAGAAATCCCCCCGCCTTCTGAGAAGGCCTTCTCCTTCTCACTTCCTCCCCTCGCTCGCCGCCGAGGGCAGCCTGCCCGGCACCGGCCGCTGTCGCGATCGCACCGCAAAACAAAAAACTGTTTCCTGGATCGCATTTTGGGGGGGTCGCCGTGGCCGCGGGGCCGAGGCAGCGGCGGCGAGCGTCGCGCGGTCGCCGGCGCCCGCGCGCGCCCGCCCAGATCCCGACGGTGCTCACCTGCGCGCAGGCCTCCGGGGGGCCGCCCCGCCTCGCCGCGCCCTCTGGGGCGGGCGTCCGGCCTCGGCGGGGAGGGGGCGGGGAAGGGGGGGCTGCGGAGGGGAGGGGAGGGGAGGGGAGGAGGGGAGTGGAGGGGAGGGGGAGGGGGGGGGAGGGGCGGGGGGGGGAGGGAGGAGGGGAGGGGGAGGGGGGGGGGAGGGGCAGGGGGGGAGAGGGGCAGGAGGGGAGGGGGGGTGAAGGGCAGGAATGGAATGGAATGGAATGGAATGGGCCCCTTCGCGATGCGGAATTCATTCTAGACTGCTGGAGCACTCCACCCCCTGACCGTGACGGAGGCCGAGACGACCAGGAAGCCCCACGTCAGGACAAAGTAGCCGTTCACCATATTGCACGCGACGCTCATTTTCTTCCAGCTGCCGATGCCAGGAAATGTGATGAGGTACTCGAAAACATGACCAGCCACTTAATGGAAACACATGTCTGCAAGTGTCACCAATTTGACAAGCGCCAGCCCAGCAAAACATTAGGTTGCAAACGTGACACAACGTAAGCAGACAGCCCCAATACATGTGTAAGGTGCGAGAATAATCCGGTGCGGGGAGTGGGAGGGGCGGGGAGAGGGAGGGAGGGAGGAAGGGAGAGGGAGGAAGGGAGAGGGAGGGAGAGGGAGGGAGAGGGAGGGAGAGGGAGGGAGAGGGAGGAGAGGGAGGGAGAGAGGGGGGCGGGCGCCTGGCCTCGGCGGGAGGGAGGGAGGGGAGGAGAGGGAGGGGTAGCAGGGGAGGGGGGGGAGGGGGGGGGAGGGGGAGAGAGGGGAGAGAGAGGGGAGAAGAGAGCGGGGAGGAGAGTGGAGAAAGAAGGAGGGGGCAAGCCAGGTGCGATCGCGCCGCATGTGACATCTTGCTCCCTCCCGTCCCTTCACATTGCGCTGTTTTTGTTAGCCATCCGTGGACGCGCGTCATAGACGACCTGGATCTCCGGCAAAGACCCCAGTCGTGCTATGCGCAATCGGGAAAGGGGCGACTGCGTATG
Source organism: Prorocentrum cordatum (assembly GCA_963575745.1). Lineage (NCBI taxonomy): Eukaryota > Dinophyceae > Prorocentrales > Prorocentraceae > Prorocentrum > Prorocentrum cordatum. Next base: position 1,304,560 of record CAUYUJ010014837.1, on the reverse strand, counting down.
GAGGAGGAGGAGGAGGAGGAGGAGGAGGAGGAGGAGGAGGAGGTGGAGGTGGAGGTGGCGGGTGAGCAGGAGGATGAGCAGGAGGAAAAGAAGAAGGAGGAGGGAGAAGGAGAACGAGGACGAACAAGACCAGGGGAAGACACAGGGTCGACCCTGCTGAGGCATTCCCCGCGGCCCAGCGGCTATGTGGCCGCCGCAATGGAGCTGAGTGGATGGCAGCATTGCCGCACAGGCCCTGAACTGTTTCACCGATGCCAGGTCATGTCATACCCCGCTCCCCTGAAGCCTGCATATTCAAGCTGCGCTGTGCGAGCGCAGCGAGAAGTCGAGACCCGTTGAGTCCTCCTCCTCCTCCTCCTCCTCCTCCTCCACGCGGGAAGAAATGGCAGCTTGCTTAGGAAGAGCACGAGAATCAGCACCAGGGCCAGATAGGCTCACCTACGCTGCGTGGAAAGGCCATCCCTCCTGCCTCGACGTCCTCTATCGTCTCCTCCTCTATCTGATGGGCGGTCAGCCCCCTCCAGAAGGCCTCAACCACAGCGTTTTTGCGTTTATCCCCAAGGGCGAGGACCCGAGGGACACCACGGACTGTGTGAGGGACCCAGGGACCCTCCGTCCTCTGTCGCTGAAAAATTCGGACAGCAAGCTTCTGGCGTCTACGCTCAATCAGCAGCTTCAGCACCTTGTGGTCCAGAGGTCCCACGTGGTCCAACAGGGATTTGTGAAAGGAAGGAATCTTGGCCACAATATTCTAGCAATGGACACAGCAGCTCGGAGAGCCGGCATAGTCCACGCAGAATCGCATCCCATATTTCTGAGCTTTGACATAAAAGCTGCCTTTCCCAGCATGAGTCAGACGTGGCTAAGGCTTGTGCTTGAAAGACATCGCATGCACATCGGTTTCTTCTACGCCATTAATGCCCTCGCTGCAGGTGCCCTGGCTCATCTGTCAGTAGGCTCTGAAGTTGTGCCCATGTTTGATATCACGTCTGGCGTGCCCCAGGGGTGTCCCCTTTCTGGCTCCCTTTGGGCCCTGGGCTTTGACCCCCTCCTTCGCCACCTCGTTCGACCCTTCCCCAGTAAAGAGGACGCCTCCCTGGGGGCCTGCGCCGACGATGTAGGGGTTGTTCTAAACAATATAATGTTGATGCCTCGTCTATTTAATACTTTCCAATATGCACAGAAGTTGGCAGGCCTCTTGCTCCAGACAGCGAAATGTGTAGTCGTACCGCTAGCAGTTGAATGCACCGAGGCAGAAATCACCAGATATGCTGCCATCATTGCGAACCTAGTGCCAGAATGGTCGGATGTGAAGATCGCGGGATTCGCAAAATACTTGGGCGTGCTGATAGGACCAGCAGCCACTCTGTCACTCCAGTGGCATGAGGCGGGACAGAAATGGTGGACCCGAGTCCGAATGATTGCCAGCAGCAGATCCCCGAGCGATGCGTCGATTCGGCTTTATGAATGCACGGCATTATCAGTCCTAGGATATCTGGCACAATTCTTCCCACTCTGTGCGGAGATTATGAAGAAAGAATACTATGCTCTTCACAAGCTTTTGCGCATGCCACCAAGCTCATTCGCCTTGCATGATTTTCTCAGCATGAAGAATTGGCTCAAGGCAGCCACCATCACGAGCGTCCGTATATATGCCCTTGCGAATGCATGGCGAGCAAGCATGTACACCCTTCGAGGTTGGGAGGAGGGCTTTGACTGGTGGTGGGAGGGGGTTGATCTTCACGGGCTGCACATGCGAGTTCGCAAACAACTGATGTCAGCGGAATGCTGGCAGAATGAAAAAGGCATCCTCCAGTACTACAGGCTCTTCACTTCCTGCCGTGACCTTCCTTTTCCTCCTGCTCCTCTGATCCGAGCATGTGCTACCGCGCGCGAGGCCGCTCTCGCTATGACCTCGGGGAGGGACGGGCCTGGGCGTGATCGTCGTCGTCGTGGGGGGAGGAAAAAACGGCCGCAAAGCGTTTTCATTCAGTGCCTCACGACACTAGTTTATCCAGATCGATTCCACGAGCGCATACATGCTCGAATAAGCACCTGGTTTCCAGAAGAGATCTGCCCCTCCATAGACTCCACCCGTGACAGATGGCTAGCCCTCCGTGCGGTACTGATGAAGTCAGCACCAGCAAGAGTTTGGGCGCATATGAAGTCTCTCACAGGAGCGTGGATCACGAGCCACCGTGTGAAGATCCTCACGCCTCTCCCATGCAGGTTTGGCTGCCCTGACTCCCCCGACTCGTTCCTCCACTACCTCTCTTGTCCTCGTCTGCTGCACATGATTGCGCTTCCTCGTCTTTTTATCCCCACCGCTCCTCCGTACCTCTGGCTTGGCTTGGGCACGGAGGAGGAGTATCAAGATACCGACCTGAACATTAATGTAGCTCACGATCTTGTGGCGCTCGCCTACTCGATCTTCCATAAATTGCGAGCTGCACTGATCGAATCTCCGCATCAGTATGGCAGCTACACCTTTCAACTGTCGATCCGCCATGCGGCGCTCACGAGGGACTAACTGCGGCACCTCCGATGGACGTGCGCTCCTCCTCCTCCTCCTCCTCCTCCTCCTCCTCCCCCTCCTCCCCAGACCACCACCCGCCTCTCAGTCCCACGGCAAAGCCCGGCGGCCAGGCGCAGTTCTACATCGGCTCTCTGGTCCTCGTGCTCGAGGCCCGGCCGTCCGGCGGTGGGGCCCTCCCTGCCGCCGTCCGCACGTCGCGGGCGCGTCGCCCTCTCGCGCGTGGTGGCAAATCGGGCGGTGGAGCGTCCCAGTCACGATCTGTCGCGACGGAGTTGCCACCACGCCCGAGGAGGGAAACCTCGTGCGTTTGGGTTGTGTGTGGGGGTCGCGCGCGCGCGTGTGAGTGTGTGCGCGCAGTGGTTGTGCCCTTGTTTTTTCGTGCACGCGTCAGCCACGTCCTGACCACCCACCGACTGACGCCCGACGGTGGTCGATCTAGGCGCGCCCCGCTCAAGCACGCGCTGCGTTGGATCAACCGGCCAGAAGCCACAACGAAGCAACAACATACATATTTGTGTGTGGGCTATTATGTGTGTATGCCTGTGTTTGAGCGTGCGTGTGTATATGTGGGTGGGTGTGTTTGTTTGTGTGTGTGTGCGTTTGCGTGCGTGTGTTTGTGTGTCTGTGTGTGATCGACTTGCTTCGCGTCGTCGCTGCGCGCGACGCCTCGATCGCCTGACAAGTGTGTGTGTGTGTGTGTTGTATGTGGTGTGTTGTGTCTGTGTGTACTGCGTTGTGTGTGTTGTGGTTGTGTGCAGTGTGTGGTGTGTGTGTGTGTGTGTCTGTGTTGTGTGTGCTGTGTGTTGTGTGTTGTGTGTGCTTGTGCTTTGTGTGTGCGGTGTGTGTGTGTGGTGTGTGATGTGTGTGCGGTGTGTGATGTGTGTGTTGTGTTGTGTGTGGTGTGTTGTGTGATGGGTGTATGTTGTGTGCTCTGTGTATTGTGTGTTGTATGTGCGGTGTGTGGTGTATGTGTGTATGTGTGCGCCCGCGCGTGTGTGTGTGTGTGTGTGTTGTGTGTGCGTGTGGTCTCGCGCGTGGTGTGGGAGGGTCAACATGTCTCCCTTCCCCCACCCTGCCCCACGATAGATGGCTTCCCGAGAAGAGCGGGCATCTCGTCCAGGCTGAGTGCACGGCTTCGTTGTTCATTGGCTAGGGCGGTCTGAGATCGATCGCCATTACGCCGCGCCCCCCCCCCCTGGGACTGTGCAAACTATTGAAGCTGCGGGGCAAAATGTCCATACGGCCCCAAAAACCCACACGCCCTTTGTTCGACGGTGCATCCCAGGGCGGCTGCGTCGGCTACGCTGCAGTCCTGTGGGCGCCTAGCGCCGCCCTTGCCGAGTGTCGGCCCACCCGCCGGCCCCCCGTTTTGAGCTTCCAGCGTGAAGCACGAGCATCGAACCCTTGAGCCCTTCAAGTGGCCGGGTCTTGGGACGCTTCGGGGGGCCAGGTTGGGAGGCTGGGCCCAATCGGTTGCGCTCTCGGTTTGCGAGGGGAGATGAGGTTGATGATGTTCACGTGGACAAGGGTTATCCCCACATTGTGGCAGCAGGTCGAGAAAGCCAGAGCTGAGGTGGGCCCCTGTGTTTGATGCCGAGGTCTCCCCTGTCAGGTACCCGCAGCTGGCGGCGATAAAGTGGTTGGACAGTCGCGTCCGCCGCGAAGGCAGCCGTGCTCGCGGAGCTTGGGGTCCTCCACCACCTCTTGCACCAGGTGCCGCAGGTGCGCGTGCCGCCTTCTTGGGCGAGCGCGCCACCATGGCATCGGAGGCCCGATTAGGCGTGAAGCTAAGGTCACGGCCACGGCGACGGCGGCGGCGGGGATGCGCACCCGCCCTGTGATGGAGGCGCTCGCCGACCGCATGATCGTGTACCGGGACCTGAAGCCCGAGAACGTCATGCTGGATTCGCAGGCGCGCGCCCCGCGTTTTTCTGTTGCTGCCGGCGGCGGCCTGCGGCGGTCTCTTGGGTCCCCGCGTGGGTCTTCGGCATCGATCAAGGTTGAACAGATCGCCGCGGTGTCACACACCAACGCCGACGTCATCGCAATGCGAGCCCGCCATACCGTTTAACTTCCAGCAGGAGGAATGATCGAGACGCTTGATTGGTTTCGGCCTTCCTTGATCTTCCAGAGGCCCGCAAAGGCCTCTGGTGACTTTCGGGGGCTCGTGGAGCCCCCGCGAGACCCCATTATCGCGCTTCGCGCTTCGAGACCTTGGCCAGAGAGCCGGTGTTCTGCAAGGGACCGTGAAGGAGCGCAAAGAGATCCGCAGAGTGCGCACTCACAGGACCCAGGGCACAGGGATCCCCGCGGCGGCGGTGGCAATTCTTGGGGCCTGCGCACAGAGAGCCCCCGGGAGGTGTTCCGGGCTGGCCTCGGCATCCCCCTGCGCCACGCTCTGTCGGATCCCTCCTGGCGCCACGCACCCTGTGGTGAGTGAGGGTGTCGAGTCCAGCGTGGTGTGCGTCTGATGTCGGAGGAAGGGCTTCGTCATGTTGTTGATGGTGGGCTGGGGGCTGTTGCATCTCGCCCGGTCTCGCTCACTGGCCAGGCAGGCCATTGCCTTTGTGCGGCCGACGCGCGCGGCCGTGTTCTGACGCTGCGGCCCCTGGAGCGGCCCAAGGTTTGGCAAAGAGAAGTGTTGAGGCCACCGTGGACTAACGGCTCAGGGTGCAACTCCTGGGCGGTTCAACTTCAGCATCGGCGCTGGTAGATCCGTGGTCGAATAACAGCCTCATCTGGCATGTCCCCGCTTGATCTGGCTCGATCCCGCCTGATCCGCCCTTATCCGGCTTAGTACTGGGCTCACTCCGGCCGAATCCGGCATGAGTGACCCCTTGATCGGGCCTGCTAGCCCTTCATCGTTCTCACGACGGCCTCCCAGGAGATGCTCCCTGGCAGCCTCACTGCCCTGGGGGCATGCCGAGGCCAGCCTGGACCCCACTCTGGAGGCTGCCTATGCGCATCCCCGGGTCTTGGCCGAGCTGCCGTGTGTAGGAGGAGGAGGCGCGCCCTTCTGCGTCGCCTCGGAGGGCAGAAGCGGCCCCGACGGGCTCGATGCTGGCGTCTTCTCGGGCGAAGAGAACTATATGGTCGGACGGAGGTATAAGATCGAGGTCGGTTCGAGGAGGGTACCCTAATGTTCTTCGTGTTGGTTGGATGTTCTTGTGCACCCTGAGGAGGGTACCCGTGGATGTTCTGTGCGTTTTGGCCGGCGGAGGGTCTCGTGTTCTTGAGGGATGGTCTTCTGGCCTAGTTCCGATTGTACACTCGCGCCGATCCCAGCCAGGCCCAGGATCGCTCGGAGGGCGTATGTGCACCCCTCCTGGGCCCAGGACTGGCCTGGCCGAGCTCGGTGCGTGCGCACAGTGCTCCTTCTCCCTGGGGGCCTCCGCAGCTGCCCCCCCCCCGTCGGTCTGGCATCTGCCAGGCGCTTCGAGCTTCGTGAGAGCATTGGCGGGGAGGCCGTCACGATCTCCCGAGGTCGAGGCGCTGCACTGCGGGCCGCTTCGGGCTCGGGAGCTGCTCTGGGTGTCAGGCCGCTCCTCAGAGCCTGGTCGGGGAACCTGCTCTGGACGCTTCGCGTAACCCCACCCGTTGGCCGGCCGTCTTGCGCGTCGCTCAGTGCTTCATTAGGTTGGCCCGTGCCCGGGACAACCCCTTTCGGCGACAGCTTCGCGCGTCTGCCCGCGACCAAAAAAGTAACCCCACCGGCCTATTCAGAAACGATGGTCGGACGAGTCGCCCTGGCCCTGATCAGAGATGTGGAAGAACACGCATTGTAATAAAGGGCTGGGTAAGACGTTCTATTTCAAGAGGGGGATGAGGGAGGAGTCGGAGGAGGAGGAGGAGGAGGAGGAGGAGGAGGAGCAGGAGGAGGAGAATGAGCAGGGAGAGGGGGAGGGAGAGGAGGGAGGAGGAAGGAGGAGGAATAGGCGGATGAGGAAGAGGAGGAGGAGGAGGAGGAGGAGGAGGGCGAGCAGAAAGGCCAAAGGCCTCGTGGAAGCATCTCGAAGTGTCTTCGGATGTGTGCGTTCCAAAGATTCTTGGAGTTCTCTTGGGGGGTCTTAAGGGTCTCTCGGCAGTCCCTGCGGCGTATTGGGTACTTTTGGGGGATATCTTGGGGCCTCTTGGGAGTGTCTTAGGAGCCTATTGGCGGCGTCTTGCGGGCGAATCCTTGGGAGCCTCGGGGGTCATCCTAGGAGGCCAAAATGCGGCCAACACATGTGTAACATCAATGAGTTTAGCTTCCTCGCCGAGGCCTCTTGGGGCGCCTTGGGTGTCTCTGTGGGGGCATCTTGAGGCCTCTTGGGGGTCTCTCGAGGGCCTCTCGGGGGCATCTTGGGGGCCTCTTGGGGCCTCCTCGGCACCTCTTGGGCCGCCTTGGGGTACCTTTGGGAGCCTCAGGGACCATCTTGGGACAATCTTGGAGGAGGTCGATCAAAGGAGGGGGGGGTCCTAAATTAGGGAAGGGAGGCCACAATGTGGCCAACACCTTGGTAGCAACACTTATGTTGGCCTCCTCGCCGAGGCCCCTTGGGGCGTCTGCCTTGGGTGCCTCTGAGGGGCCTCTCAGAGCCTCTTGGGGGCATCTTGGGAGCCTCTTGGGCCCTTGGGGCCTCCTCGGCGCCTCTTACGGCCGTCTTGGGGCATCTTTGTGAGCATCGGGGGCCATTTGGGGGCCATCGTGGAGGAGATCCATCAACGAATAGGGAGGTTCCAACTCGGCCACTACCCCCAGGAGGCTAACATGCCGCCAACACCTTTAGGCACCTCTATGATGCCGGCTTCCTCGCCGAGGCGATCTTGGACGCTCCAACGCCTCGCGAGACGCTCCCTCCAAACCCAGGGTCTGTTGGCAGATTGCCCCTTGCGCTTGAGATTTACCCTGTCCCCCTCGAGGGCTGTCCCTACGCTTGGCGCGGAGCGCGCCCGAAGGCCGGCTCAGGCTGACGGCTCCTCGGCCCATACTGTTCCTCCGAGCCCGAAGCCCAAATCGAACGTTGGCCGGGGGCGCTCTGGGCAGGGGCGCCCTGACCGCCCCCGACTGGCAGGCCGACCCCCTGCCTGCTGGCCCTCGATCGGGGGAGGAAGCACGATGGCCATGACCAAAATGCCGCGGGATCTTGTCGACGCCGATCTTGGTCATGCTCCGTGCTGGCCGTCCCCGAGTCGCGAGGATGACAGACGGACTGGCGATGACCGAGATGCATGACGATCAGGACCGGTGCCGACGATCACTCGTGCAGTCTTGGGTCATGGTCCTCGCTCTCCTCCCCTCCGCTCGAGGCCCCCGTCCGCCCTCCTGCCCGCCCGCGTCTTGGGGGGCAGGCCGAGGGGGGGGGGGGGGCGCCCCGTGGAGGTGGGCTCCTTCGGGCGGAGCGGGGGCGGGCACACGCGAAGCGTGGATTGGGGATCCGTGGAGCTGCCGCCCGCGTCCTGGGGGGGAAGGGCCTGGGGGAGGGCGCTCTGTGGAGGTGGGCTCCCGGGCGGGCGCACGCCGGCACGGAGCTGGGGATCCGCGGAGCTGGCGCGCGGGCGCCCCATCCACGGATCGGAGAGCGCCCTGCGCGGGGTTCTGGGCCACGGGGAGCGCGCGACGAAGCTGCACAGCTCCCCCTGTCAGCGGCGAGCGAGGGGGGGTAGTGAGGAGGCGAAGGCCTTCTCAGGAGGCGGCGGGACTTCTCAGAAGCCCTCGGGCCTTCCGAGAAGTTGGTGTTTCGTTTTCGGGGAAGGCTTAGGGAATGTCTCAGAAGGCCGGGGGACTTCCTTCTGAGAAGGCCCGCCCCTTCTCGCTTCCCCCTCTCGCTCGCCGCCTCACTTGGAACCAGCGGCAGTGCCCCCCCCCACGTGGCCACACGCGCCCCGCGGTCGGAGCTCGCTCATGCACGGAGGGTCAGCGCGCAGTCGGTCTAGACCCACGCGCGATCGGGGAAAAAGTACCCACCCCCAGCCCGTGGAGCTTTGTGGGCCCCAGAAACGGCAGGGCCGTTTTTTTCACCGTTTCCCAGAAAATGCCCCTTGAAAATGGAAACGGTAAAAAAACGGCGAACGGAAACGGCAAAACGGAACCGGTAAAAAAACGACCTTGTCGTTTCCAGGGCCCACTAAGCCCTGGAGCAGGAGGCCGACGCCGCCTCCCCAGGCGGCGGCGCGCGCCGACATCCCGTGGACGCGGGGCCCGCCGCCCTCTCCCGCGCCCGGAGCCGTGGCGTCGTCGCTTCGAAGCGGGCGGCGGGGGCGCGCCCGATCTAGGTCCCGGGCACGGGAGGGCCTGGCTCTGTCCCCGCGGCCCCGCGGCGCCCTTCGGAGGGACGCCGGCAGTGCCACCACCACCGGCCCTGGCCAGGTCCATCCTGCTTGGCATCGCTCGGACGTGTGCGTTTGTTTTCTCGGCGAGGGCCTTCGAGGAGCATCCTCGACCATCTGGCGAAAAAAACACGTACGAAACCGAACAAAAACACAGGGAATTGACGTCCGAGCGATGGCCAGCCTGGGCCCTGGGCCAGGAGAGCCCGTGCACCAGTCCAGGGCCCAGGATGGGCCTGTGCAGGGCTGGTGGTGGTGTACGGTTTGGAGCTCTCCTGGCCCCACCCCTTTTTCCCAGGGCCGCTGTCTCATCTCGGGTGGTGTTGCGACAGTCCCGCAGTGGCGAGGGCCACCGGAGGCCGAGAATGGTCAGAAGCTTCCCGCCGTGGTCTGGTATCACGACGCGAGCATGTCTGGGAGCCCTGTGTCTCGGGCCGGACGATAGGGGGGGATTGGGAAAGGGGGGGGGGGGTACGAAATCTGCTGCATGCAGCTGGTTTCGGCCCCACCGAGGGGCTCATTCCTCGATGCATAGCCGCCTCCGGCGCCGGGAGGCGCCAGGAAAATCAGCTACGTGAGCTGATTCTCACCCCCCCCCTTTGCTATTATCCCCCCCTTTCGCCCGGCCCGAGTGTCGCCGCCAAGCTCCGGGGGCACACCGCCAGGGCTACCTGAAGCTGGTGGACTTCGGTATCGCGAAGAAGCTGGAGGAGGGCAAGGCCCAGACCTTCTCCGTGATAGGCGCGCGCCTGCGCCGTGGCGAGCGGGGACCCCCACCCTCTCGAGTCGTGAAGGTGTTCTTTCCCGTCCTGCCATTTCGAGAACCTCCCGTCGTGACAGACGACCCTTCTCCGCTGTTCTCGGCCTCCCGGGGCCGCCACTTGGCCCCAAGGCCACTGACAAACGGCTCGGGGCGAAACACCGGCCCAGGGACAGGGGCCCAGGCCTCCATCGGCTGGGCCCAGAATCGAAGTAAAAATCCCTTGGGGAGCGTTCCGGAACGCTCCGAAACGGCCGTAGCGCCCGAGACATCCTCCCAAACCCACCGACTCCCAGAGGTTTCCGAATCATATCGGTCCGATGTTGTACCGACTCTGCCTTCGTCTTACTCCAGGGGCCCGCGTTGTCAGAAAGTCGGGGAGCCGGAGCTCTGGGGCGCCTGGGCCGATTGTCCGTTCGGCTCGATCTCATTTTCGGGCCACTCCTGCTCATTCTCTTGGGCTCCCCTCCTTCTACCTCCTCTTGCTCCCCCCCCTGCTGATACCTACTTCTACCGCCTCCCTGCCTCTACCCCCTTCTGCTGCCTCCTTCCACCTCTGTCCAGTTTACTCTGGGTCAGTCCGCCGATTGGAGTAGGGACGCGTTCCTCACCCGAGTCCAGATCCGAAGCTGAATGCCCTGTCATCCTCGCCCCCCAACCCTCTTCTCCAGTCCCCACCCCACGGGAGCAGGAGGTGATCCCATGGATCCAGCCGTGGCCTCAGATATACGATGGTGACAAGCATGGAAGCCACTCGGCATGCGCAGTCGTCGCTTCAGGACATGGTCAATTCGCATCCCTTCCTTTCTGTCGCCCCTCCCATTCCACCGCTCCCTCACCCAATCGCCAACCAACCCCTCTCCCCTCCTCGTCTCCCAATTTCCCTCGCCTGCATATCCCCCTACAATTCTCGGGCCGTTGTGGGCGCTCTCGGAGGGCTATTGGGCCGTGTTGGAGCGATCCTGAAAGCTTCTAAGGCCGCCCTGGAGCGCCAGTAAGCCCCCCAAGGCGAGAACGGCAAAAACCTTTTCAAAAGTCAAAGGTAAACTGTTCATTTCTGCCTCTGTGGGCCCTCATGGAAGGTCTCTTGGGGCCTCTTAGGGCCTCTTGGGGGTCTCTTGGGGCCTCGGGGCCTCTTGGCAGCGTCTTGGGGGCCTCTTTGAGCCTCCAAATTACCTCTCTGCGCCCAGAGCTCGACATGTCCTCTCGGGTCCCTCGTCTGGGCCCGCTCTTGGTGCCGCCTTGGGAGCCTCTTCGGCCATCTTGGAAGCCTTTGAGGCTGTCTAGGGGCCCTCTGGGGCCGTCGTGGGCGCTTTTGGAAGGCTCTTGGGCCTTGCTGGGGCGATCCTGGAAGTCTCGTGGGCCGTCCTGCAGCGCCGGAAAGCTCCCACGGCGAGAAAGCCAAAAACCTTCAAACATTGAAGGGACATAACTAATTTTTGGCTCTGTGGACCTTCTGGGGAGGTCTCTTGGGGCCTCTTGGGGGTCTCTAGGGGCCTCTCGGGGGCCTCTTGGGGGATTCTCAGGGGCATCCTCGGGCTTCCAGGGAACCTTTCGGCGTCTATAGAGCTCGACATGTCCGTTCGGGTCCCTCGTCTTGGCCCGCTCTTGGGGCCGTCTTGGGAGCCTCTTCGGCGGAAGCCTCTGGGGCTGTCTAGGGGCCCTCTGTGGCCGTTGTGGGCGCTCTTGGAGGCCTCTTGGGCCTTGTTGGGGCGATCCTAGAAGCCCCTGGGCCGTTTTGGAGCGCTGGTAAGCTCCCAAGGCGAGAATGCGAAGAACCTTCAAAAACTTATTAGGAACAGCTTAGGAGGTCTCTTGGAGGCCTCTTGGAGTTTTTTGCAGTCGCTTCGGGCTGTCTGGAGGCACTCTTTGGCGTCTTGGATCGCTCGTGGGCCGTCTCGAGGCCACTCGAAGCGCTTCTGGATGGCTCTTGGGAGCCTGCTGGGACCTGGCCGGAACCTGCCCGGGACCTGCCCGGGATCCTGTCGGGACATTGCCGGGACTTGCGGGGATATTTTTCGTCGGGGGACACCCAGGGGCGGCCCCGCGCGCGCGAACTAGAATATTGTTCACCAGTCACCGGAGATCTTAGCACGCCCTTGGCCCGTTGGGCCGGCGAATTTTGGCCTCTCGGGCCCTGTTCAGAAGGCTTTTGGGGATCTCTTCGGGCGTTTCGGAGGCCTCTTGGGCCATCTTGGCATCTTGGACCGATCGTGCAGCGATTCGGGGCACCCTTGTACGGTCGGGGCGGCCTCTTTGGGATCTCTTGGCCCATCTTCGGCCCCTTCTGGCTTTCAAACAGGTATGCGGAAACATTTGTCGCGCCCCAGAGGGTGCGCGGCAAGCCCCAATAGAATTGAGAATTCGTGGTCTGGGCCTTGAAAAGAATCCTGTGGATTGAAGATTGAGGCTCAGGGGTTAAGCAAGGGACCTGGGGACACCTCTCTGCATGCCACAAGGGCACGGTGGCGGATAATGAATACTCCCCAAGCAGCGCTTGGATTCAGAGGCTCTTACTTCTTTTCTACGGAACTGGGCCCGGATGTCGGTCTGGCGGCTCCGTGCTCACAGTCGCCGCCCTGTCGTCGCCTCGTCGCCTCCAGTCGTCTTTGCCTGAGTGTCGGTCTGGCGGCTCCGTCTTCGCCGTCGCCGCCTCGTCGCCGCCCGTCGTGTGCGCCTGGCTGTCGGTCTGGCTGTTCCGTGCTCGCCGTCGCGGCCTCGTCGCCGCCAGCCGTCTCTGCCTGAGTGTCGGTCTGGCGGCTCCGTGTTCGCCGTCGCCGCCCCGTCGCCGCCCGTCGTGTGGGCCTTGGTGTCGGTCTGACGGCTCCGTTGTCGCCGTCGCCGTCATCTGCCGCCATCCTACTCGCCCAACCTCGATCCCTCCGACTCCGACTCATTTCGATCCGACCCGATATCGAGTCGTTCTTGACTGGCCCTGGGGCCCGGTATATGGGCCCCCAGAGGCCGAAACCGCCCAAAGATTCCCCGTCGAGATTTCTGCGCACTTCCAAGGGGTCTGGGTTTGTCTTGCGCCGCTCCTGCCGTGACGCTGGGCCGCGCGCGCGCGTTGCGCTCGCGCGCGCCTTGCCCCCCCCCCGTGCTGGGGGGCGCGCGCGGGTCGCAGGCACCCCACACTACATGGCCCCCGAGGTGCTGAACGGCAGGCCCCTCGCGGCCTCGAGGGGGCTGGGGGGAGTGGAGCGGGGGGGGCGGAGCGGAGCGGGCGCCGTCACAGCGCGATAGGGATCGGGGGGGAGGCCGTCACACAGCGCGATGGGGGGAATGGGGAGGAGGAGGAGGAGGAGGAGGAGGAGGAGGAGGAGGAGGAGGAGGGGGAGGAGGAGGAGGAGGAGGTCAGAACGCCACAGTCGTAGGATTCAGGTTTGGTCACAACGTACAGCGAGGAGGAGGAGGAGGAGGAGGAGGAGAAGGAGGAGGAGGAGGAGGAGGAGGAGGAGGAGGAGGAGGGGGAGGAGGGGGAGGAGGAGGAGGGGGAGGGGGAGGGGGAGGGGAGGAGGGAAGAAGAGAGGGGCTGGAGCAGGAGGGGGAGGCGGGCGAGGGAGGGGGAGGGGAGGAGAGGATGGAGGGAGAAGGGGGGGGGTCGGCGACGAGGGGATTAGGTTGGGGAGGTGGAAGAGGAGGAGGATGAGGAGGAGGAGGAGGAGGACCAGTGTGTAAACCCAAGACGGATCAACGATATTACAATGAACCCTCCCTCCAAGTTCCCTCTTCATGGGCCCCATACAAGAAATTGACCCGTTGGAAAACAACCGCGCGAAATTCCGGAAATGTAGCAGAACACCATTCCTGGGACTACGACGCCGAATCACCGTTATTGCTGCGTCTTGACGGTCCTGAGTCGTGCCAGAAGACCATGCTTGTGACTTCAACAAGACGAATCAATGTAACTGGTGTGTCCTGACAGCCCGACATCGTGCGAAAGCGATATTTCTAGGACGCTAGCCATGGGAATCCTCAGGACGATTGTAAGCTCTTGGACCGAATGTGCGCGGCGCTAAGGCGAGAGCCACATTCTGAACATGAACCGCCTCCCTGCCGTGAACCTCGTGCAAACTCGTAAGGCGAATGTGCGCGGCGGGCGCCGAAGCGAGAGCCACATTCTGAAAGCGGCCCGCCTTCCAGCCGTGAAGCTGCTGCATTTTGGAGGCGGATGCGTGCGGCGCGAAGGTGAGAGCCACCGTGTGACGACCACCTGCGCTCCGTCCGTGGAGCCCGTGCACCTGTCCCCGCAGTCCTGGGATGTTGGGCCTTCGTTTTGAGGAGACCGCGCCCCGCGTCCCTGCTCTTCCTCCTCCTCAACCTCCTCCTGCCCACCTCCTCCAATCATCATCATCATCATCATCATCATCACCATCATCACCACCACCATCATCATCATCATCATCATCACCACCATCATCAGCATCATCATCATCATCACCATCATCATCACCACCATCATCATCATCATCATCGTCGGACGACGCCGTCTCCGTCGTCGTCGGCATCATCATGGCCGGCATCATTACCATCGTCGTCATCATTGCTGTCATCATCACCATCATCGTCATCATTCCCGTTTCGGCATACACTTCACAAGTTTCGTGGCCCCAAAGGGAGCTCCACAAAGGGTCCCAGTGGCGCCGCACGCATGTGGGTGCCACCCCCGTTTCGGCACCCCTCACACGCTTCGTGGCCACAGAGGGACTTCCACCTGAGGCCCCAGTGGCGCAGCCCGCATGTGGGCGACACTCCCGTTTCGGCACACCCATTACACGTCTCGTGGCTCCACAGGGAGCTCCACAGAAGGCCCCAGCGGCACAGCCTGCACTCGGGCGTTGCCTTATAGGGAGTTCCACTTACGACGGCACTCACGATTGCGGTAATCACAACTGCATGTGGTTGGGTTCTTCTCCAGGCTAATTTTGAGACGGGCATGCGCGGCGCTAAAGCGAGAGCCACATTTTGAAAACGACCCGCCTTGCATCCGTGAATTTGCTGCAAATTCTCAGCCTCAGGATGAGAAGTGTTGAGGTCGTCTCAGGGGAAACGCCTTGCCCGCCCTTTCAACCGGCCTAGGGGCGCGACAGGGAGGACTTATGAAGGAATGGGGGAGGAGGGGGAGGAGCAGGAGATGGAGAAGGAGTGGGAGTAGGAGTGGGAGGAAGAAGGGAAGACTGGGAATAGGGGGACGGGGTGTGGACGACGGCGACGACGACGACGACGACAACGACGACGACTAGGGGAGGGGCATGGTCAATCCTGTGGACAGCTGGGTTTCTACGCCCCGCGCTTTGAGAACGACTCGAACCAGGCGAACAATGATCCTTATCTGAAAGTATATGAGCCGATGCTGTCCAGGCTATTGGGTGTCGCAGGCAAAAACAACATCAAATGGCGCTCAGTTTTGTCATTTCCTTAAATCGAGGACATGTCTTCTATGGCCATATCCTCCAGACAATCCTACACTCAATCAGTCGCCCATTTTTTCGGAATGGCGTGGGCCGAGGGTTCTTCTTTGGGTTGTGTTCCACTGCCAACCGGTGCCATGTTCGAGGTGGGCCGGCGGACATATCCTTGGGTAAATGGCCGGTGATCTTGGTGGGCCGGTGATCTTGGTGGCAGCTCATGCCCCTCATTCTTTGGATCGTCTTGAAAACCAATGTGCATTTTGGGAGCTACTCGGATCACATATCCGAGTGTGGCGAAGCAGGTATGCAAGTGCAGCATTTGTGATGGCGATCGATGCTAACGCGAGGGTTGGGTCTATTAAGTCTCCTTCGATTGGTACGTGCGAAATTGCTAGGGAGACCCCGAATGGGGCCATGTTCCGGGAGACTCTGGAGGAGCTGAAGCTTGCTGCTACCAACACCTTCTTTGAGGCAGGTTGGACGAGGATGTCAACGTACAGAACTACTTCGAGGATCGACTACATATGTGTACTTCAATCCGAGCTTCCTCGTGTTCGCCGTGCTTGGGTCGAAGATGGCATCGATCTGTCACTTTCGGAGTCTGTTGATCACAGGCTTGTTGTTGCAGACTGTGAGGTTCGAGCTCTCCCAGTGGAGGGCCCCGCCCGGACCGTGCAGCCGCGCTCTTGTTTAATCCACAAGTGCCGTTTTGACCGGTCCAAGCTGCAGGACGAGAAGTGTAGGCGACATTTTCAGTCTTTGGTCTGGCGGTTTCGCCCTCTCCCCGGCTCCAGCGTGACTGAACACGTTGAGCAGTTCAATTCGTACCTTCGTTGGGCTTCTGTTGCTGCGTATGGGTCTCAGAACGACTCCCCTCGTAAGCCATGGATCTCTGCTCTGACTTGGTCCGTGCTTAGGTGGGGGGGCCCGCTTCGTCGGATTTCCGATGGCCTGTGGCGGGTGAGAGCCAAGCAGAAATTAGCTTTAGTGTTTCACGCTCTAGCGTCAGCTGTGTCCTTTCCCTTTCCGTGTCAGGCTCCGCGGCCATTCGGCTGGCAGGCAAAAGCCAAATGCATGGAGATCCACTTTAGCATCGGCCGTCTTGACATTCTCATTGCTGCGTGGAGTAGGGGGTTCCGCATTTTTCAGAGCGTCAAGTTATTGTGTGACATTGACCGCAACAGGCTGCTTGAGCCATATGCCGCTGAGCTGGACCAACATGCCTTGAATGCCAGATTTTCGGGCCTTTTTAAGGTTGTCCGATTGCTCACAGGTAACAAGCCTGCGGGGAATGCCAATCTCACCATGGACTCTGGAAGAATGAGCGCCTCATCCCATGAGCGGGACCTCGCTTGGAAGGAGCACTATCAGAGAGTATTCCGAGCCGAGGTTGTGAATTTTCAGTCGATTGAGGCTGTCTCCGGGCACAGGCCCGATTCGCTGGTCTCAGAGTTGCGCATGTCTGTTCAGGACACGTACGACTCGCTGCGCCGTTTGAAGCCCAACAGGGGTGTAGGTTTGTGACGGCCTCCCTGCAGAGCTCCTCCAATCGGGGGAGTAACTACGCGGTAGCTGTAAAGGTCAATGCAATCGAGCAGATAGTAGTCGAGTCTCTCCGGTGGCCCACGCAGTGGACAGGAGGAAAACTGGCCAGTGTTTTCAAGGGCAAGGGGCCCACGTCTGAACGGAATAACTATCGCGGCATCCTCCTTGCCGACCATGTCTGCAAATCTTTTGTCTCGCGATTGAAGGACGTTGTGGACCCAATGTGCAACGATAGAATGCCATCCACACAATTTGGAGCAGTGCCTCGTCGTGGCACCGATGTTGCTTCACATCTTGTTCAGGCTGTTGCTGCACTGGCCGAGAAGAACGGCTGGTCTATCTACATCATTTTTGTTGATATTGTCAAAGCTTTTGGCAGGGTAGTTCGTGAGTTAGTGTTTGGATGTCCATCGTCGGTCCCGGCCGACTCAGAGTCGAGACTGCGGTACCTGGCGAGCTTGGGACTTCCCCAGGAGGTTGCCCAGCACGTGCATGCTTTTGTCTCCGAGCACGGCCCACTGTTGGAGCAGTGGAGCGTCGATGGCACAACAATCGTTCTGCTTAGGAACCTACACGAGAGTTCGTGGTTTTGCATTGGATCGATTGATGAGGTGATTTGCTCTAGGTTCGGCGGCCGCCAGGGTCGCAAGGTAGGGGCGATGATTTTCAATGCCGTTTATTCAATCGCACTGTCCGCCTTGAAAGATAAACTCAAAGAGGCCAGGTTCGTGCTGCAACTCCCCTGCCCCGGCACGACTGAATTTTTTGGGGCCATCGCCGACCCTCCTGCAAGCCATGCTAACATCTGTGATTGTGCATTCGTGGATGACGAGTGCATTGTCCTCGTCAGCAAAAATGCGCGGCAGCTCGAGGCCGCCATCCCCAAGGCTCTGAACGCCTTGTTTGAGTCATTCTCGGCACTAGACCTCGAGATCAACTGGTCCAAGGGGAAGACTGAAACCTTGGTTCGATTTCGGGGGTCTGGGGCTCAGCAGGTTTTCGCGTCGCACTGTCACGACGGCCGGCTGTCTTTTGAAGTGCCTTGGAGCTCCTCCAGAGTCCTCGTTGTCGACCATTACAAGCATCTTGGCACGAATTTGTCGCTGGATTCAGCTTGCATGGCAGATGCTAGGCATAAGGAGCAATCCACGTTGGCAGCCTACTCCCTTCTCGCCGTGAAGATTTCCGTTTCCCCGGTCATCCATGATTGGGTCAAGTTTCACCTCATGTCTTCGCTCTTGTGCACGCGGCTATTCTTCAACGCGCATATTGTAGTGCCCACTCGTCAGAACACTCGTAGGTTCAATGCAGTCATGATGAGGCCCATTCGCCGCATTGCTGGCGAGGTCCGGTTTGGCAAAGTTGACCACACTGATGTTCAACTACGCGCCAAAATGTATCTTCCGTCTGTGGATGACCTGTTGTGTTGCAGCGAGCCCGTTTGCTATACTTGTATCGTGTTCTCGCGCCGGGCCCGCAGGAATTGTTGGCGCTGCTGCACGTTCGCCCGAAGGGCGAGCCCATGCCGTGGACCAAATTGATCCTCTCTGACATGGCAGTGCTGCAAGACCGGGTACTTGCCAGGTCTCAGTTCTTTCTCCCTCCACCTGCGGAGGCCCCAGAAACGTGGGGGAAATTCATCAGAGGCTGCGGAGCCTCGTGGAGCCCGCTCGTGCAGCAGCTCTTCTATGCGGAATCGGTCGCCGACGGTCCGTATTCCGCAGGTCATTGTCATGTGCACAGTGGCCAAGCTGCAGGAGGAACCAATATGGAGTGTGGTGACGGAGCGCACCAGGGCGCTCCCCCTATTCCCCCTCCTCCTCCCCCTCCTCCCCGCGCATTTGCTTGCCCCGACTGTGCCAATGATGGTGTCGTCGACCCGCCTGCTTTTCAATCGCAGAAGGTTCTGCTGTCTCACAGACGAGCGAAGCATGGTTTCAGATGCGATGCTCGATTTTATATCGACTCGTCCGGCATGTGCCCGGTCTGCAAGACCGTATTCAGTTCAAGACTCTGGGCGATTGCACACCGATCGAATCCGAGGCGCACGAAATGCCCTTCGAAGCTTTTCGAATGTCCGAAATTATCCCACGAAGTCGTGGAGGAGTTGGACGCCTTCGATGCTGCGCCGCTCTTGCCATTACAGCTTCTGGCAAAGCAGTTGGCCGATTGAGACGGTGATTTATCACCGGGAACTGCACTGATTGACTTGTGACCTCTCGGAGAACCTTGGGAAATAAATGGGTAAATTCGCCAGCCCAACGGGCCAACGGGCGTGCTAAGATCTCTGGTAATTGGGTAACAATATTTCTAGTTCGCGCGCGCGGGGCCGCCCCTGGGGGTCCCCGGACGAAAAATACCCCGCAAGTCCCGGCAAGGTCCCGGCAGGACCCCAGGCAGGTCCTGGCCGGGTCCCAGCAGGCTCCCAAGAGCGCTCCAGCAGCGCTTTAAGTGGCCTCCAAGAGAGCTCAACATGGTCCGAGACGGTCCAAGAGCGATCCAAGACGCCAAAGATTGCCTCCAGTCAGCCCAAAGCGCCTTCAAGACGCCCCGAGAGGCCTCCAAGAGACTTCTCAAGAGAGCCCACAGAGGCAGAAATTAGCGATTTTCCTAAGAGTTTCTCACGGTTGTTGGCGTTCTCGCCGTTTCGGCTTACTGGCGCTCCAAGACGGCCCAAGTGGCTTCCAAGGCCGCCCTAAGACGGTCCACGAAGCCTCCAAGAGGGTCCCAAGACGGCCCAAGATGGCCAGGAGAGAGCCCAAGAGGCGTCCAAGACGGCCCAAGAGAACCCCAAAACAGGCCGGGGTCCAAGAAGGGGACCAGGAACCGAAAAGTCCAGCCTTCAGCCCCAAGAGACCCTCAATAGGCCCCAAGAGGCCCCCAAGAGGCCCCAAGGGGCCCCCAAGAGGCACCCCAAGAAGCCCCAAGAGGCTCCCAAGAGGCCCCAAGAGGCCCCAACACGGCCCCCAAGAGGCCTCAACATTGCCTCCCAAAGGCCCCTGAGAGGCCAAGCACGAGAGCCCAAGTAGCATCCGTGAGGCCTCTGACCCGCCACCCACCGCCTCCGAAAAATGGCAGCCGCCCAAGGGCCCAACCGCACCGCATTGACGACAACACCCCGGCAAACGACAGCGGCGAGGCAATATGGGCTGGCGGAATGAGCGAAGCGATTAAATAAGAATTAGGTCGAGGTGGGCCCGCGGATGATGTATTAATGATGTCTGTCTGCGGCAAACAACAGTAATGTATGATTTCTCTCTGAAACATTGTTGCGGGCCCATTCTTGGTTTAAGAAGTGCATCCCGTGCGTGGCCACTCGAGGGACGCGAGCCCCTCATATCGAATCATCGATCAATCACGGGTTGGCGGACCCTTGCTTCCCTTGCAAAAATCAATGTGCCCAGCCTTCTGCGCATAATCGCTTGCAAATTACCAGGTGGCGTACCCAACACTTTTTCAACATGTGGCGAATCTATGTGGGACCGTTCAACGCAAACAAATATTTTGAAGGACCGGCAGTGCGAATGATCTCTCAGAAGCACACAAGAAAACGTGCAGGAGTGACAAGATAGGGGTTCCTTCTCCACCGCGGCGCCTTGCCGACGACAAATGCCCCGCCGCCCATGGAGAGGCATTGGACAGCACGTTCCTCTCCCTCTTGTTCTGCGCGGGGGCCACTGCGAGCACGGGCACGGCTGCGAGCTCCCCCCGCCCAGTGCGAGCGCCGAGGGCGCGGGGGGAGGTGCGTATTTGTTCGACCATGTTTGATGTTTCGTCAAGATCCCCCTGTAGGGGAACGCGCTTGACCTCACGCTAAGTGCGACACCTCGCCCACACGGGCGCGACCGCCCGCGCACGCAGGCGCCGAAGCCACGTGGCCACCGCGAGAGGCGGCGCAGAAACCGGGGGCAGCGCGGCCGCTCGCGGCGCTCAGCTTCTGCAGCGGCCCCACTCACGCCAGCGAGGCCTAGCTGCGTGCCGCAGAGCCAGCTCTCGGGCCGCGTTCGCGGGCCGTGCTCGCCCACAGGACGACACGCCTCCAGAGACTCCAAGGCCGTGCCGCCCCGGACCATCCGAGGGTCACCACTCCCCAGGGCGACTCCACACCCGCACGCACGCCAGGGCGAGGCACCCTGGCCGTGGGAAGGATGAGTGTGCGGTCCCCCATGAGCCCCCCGCAGGGGACACGCCTCCCGCTCAGGCGCACGCGGGATACGTGCAGGGCCACCGCAAGGGGAGGCAAGGCGACGAGACAACAATTTCCTTTCCCCCCAGCGGCCAAACACGGGTGACGAACGGGCTGTTACCCGCCAGTTTTCTTTTGAAGGGAACCCAGTGGCACAGGTGCCAAATCATCACAATATAGGGACGGAGACGGCAGTTACGGAGGAGGGTGAGAGGGGACATACATGTTCAGTACAAACAATAGCGCCAAGCGCTAAATACGGGGGACAGACAGCGCCATGCGCTCTGTAGCAGAACAGCGCGTCGCGCTGGGCGAGGCAAGCGCACGGGGTTGCATGGCGGGCGAGAGGCAGCTGAGGATGGATGTCCACGCGGACAAAAGACAACGCCATGCGCTGCGAGGCGCAGCAGTTCCCTGCGATGCGACAGCGCCGAGTGCAGCGTGACGGGCCAGCAACGAGCATTATGAGAACCCTTGTCCGTTTGGATGCCAGTAGTTGCCGTGAGTTGCATCTCTCGTCGGCGCCCGCGCCAGTGAGGCGCTGGCAATAATTACCGCGA
Source organism: Prorocentrum cordatum (assembly GCA_963575745.1). Lineage (NCBI taxonomy): Eukaryota > Dinophyceae > Prorocentrales > Prorocentraceae > Prorocentrum > Prorocentrum cordatum. The sequence continues at coordinate 1,283,253 of CAUYUJ010014837.1, read as the reverse complement.
ACTCGCTTGACACCGCAGGCAGCCCACGAACGTGACGGCAGTTACGCACTTCGCAGCCTCCTAGAGAGTTGCGAGGTCTCGACGGGATTTGCGTGACCACCGATTCCGCCAGATTCACCCTTATGTTCACGGAGGTGACGACAGATGCTCACTTAGCAGTCCCCCAGGGAGCCGCGAGGTCTCGACGGGATACCCATGCCACTCCACTAAGCTGGACCTCCCAGGAGCCCACGGCAGTGGCGACAGTTTCACATGTCGCGGCCCCCCCCGGGGGCTGCGAGGTCCTAAGTGGATCTCCGTGTGACCCATTCCGATGGACCTCTCAGGAGCCCACGACAGTGGCGACAGTTTCACGTGTCGCGCCCCCCGGGGAGTTGCGAGGTCCCAAGTGGATCTCCGTGTAACCCCACTCCGCTGGACCTCCCAGGATCCCACGACAGTGGCGACAATTGCACGCTTCGCAGCCCCCCATGGAGCCGCGAGGTATCAACTGGGCCCTCGTACAACTCCACTCCGCGCGACTTCCCACGAGTTGACAGTTGCACACTTCGCAGCCACCCAGGGAGCCGCGAGGTCTCATCTGGATTCCCGTACAATTCCATTCCGCTGAACTTCCTAGGAATCCACAGAAGTGGCGACAGTTTGACGTTTCACAGCCCCCCAAGGAGCCGAAAACGACGTCAGTTTTACATTGCGCAGCCCCCCAGGGAGCTGCGAGGTTTCGACGGGACCCCCGAACATGTCAAATCCGTTGGGTAACCCAGGAGCCCACGACAGTGGAGACAATTTCACACTTCGCAGCCCCCCAGGCAGCCGCGAGGTCTCAACTGGATCCCTGTACAACTCCATTCCGCTGCGCCTCCCAGGAGCCGACGAAATTGGCGACACTTGCACGCTTCGCAGCCCTCGAAAGTGGCGCCAGTTTCACTTTCCGTAGCCCCCCATCGAGCCGCACGGTCTCAACTGGATCCCCGCACAATTCCACTCAGCGCGACCCCCCAGGAACCCACGAAAGTGGAGACAAGTTCACTCATCGCAGCCCCCCAAGGAGCCGCAAGGTCTCAAGTGGATCCCCGTGCAACTCCACCCCGCTGGATCTCACAGGAGCCCAAGACAGTGGCGTCACTTTCACACTTCGCAGTCCCCCCGGGAGCCACGATGTCTCAACTGGATCCCCGTGTAACTTCACCCCGCTGGACATCCCAGGAGCCCACGAACGTGGCGACAACTTAGCAATTCGTAGCCCCCCAGGGGGCCGCGAGGTCCCAATTGGATCCCCGTACAACCCCAATCCGCTGGACCCCCCCAGGGCCCACGAAAGTGGCGACAGTTGCGTACTTCGCAGCCCCCCAGGGAGCCGCCAGGTTTCGACGGGTCCCCCGTACATGTCCACTCCGCTGGACGCGTCCGATAGCGCGCCCCTGGCACGCCCCGTAGCGCGTCCATTTGTCCTCTCTCGGCTCTTCCCGCTTCGGAGCGTGATTGGATTCTGGGTTCGCGTTGGTTGAGCGCCCCGAACGTTTCGATTGCAACGAGCTCTGGGCGATCCATGCGTTCAGGCAGCTCGAACCACACATCTGGATCACTTTCATCCGGATTCGGACGCTCAGAACGATTTGATCCACAATGCAACAGAGCACAGCGCAGTGTAAAACAGCGTGGAGCAGTACAATTCAGAAGGCACAGCGTAGTGCAGCACCATTCATCCGCTAAGCTTGATATCATCACCATCGGTACACTCAATATATCGTCCAAGTTAGTTGCATAGAACAGTGTCCTTACCTGGCACTTGTGTATTCCTTTTCGAGGTCGTGTGTCGATCATCTCTGTGGAAATTCAACTTTGCCGGAACAGCCTTCGATGTCGTTCTTTTTTACGGAAGTAGTAAGTTCTACCGTCGTGGCATCGTGTTCCCTTCATGTCAAACTCTGACGGGACCAGTGATCGAGCCAGGCCGATGTGCGGAATCTTTTCTATGGATCGCTTGTTGTTCGCAGACTTGCCCTCGTCTCCCATTTGTATTGCACCATGGCCAAGGCAAGAACGCTTGTGTCATGCCAGCCATGCTGTAACCGTACACAACGTCGCCAACCAACGCCGTTACCACTGGAAGTTGCAAGTAGGTGCGTCGCGTCTAGTTGATGTTCCACTTCAATGTGCAGCCCTCGGGAGGACCAGAAGTGGCAATCATGAGATCGGTCGCACATCTTTGGTATGAACTTGATGGATCCGATGTCGAGGATATACGGGTCAGGACGTGAATCATTCCCCAAACAGTGTTTGCACTTAGGGTCTTTTACTTCGCTGTCTGAGCAATTGGGTGGATTTCCAGAGTTTTCGTCACGTAGGCGCCAGTGCCCGTTCATGAGCGCCTGGAGGGCGCACGAGGCGTTGGTGGGTGTGGTTTCTCCACGTTGGCGCCCATGCCGGTTGGGCGCCGCACAGGTGTCACCGCATAGCTCACGCACCACATAGCTCACAATACAACCTAAACACTTTAACCCACGCCACGCAGCTCTCACCGCATAGCTTACACAACGCAGCTTGCACCAAGTAGCTTACACCGCAGAGCTCCCACCTCCGAGCTCACACAACATCGGAGGTGAGGGGGTGAGATCGAAGTGGAACGGAGAGCCCCCCTACCGGGAAGTCGGATTCGGATTCGTGTTCGTGCGTGCCGTGCGTGCGGGCGAGGCGAAGCTGCGTATGACTCCCTTCCGGCGTCCGGTGCCGAGCGGTGTCTTGCCGGTGTCCCGCCGGTGTCCCGTCGGTGTCCCGATGATGATGATGATGATGATGAGGAGGAGGAGGAGGAGGTTGTTGATGGTGATGATGATGATGGCGATGGAAGTGATGATGATGGTGTCCCGATGATGATGATGATGATGATGTTGACGATGTTGATGATGGTGATGATGATGGCCATGGTGGTGATGATGATGGTGTCCCGATGAAGATGTTGATGATGCTGATGTTGCTCATGATGATGATGATGATGATGATGATGGTGTCCCGATGAAGATGCTGATGATGCTGATGATGATGAGATGATGATGATGATGATGCTGATGCTGATGATGATGGTGTCCCGATGATGGTAATGATGAGGTTGATGATGATGCTGCTGTTGATGATGATGATGGTGATGATGATGGTGTCCGATGATGATGATGATGTTGATGATGGCGATGATGACGATGATTGTGTCCCGATGATGATGTTGTTGATGAGGATGATGATGATGAGGTGATGATGATGATTGTGATGATGGTGGCCCGATGATGATGATGTTGATGATGATGGTGTCCCGATGATGATGATGATGATGATGATGATGATGATGATGATGATGTTGGTGGTGATGATGATGATGATGATGATGACAGTGATGATGGTGTTCCGATGATGATGATGATGAGGATGATGATGATCATGACGTGGATGGAGATGATGTTGTTGGTGATGACGAGGGTGTCCCGATGATGGTGTTGATGATGTGGTTCATGATGGTGGTGATGGTGATGAGATGATGATGATGATGATGATGATGATGATGATGATGATGGTGGTGGTGTCCCGATGCTGATGATGACGGTGTCCCGATGATGATGTTGACGATGATGGTGACGAAGATGGTGTCCCGATGGTGATGATGATGGTGATGGTGATGTTGATGATGCTGGTGATGAGGTGATGGTGATGATGATTGTGTCGCGATGGTGATGATGTCGATGACGTTGATGACGATGATGATGATGTTGATGATGATGACGTTGATTGTGAGATCGATTGTGATATCGGTAGTGAGATCGATAGTGAGACCGAATGTGAGATCGATTGTGAGATTGATAGTGAGATCGATTGTGAGATCGATAGTCAGATCGATTGTGATAACGATCGAATGAAGTAGATCGAGTGAGATCGATTGTGGGATCGATCGAGTGAGATCGATCGAGCGAGACCGATAGTGAGATCGATAGTGAGACCGATCGAGTGGGACGTTGGTTCCTCCCCCCCCGGACCTCCTTCTCACCCGAAGGGTGGTCGTATAGGTAGCTTATACAACGTAGCTCACACCGCATAGTGTACATTCAACGCATAGCTTTCACCATAATGAGCACGCCGCATAGCTTACACCGCGTAGCTTTCATTTTCACAGTGCAATAACTCACTGTTTGATGCCCACGTGACCTAAAGTGTTTACGGTGGCTTCTAAAGTAAGATTGCCATCTTCAATCATCGAAGAAGCCTACAGCGAACCACAGCCGCCCCCTGCCTTGCGTGAGCACTGGCGTTGACAAACGTTGGGGCAAAGCCTGGCCAAGTTGTTGAACGATAGATTTCCCTTGCCGCTATGGAAACCCTTGGGGAGCACCTGGCGGAGGCAGAGACGGAGGAGGAGTAGGAGAAGGTGGATGTGGAGGAGGAGGAGGAGGAGGAGGAGACTTAGGGCTCGTTCGTCCCGTCTGATGCCTTGAAAGACTGTCTTGGGGGTCTCGCATTGCAATTCTGGGTTCTTCAGGGCGGCCTTGGAGCTCTCTTGGGCCTCTTGGAGCTCTCTTGTGGGGTCTTGGCTTCTCTTGAGGCCATCTGGTGCCGTCGTAGAGCCATTTTGGGCCGTCTTCGAAGTATCTTGGGCGTCGTGGCCGTCTTGGTGGCGCCCGGGGATACCTCCCTCTCCTCACTCCCTCGTCCCTGTCGTGCTCCCCCTCCCCCTCCGCATCTTCGCCCTCCTTCTCCGCCGTGGAGACGGGGGAATGGGGAGGGGGAGGAGGCAGGGAGGGACGACGAGGGGGAGGCGAGCGGGGCCCGCAACACCCTCCGCCACTCCCCGCCCCTGCCCCCCACCACCCCCCGCCTCTGGCGCAAAACAACAACGTTCCTTGCCGAGCCGCACGGCCCCGAGCGGCTGCGCATTCAATTGGACGGATCTCTCAAGCTCTCCGCCGCCTCAAGCGGTCTGCGTTCAGAGCAGGAACGCAGCAAAGCCACAGCGAAGCATGGCATCGGGAGCGTCGCTCCGCACACGTGTCAAATGCTCTGGCGAGCAAGAACTAACACAGCAAAGCCCCAGGACAGCATGGACAGCAGAACCGCACGGCTTCGAGCGGTTGCGCAGAGGTTTGGGCTCCAGGCGCCGCCCAGCCGGCGGGCGCCGCCGTGCCCGCGCAATACTAACACCCCCTGACGCGCGTGCGGCCCGCGCGCTGCGCTGCGCTGCGCGGCCCCCGCGCGCTGCTGCCGGCGCCCCGCGCACAGGGCCTGCGCGCGGGGCCTGCGCTGCGCAGCCCCCGCGCGCAGGGCAGCGGGCTCCCGCGCGCGGGCCCGCGCGAGCGCAGGGCCCGCGCATTCGGGCGTGGCGCAACGGGGGGGGGGCGACGACTGGGGCGGGTGCAGGGAAGAGGCGCGCCTGCTCCGCCGTAAACAGGGCCCCCATGGGGCCCGAGAGAGACGTGAAAGGTGCGCGCTGCTTCGCCCCCCCCCCCCCGTGACGCCACGCCCGAGCGCATGGCGGCGCGCGCCCGCGGGCTCGGCCTCGCCCTGCTGGCCCTGGCGGCGCTCGGCCTCGCCCTGGCGCCCGGGCGCGCTGCGCTGCCCGGGCCCGGCGGCACGCCGCGCGCGCCGCCGGCGCGTGGCGGTCGGGCATCGCGGCGGCAGCAGCAGGCCGAGGGGCCCCGACGCCGCCGTCGCCAGGATGCCGGGCCTCCCTTGTTTACCAGCCTGGAACATATCCCTATCCCTATGCTGGGCACCTCCTCGTCACGATGCCAATCTTAGGGATTCCTTCATTTTTTGAGGGCGAATCCCTGAGATTGTCAACGCTTTTTGGCGTGTCAATCTCAGGGATAGGGATACGTTCGAGGCTGGTAACTTGTGGCGTCCGAGCAGGAGGGGTCAGAGGATCGCGCCGCATCGCCGCTGCGTCGCCGATGCTTCTCGATGTGGGGCCCGGTTTGCTCTGCGCCGGCGTCGCCGACGTCGCCGGGCGCGATCCTCCGACCCCGCCTGCTCCGACCCCGCCGGGGAGGCCTCCAACGATGCGCCGCCGCCGCAGAGCAGAGCAGAGGAGGGCGAGCCGAGACAACGGCAGGTGGCCTGCGGGGGGGCCCTCAGGTCGCCAGGGCTGGGCTCAGCTCGGGAAACTGGTAAGTTGGAGCCCCGGGATTGGCCTGGGCACCGATTTTGGCCTGGCGTTGTTTCAGCCCGCCCTGCTCCGAGCAGATTTCCGACGATCTGTTTTTGTTCATTCCTCTGATGTTTACGGGCCCCGGGGCCGTCCATAACGGGTCAGGGGTGGAAAGCACTGGCCTTGGGGAAGGGGTCGGGTCGGGACCTTGCCTCACATTGAGAGAATCATGTCTCCGGGTGGCTGGGTCGCCGCCGTTGCCGCCGTGGCTCGGCACGATCGAAATGGGTACGGAAAGAATGGGTACGCTGCCCAACGCTGGTTGTTGCCAATTTTGAAAGGAACCCGTTGTCGGTGTCGCCACGGACGTTGTCCATTTGAGATCCTGCCCAACAACGGCCGCCGATGTTTGTCAGCGTTCGCTGTTGGGCATCGTACCGAGTTTGTTCGCAACCATCGGGCGTGCCCAGTGGTCGGCGTGGTCACCGCCGTCGTCTTCGCTGGTCGGCGCTGGTCGCCACCGTTCTCCCGCGGTTGCGCTCGCCGCCGGAGCGCGGCGGCCTGGGCCTCTGGCGGCGCAGGCTTGGCAGGGGCCCTCCGCCGATCGCCGGGGGGCCCCAGACGGTGCGGTGATCACACCGCCTGGTGCGCCAGTGGGAGTTCGGGGTCACCGAACGGCTTCGAGACTACGGTGGTGTGGCCTCCCACAAGCCCTCAGCTCCTGGCTTCTCAATTGCCTCACACGGGGCGTGTTCGCCTGGCTTCGGGCCCCGGGGCCCTCACGTATCGATCCGGCTCGAGAGAAATGGCGCAGAGAGATTCGGTCGTGGGCCTTTGGTGTTGCGGTCTGAGGTGGCCCAGCATTGCTTTGCGGCCATTCGGACAGGGGCAGGTTCGAGGTTCTTGGTCCGGAGAGTTTTTTGTTTTGCCTGTGTCGGCCTCCGCGGGGTGCTTTCGGGCCCCTGCAGGACTGTCAAACCCGGGTCTGGGGTGAAAATTGTCATCAGCTGGACCCCAGGAGGGGTCTGGAGTTCTCTGGGGCCCTCAAACGGTGTGGTGACCACACCGTGCGCTGAGTCAGTGGGGATCCGGGGTCACCGCACGGTTTTGGCACTCGAGTTCTTCTCCGAGGATGTCTCGGGCGACAGGGCCCTCCAGGGTCCCAAGACTGTGCGGTGACGGACCGTGCGGTGAGGTATCTTGGAGTTCCGAGGTCACCGCACGGTCTGTCACCGCACCGTTTCGGGACTCCAAAGGTTCAGACCCCTGGCCGTCTCCAATGTCATTGGGAGGTCGGGGTCACTGCACGCTGCTTTTCTGATTGTGGTGCGGCCTTTACTCGAGCAGGCAGGGGGCTTCTTGGAGGCCCTCCCGGCTTTAGGAGGTCGTCTCGGGAGTTGCTGGTTCCCCCTCAGAAGCTCCCGGCCCCTCCGGTGCAGCCGGGCAGGGCCCCAGGAGGGGCCTCGGAGGGGCCTCCCAGGCTCCCAGAGAGAGGAGGTGTCTCACGGTGGGCCGACGACCCCGCCAGAGAGGGAGGGGGTCCCGCGCAAGATCATCCCCTGGCGATCACGGGCGTGACCGCGGCGGGGGGAGTGGGGGAAAGGGCCAGTCACGTCACGATTCGCGCAGGGCGCCACCTGTGAACGAGTGGCTGCCTCCCAGATGGCGCCGGCGCGATCCGTGACGTGACCAGTGGGGGCTGGGGGCGAGGGGCGGGGCTGGTCACAGGCACCAATCGCGAAAAAAGGAAAAGCACTTGCTCTACGGCGCTGTGGCATTTACAAAGAAGGCCGGGCCGGGGGCTTCTTGGAGGCCCTCCCCGCTTCTAAGAGGCCGTCTCGGGAGCTTCTGGTTTCTGGTCCCTTCCAGGCAGAGCCCCCAGAGGGGCCTCTGCGGGGCCTCCTGGGCCTCCATGTAGAGGATGTATTTCGCGGAATGTCGCCGATCCTGCCAGAGCGATCAGTGCTGGGTTCCTCGACTCCAGGGGCTCCACGTACTACTTCCACCACCGCCGGAAGAACCAAGGGGTCCAGAGGCGGGTGGCGCCTCCGACGGTGCCTGAAAGTATGGGGCCTGGCCAAAGCGTCCTGGTGACGTGTGGCCGTATGGGAAGAGCATTGGTCCCCACATTGGGTCCGCCAGCCCCTTCAGCCCGCGCGGAGCCTTCCAGGAGTGCCTCCAGCAGCTTCCTCCAGCTGGGGCCACCCGGGGTATACGACAGTAGGTTGCCGATCCCTTGAGCCCTCGGGAGACCCGCGTCCGAGGCCCGCCAACAGACGAAAACCTTGAGAGGTAAGTAGTTGAGTAACCACCCATGGTAGTGGGAAGAGTAAGAGATTAGAGACACTAAGGGCAAGGAAAGATCTCAGCTTTTACGAAGGCGCGGCTCTGCTGAGCGTTCGTGCTTCGACTGAACAGGGGGCCAAATATTTCAGCAGCGTGCCGACACGGGATATGTGCACATCAACACGTCGGTTGGAATCGCAGCATGGGTCGTCGTAGTGTTGGAGTCGGGGTAATGCCGAAGCCGTTGCCAAGCATTGCTTCTTGTATGCGAATAGAGCAAGGGCTGCACTGAAATGGTTGTATGAGTATGGGGAACAGGCATGTGACATGTGCACAGCGCTCTGAGATATAACTACGCCATGTGATTTACAGTGGCAACTTGGAAATCAACGACCCAGAACAGGGTCGGTCAGATTATTGCCCTGAGTGTATTAAGCACATCGTCGAATAACCATGCAAGGGGCCTCCAGTGAGCCTCCAAGAGGCTTTGGGAAGCCTCCAGGAGTTATACTCAAGGGGAGGTTTCGCAGGAGGACTGCCTTAAGCTTTAAACAATTGCCCAGACACTTTTCCCCCTGCCCCCAGCGGCGGAAGCGCTGCGTGCAGAAACTTGCACGCCCCCTCGGGATGCAGGCAGGACCTTTGCTTGGTCATGTGTGGACCACCTCGTCTCCATGGCCTGGGACGGCGCGAAAACTAGCCAGTGTGGTGCCGGGGAGGGGTCTGGGGGGGGAATTGTATTGGTTCTCCTAGGCCTCCCAGATGGGGACGGACGATCGTGCCGCATCGCCGATGTATCGGCGATGCGGTTCAATATGGAGCCCGAATTTCTCCCCGCCGACGTCGCCGATGCATCGCCGACGTCGTCGGTGCATCATCGATGCATTGGCGATGTATCGGCGATGCAGCGCGATCTTTCGATCCCATCCACTCGGACCCCTTCGGGAGGCCTCTATCAGATGGGAAAAACACAGACACAACTAATCTACGATTCCCAGGGCAATATGGAAACATGGGAAATGGAGAGGAAGACGGACATCCAGGAAATACTGCAAATAGGGGGAATCTTGGGACTTGTGCCTATATATATATATATATATGTGTGTGTGTGTGTGTGTCCCTGGGCCCCCATCACTCCAGTGGTGCCAGGAGGGGTCTGGGGTTGCTCGTTGGACAGGTTCTTGCCAGCTCGACCGAGAGCAGGCGTCCCTGTCCGAGGCGCGCCTGCGCACGTGGGCAGGCAGGGCGGCCGTTTCGACGCAGCCCCCGCAAGCGGGTCGCGGAGTGATGCGTTTTGCGTAGCGGTTCTTCGGGTTGCGACGGTCAGGGCCCTGAAGAAGGAACCCTTTTCGTTGGGGAGGGGCTCGGTGTTCCTTGCATGTTCTGCAGTGTGCCTTCGGTTCTCCTGAGGTTTCCCATGGAAAATCGAAGTTCCACTTATGGGAGAAAGGGGCCTCGTTCCTTATGTAGGGTTCCTTAGGTCAACGCCCCGACTTTACAGGCCTCGGAACAAACTGGCGAACATTCATGCCACATTCATCTGTCAACGCCTCCCCCTTCCCCCCAATGTTCAAAGTTGGTGGTGGGTCTGATGAGATGCGCTGTGACCGCAGTCTCCCCCGCGCGTGCCAACTTTGAGTTTGGGGGGCAGGGGGGGTGTTCACTAAGTGTTTCCCTCTACCGTAGTGATGCGTGTTTTTTCGAGAGCGCGTGTCGTGTTCTTCGGGGGACCCTGGGACGAAATGGCCGCCCTTGACAGGGGGACGGAAAGCCTCTCATCTTGGCCTGCAGCGACGTGGCTGCGCTGGCGGGGCGCAACAAGTTTCAGCCCATGCAGAAGGCTTGGCGGGGTTTGATCAAGAAAAACTTCAATTCACTATACAGCAGCCTGGCCAAGAAGGAGGACCCGCGGCTCCTGACTGACGAAGACATCTTAGCCGAGGAGACCAAAAAGATGAAGCCGGTCGAGCAGATAGCCCTGAGAAGAATGAGAGAGAAAGCAGTCGCCGACGAAAACAAGCAGGCAGTCTTCTACGCAGACCCCCGCACTGCAGCCCCAGGTTTGACGAAGGAGAGCGCGAAGGTTGTGATGAGCCAGATAATGAAGCAGCGCGGCTGGAGGTCCGAGAAGCGGGGCCTCCATATTGCCGAAAAGGCGGAGAAGACGAGTGCTGTGAATATCTGAACGGTTCCGCCTCGTGCCGCCTCTCCCCACTTCTTGATTGACCATCTGACTGATTTAGTGGGGTTTGTTGGTTGATTGGCTCACTGGGCGATAGGGTTACAGGTTGGCAACTCAGCTGGTTGGCAGGATGGCTGGTCGGCAAGCCGGTTGGTTGGCAAGTTGGTTGGTGGTTGAAAGGCGAGTGGGTGTTTTGGGTGGTTGCTTGTTGGCGGATTCGGAACGCAGACCCATCGTTTCCCAAACATTTGCTGCACTGAAGGGTCTCACTTGTCTCACAAGCTGATTGGGTTGGTGCCTCAAAGATGCGCCACGTTCCGGCACGTTGCCGCCTGTTGCTGTCCGTCGTCGCCCTTTGCCGCTTGTCTGAGTGTGTCAAGGATCCCCCCCGTTGCCGCCCGTTGCCACTTGTGTGCGGGCGCCGAGGATTCGCGACGTTCCGGCCTCTTGCCGCCCGTTGCTGCTTGGGCCCAGTTTTCTGTCAGCATGTTTGTGAACGCGAAGCGTTGCCACATAGCTTCAACCACATAGCTGCCGCCACACATGGTTATATCCCACTACATAGCTTACAACAAGTAGCTTCCACCACAGTGCTTCCACCACATAGCCTCCGCCACACAGCTTCCACGAGAGTGCGAAAACGTATGGTTCGGGGCTCACGCTCGCAAGCAGTTCTGTCTGAGGAATCGCGGCTTCGAGGGCGCGGGTGCTTTTGTTTTTTACAATTGATATTGGCGTCAGGAGCGCAGACCCACCGCCCGTGTTGCTAAATGTGTGGCCTTGGCAGATCAGACCCAGTGTCTTTTTACGTGAGATATTGGCCCTGGGTGCTAGCTCGGAACCATGGCTTTGAATGCAGGGTCGTGGCGCGGACCCATTGCATTCTACGAGTGATGGTGTTCTTGGGGCTTCGGACCTTTTCTTTTACGAGGAACTTGGCCAAGTAAGCACGGACCTAGACCTTTTTGCAAGGAGCCGTTTTTTTTGTTGTGTGTGTATGTGTGTGTGTGCGTGCTTGTGTGTGTGTGCGGTTCAATATTTCCCCACCCGACAGGTTGGGGTCATTAGGCTTAACGCAAAGCCCACCCCCCTGCCCGCAGCCGCCAGGCCCATGGAGTCTCGAGTGTCCTCAAGTCTCCGCCCCACCAGTCCTGCATGCCGCGACCCACAGGCCCAACCAGTCCCCTGTGTCCCCGAGTCTCCCGCCCTGGAGATACTCACTAGTGAGGCGTCACGCCGTCCAGGTGTCAAGACGTTACACCGTCCCCAGGCACTGAGGAAGTACACGAATACTATACTACACTGACATACAGCCAAACACAGAAATAGCAATCTGCATAAATAATGTGTACCAAGGACTTACATCCATAATTCATTCTTCTGTAGCAACCACACACTTTAAGAACAGGCGTCAAGAACCTGGCCCGGCACAGAAACGGAAAGAGCGCTTCAGAAACAGAAACCGGAATTACTCACACCACCGTTCGTATTGGGAGCCTTGGCGTTGAGAGCTTGTTACGTCACCCCTCGCTCTTGGGAGCTTTGGTGTTCAGAGATTGTTGCGTTGCCGCCCGTTCCTGAGCCTTGGCTGGGCCTGGGTGTCAGGAACTTGTTACGTCACCGCTCTCTGCTGGGAGTCTTGGTCTTATCAGCTTGTTTACGTCACCGTTCGCTCTTGGGAGCCTTGGTGTGAGGAGCTTTTTGCGTTACCGATCGCTCTCCAATTGGCGTCTCTGGGCCTTCTTGGGAGTCCTATTGGACCCCTTGTCGGGCCCTTTTGGAGGCCTCTTGGGAACCTCTTGGGGGCATCTCGGGGCTTCTTGGGGGGCTCTGGGGGCCTCCTGGGAGCTTCTTGGGGCGAAAGGCTAGACTATTCGGCTCGTGGTCCCCATCTTGGGGCCGTCTTGGTGCCCTCTTGGGCCGTCTTGAGCGCCTCTTGGGCCGTCTTGGCGCCCTCTTGGGCCGTTTTGGGGGCCTCTTGGGAGCCTCTTGGGCCGTCTTGTGGCGGTCTTGGGGGCCTCTTGGAGCGTCTTCAACGCAGTGAAAGCCGAAAAGCCTTGTATGCTAAAACTGTACCTTTTCCCATAGGAAATCAATGATTTTCGCCTCCCGGTGGCCTCTTGGGACGCCTCTTGGGGGCCTCTTGGGGCTTCTTGGGGGCTCTGGGGGCCTCCTGGTAGCGTCTTGGGGCGAAAGGCTAGACTGTTCGGTTCGTGGTCCCCTCTTGGGCCCGTCTTGGCGCCCTCTTGGGCCGTCTTGAGCGCCTCATGGGCCGTCTTGGGGCCCTCTTTGGCCGTTTTGGGGGCCTCTTGGGAGCCTCTTGGGCCGTCTTGGGGCGGTCTTGGGGGCCTCTTGGGCCGTCGTCAACGCCGTGAAAGCCGACAAAGCGCATATGCTAAAAATATACGCTTTCCTTTGGAAAATCGATGATTTCGGCCTCTTGGGGCCCTCTTGGGACGCCCCTTGGGCGCCTCTTGGGGGCCTCTTGGGGGCCTCTTGGGCAGTTTTGGGCGGTCTTGGGCTCTCTTGGAGCGCTCTTGGGCCGTCTTGGGGGGGAACCCGAAAAACATGCAAAAACCAGAGGGAAAACCTGAAAACGGCCATTAACACGCGAATGCGCCCGCTACCCCCCTCCCCTGGAACCCCTCCCTTTAGGGCTTCGCCCACACCAGAACGTCATTACTCGTACCTCGCTCTTCCCGTTATTCGCAATTGTAATGCAGGCCAGGTTCAGACACCACACCCATATACCAAGATGGCACACCACTAGACTTCAAGAACACACGCACACACATCATCAAGGACAGTCGTCAACCACACATCAAGCACAGGCAACAGTAACATACCAATACTGGACCAAGAATATGCACACGTTGTGACCGTAGCAGGCGATGTCAGCAGTCAGCAGACACCAAGATGATGCGTACATAGCATATTCAAGCAGCAGGCATGCTGGCATATCAAAGCCGCACTAATAACGTACATTGGCATAGCATACAGTAGTATAGCACGACCAGCTCATACATCTAGGACCGCAGTAGCAGACATCAAGAGCACACTTTTGTCTGCAGCAACACGCTACGAACACGCATTAGCAACGGTCATCAAGAACATTGTGTATTTCCGTGCATGCAGGGCATACATCACCAATACACTCCCGTACCAACATCAGCCCCATACAGTACGCACATGCACCTTGACTAAATACATATTGTTACCATGCACCGAGCACGGACAACAGGCACACACACACACACACTCACCAGGAATGTCTTTCAATTCCTCACACCTACACCACATCTCCATAATGATACCGGAGAAAAACCGTTTCAACATGTTTTTAGGGTCATAGGGTTATGGGGCTATTGGGCTATAGGGCGATGGGGCTATGGGGCTGTGGGGCTGTAGAGCTATACAGCCATAGGGCTGTAGGTCTATAGGGTTACAGGGCTATGGGGCTATAGGGCGATTGGGCTATGGGGCTGTGGGGCTGTAGGGCTATACAGCCATAGGGCTATAGGTCTATAGGGTTATAGGGCTATAGCGCTACAGGGCCACAGGGCTATAGGGCTGTAGGGCTAAGGGCTATAGGTCGATAGGGCTATAGGGCTATAGTGCAATAGGGCTATAGGGCTGTAGGGCTATAGGGCTATGGGGCTATAGGGCTATAGGGCTATAGAGCTATAAGGCTATAGGGCCATAGGGCTATGAGTCTATGGGGCGATGTGGCTATAGGACCATAGGGCTATAGGGATACAGAGGGCTATGGGGCTATAGGGCTATCGGAGGTTGGGGGGTGAGATCGAAGTGGAACGGAGAGCCCCCCTACCGGGAAATCGATTTCGGTTTCGTGTTCGTGCCGTGCGTGCGGGCGAGGCGAAGCTTCGTGGGCGGGCGAGAGAAAGTCTCCTGTGGCTGAGGCGCGGCCGGACCAAATGACTCCCTTCGGGCGGCCGGGGCCCCGCGGTGTCCCGCCGGTGTCCCGCGGTGTCCTCCTGTGGCTGAGGCGCGGCCAGACCAAATGATTCCCTTCTGGGCGGCCTGGGCCCCGCGGTGCCCCGCCGGTGTCCCGCGGTGTCCCGCGGTGTCCCGCGGCGTCCCGCGGTGTCCCGCCGGTGTCCCGCGGTGTCCCGCGAGGATGATGATGAGATGATGATAATAATAATAATGATGATGATGATGATGATGATGATGATGAGATGATGATGACGGTGTCCCGATGAAGATGATGAAGATGTTGATGATGGTGTCGATGATGATAGTGTCCCGATGATGAGGATGATGATTCTCATGATGATTATGTTGATGATGAAGACGATGATGGTGTCCCGATTATGATGATGATGATTCCGATGATGTTGGTGATGATGATGTTGATGGAAATGGTGTCCCGGCGATAATGTTGTTGTTGATGATGATGTTGATGATTATGGTGTTCCGATGATGATGTTGATGATGATGATGATGATGATGATAATGATGATGGTGATGATGATGATGATGATGGTGATGCTGATGGTGTCCCGATGATGATAATAATGATAATGACGATGTTGATGATGATCTTGGTTATGATGATGATGGTGCCCCAATGATGATGATGCTGTTGATGATGATGATGATGTCGATGATGATGCGATGATCATGATGATGATGATGGTGCCCCGATGATGATGACGATGTTGATGATAATTTTGGTGATGAGAACGATGGTGATCATGATGGTGTCCCGATTATGATGATGATTATGATGATGCTGCTGATGATGATGTCGATGACTGTGTCCCGATGATGATGATGATGGGATGATGATGATGATGATGATGTTGTCCCGATGATGATGCTGACGTTTATGATGATTTGTCTGATGGTGATGATGACGGTGCCCTTATGATGATGACGATGTTGGTGATGATGTTGATGTTGATGATGTTGATGATGCTTATGATGATGATGATGATGATAATAATGATGATGATGATGATGATGATGACGTTGATTGTGAGAGCGATTGTGATATCGATAGTGAGATCGATATTGAGACCGGATGCGAGATCGATTGTGTGATCGATTGTGAGATCGATTGTGAGATCAATTGTGAGATTGATCGAATGAGATAGATCGAGTGAGATCGATTGTGAGGTCGATCGAGTGAGATCGATCGAGCGAGACCGATAGTGAGATCGATACTGAGATCGATAGTGAGACCGATCGAGTGAGACGTTGGTTCCCCCCGCCCCCCCCCGAACCTCCTTATCACCCGAAAAGTGGTCGTATATGTAAGGTTATCGGAGGTTGGGGGTGAGGTCGAAGTGGAACGGAGAACCCACCTACCGGGAAATCGATTTCGGTTTCGTGTTCGTGCCGTGCGTGCGGGTGAGGCGAAGTTGCGTGGGCGGGGGAGAGGAAATTCTCCTATGGCTGGGCCGCGGCTGGACCAAATGGTTCTCCGCCCGGCAACCGGTGGCGCACGGTGTCCCGCCGGTGTCCCGCTGGTGTCCCGCTGGTGTCCCGCCGGTGTCCCGTCGTGGCTGGGCCGCGGCCGGACCAAAAGGTTCTCCGCCCGGCAACGGGTGGCGCGCGGTGTCCCGCCGGTGTCCCGCTGGTGTCCCGCTGGTGTCCCGCCAGTGTCCCGTCGTTGTCCCGTGGTATCCCGTGGTGAGATCGACAGTGAGATCGATAGTGAGATCGATAGTGAGATGGATAATGAGACCGATATTGAGCTCGATAGTGAGATCTATAGTGAGGTATCGATCGTGATATTTATAGTGAGATCGATCGTGATATCGATAGTGAGATCGATAGTGAGATCCATAGTCAGATCGATCGAGTGGGATCTATAGCGAGATCGGAGGTTGGGGGGTGAGATCGAAGTGGAACGGAGAGCCCCCCTACCGGGAAATCGATTTCGGTTTCGTGTTCGTGCCGCGCGTGCGGGCGAGGCGAAGCTGCGCGGGCGGGGGAGAGGAAATTCTCCTGTGGCTGGGCCGCGGCTGGACCAAAAGGTTCTCCGCCCGGCAACCGGTGGCGCGCGGTGTCCCGCCAGTGTCCCGCTGGTGTCCCGCTGGTGACCGGTGTCCCGCCGGTGTCCCGTCGTGGCTGGGCCGCGGCCTGACCAAAAGGTTCTCCGCCCGGCAACGGGTGGCGCGCGGTGTCCCGCCGGTGTCCCGCTGGTGTCCCGTTGGTGTCCCGCCAGTGTCCCGTCGTTGTCCCGTGGTGTTCCGTGATGAGATCGACAGTGAGATCGATAGTGATATCGATATTGAGATCGAGAATGAGACCGATAGTGAGATCGATAGTGAGTTCTATAGTGAGAGATCGATAGTGAGATCGAGAATGAGACCGATAGTGAGATCGATAGTGAGATCTATAGTGAGATCGATAGTGAGATCGAGAGTGAGATCGATTGAATGGGATCGATAGTGAGATCGATAGTGTGATCGAACGAGTGAGATCGATTGTGAAAGCGATAGTGGGCCGAATTGCAGGCCCCCCCTCCCCCCCCAACCTTATCACCCGCAGGGTGGTCGTATAGGTAGGCATATAGAGCTTTAAGGCTATAGGACTATAAGGCTATAGGGCTATAAGGCTATAGGGCTTCTGGGCTATAGGGCCATAGGGTTATGGGGCGATAGGGCTTCTGGGCTAGAAAGCTACAGGGCGATAGGGCTATAGAGCTATAGAGCTATAAGGCTATAGGTCTATAGGTCTATGGGCCTACTGGGCTAAGGGGCTATAGGGCTAAGAGGCTATAGGGCTATAGGGTTGTAAGGCACCTGGGCACCCGAGCACCTGGTCACCCGGGCACCCGGGCACCCGGGCGCCCATGCGGGCCGCGGAAATTTGCGGCACACCTCACCTAATCATATGAATTCGCTAGAACCCCTCCAGAGGGAAGCTCTGATTCGAGAACATGCGTCAACACTTACATGCCCAACATCATCATCAAACATATCCGCCACTACCGTACGCGAACTACATACGGCAGTATAAGAACACACCTATGGCACACCGTAGTAAGTCTCCTGTCACGTATGCGCATATACGTGTATGTATGCGTACGTGTCTGTGCCAAGAGCACACCACTACCCATTATCCACCCATCAATCACGTACACTAAGCCCGTGCAGCAACAGCGTTAAACAATAACACGCATGAAGTGCATACAGCAAGACATACACCATGTGTTTCTAGCAAGTCCATGTTTTAAAATGAACCGAACAGGAATCCAACACATAAACACAATATAAAGACAATCTCCAACGCCAGAGACACACATAACATAGCACAGGCATTACTTATACAACGATGCGCGCAAGTAGTAAGTAACATAGCATGCCTGTTGACCAAATATGCAGACATGCGCAGCTGTCAGACAGAGGCAAGACTGTAACAGATCATGCTGCATAGTCGCACGCGACTAACTTCGAAATTTGTCACAGCAGTCTTGTGATGGGGGCCATCAGAATAAAACATCAGATCATAGCTCTTGCCCAAAAATGCTTGCACCGAGGGATTCTTTCTTCTGCCTGGAAGGAATTGGATGGGTCTGGCGAGGTTTCGCCACGTTACCCCCCCTTGTGCGCTGGGTCGGTCTGGTGAGGTTTCGCCAAGGTCCCACCTCGTTGCCGCCTCGTGCGTTGGGTCGGTCCAGCGAGGTTTTCACGTTGCCGCCTGTTGCCGCTTCGTTGCCCCTTCGTGCGTTCGTTGGATCCAGCGAGACTTCAACACGTTGCCGCCCGTTGCCGCCTCATGCGCTGGGTGGGTCCGGCGAAGTTTCGCCACGCGGCCGCCCATTGCCGTCTCGTTGCCGCCTCGCGCGATGGGTGGGTCCAGCGAGGTTTTGCCCCGTTGCCGCCGCGTTGCCGCCTCGTGCGTTGGTTGTGTCCGGCGAGGTTTCGCCACGTTGCCGCGTCGTTGCCGCCTCGTGCGCTGGGTGGGTCCAGAGCGGTTTCGCCACGCTGTCGCCCGGTTCTGCCTCGTTGCCGCTTCTTGGCTGCACCGCGAAGCTTTTGCCACATAGCTCACACCACATAGTCTGCACCACATAGCCTACACATCCACAGTGCAATCTCTCATTGCTTGGGGCCCACGCTGGCTAACACTCTTTACTCTGAACTCTGGCGTCGGGAGCGCGATTCAAAATTTTCTGGAAGAAATCCTGGCCGTGGGTGGTGGCGCAGGCCAATTGTTTTCTTCGCGTGCGCCAGGGCACCCCTCGGCCGACGTCCGCCTCCTGCCGTGCGGTGCGCGGCGTCCCGCTGTGGGCAAGAGGTGTGCCGAATGGATGTGCGAGCTGCGACCTGGTTGAGAGGATCGGGATGCTGCTCGAACAGGCGGTTGCAGGACTACCTTCATCAACCGTTAGCAGCAGCAGCATGCGGCTCGCGGAGCGTGCCTGCCTGGCCCAGGCGGGGAGCGCGTGGTGTGTTGCCCCGTCGCCGCCACCTTTGTCCAGGAGCACAGAGATGAGCAACTCTGTGCGCTGTGAGCGGGTGACGAGAAGCTCGCGTTACCAAGTTGCTGAACGCTTAAGAACGATACAGATGCAAGTGCAAATTGTCTCATTGCACTGATAGAATATATGCCGCCTGGATGTTGAAACTTGATCCTTGCAGCCTGACGGCCCCCGCAAGAGGTGCTGGCGGCTTAATAAGCGGGTGGCAACATTGGAGAAGGAATTAATAGAGGTAGAGCAGAAACAGGTCGAGACGACGGTGGACGAGGTGGCGGTGCAGAGGGCGCAGGAAGAGCTCAAGGCCGAGATCCAGGCTCTCGGTAAGCAGGAGTCCGCGCTCTCGTCTCCGTTCATCGTCAGGCCCAGCGGGATGTTCAAGTCCACGATTGCGCCAGGCCTCCTACTCAGAGGCAAGATCGACGCGCTGCGGACCGTCGAGGGTGCCAGCAGCAGCGAGAGCGAGATGCACATCATCGAGCACAAGGCGCGCCAGCGCAAGCTCTTCAATTCCGTGCGGGAGTACGAGGAAATCCAGTGCTTGGGTTACATCCATCTGGTGCAGGACCACAACCAGCGCGAGCGGAACGAGTCGCCGCTCGTGCGGTGCATTCTCGTAGAGACGTTCGGGGAAGACTCCTCGCGCCACGAGATCCTGGAGAACCCGGACCTCTGGCACGGCAAGGTCCGCCGGCGCGCAGGAGGGGGCCAGGTGAGGGGCACGGCCTTCTTACAGGGCGGGGGAGCTTCTCAGAGGTTCCCTGCCCGTTCCAGAGGCTTCCAAGATGGCCTCTTGGCAGGCGGGGGGGGGGGGGGGCGTTTCTCCAGGAGCAGCGAAAGAGGGAGAAAGCCCCACCCCGCCCAGGAACGTGCGGATTTGCGATCGGGGGTCCATCGCCGATCTATCGGCGATGTATCGCCGATTCCAGGTCGATGTTTCCCCCCTTGAGATGGTCCCCCCTGACTGTGCCCCCCAGTTCTGAGAGGCAGGGGGGCGTTCTTAGAATAGAAGCCTGCCCCCCCCCGGCCCTGCCCCCCCAGCCACATAAGCCCCGTCCGCACCGCAGGGCCGGCTGGCCCCTGGACCCCGCCCGGTGCCCAACCCTGGCCGCCTCTCTGGCTGCGCCGAGACGCGGCCGTGATCGGGGGCGGCAAAGAGGGGGGTGATGACTAGGGGGGGGGGGATATCATGTCGGGGGCCATCATATTTCCCCAGATGTCATGGCGCCTCTTCTTGTTCCATTACGTCCCTGCCCCCCCCGCTGGGCCGCGCACATGCCGCCGGTCATGATTGGCACCCCCCCCCTCTTGGACACCCCCCTCCTTGGCCGCTCCCGACATGAGTTGGCGGGGGAAGAGCGGTACAAGATGATTGTTGTTCGCCGTCGGGCGCGCCTGTTAGAGAGCATAAGCTCTCCAGCCGCCTGGGGGACAGGCGCACCCGGTGGCGGACAATGTCATGTTGTACCGTTCTTTGCCCACTAAATGAGGACCCCCTTTCGGGGGCTTGGGAAGACAGGAAGCGTCCCCCCCCCCTCCTCATCCTCCCCCTCTTCCTCTAACCCCCCTTCCACCCATTCCGACAGCACGTGCCCAACCCACCCAGCAGATCCAAGGGGGGGCGCGATGATTGTCCCATCCAGGGCGATGGGATCGGAGGATTGCGCCGCATCGACGATGCGGCTCAACGTAAAGCCTGAGTCCATCCACGCCGATGGCGCCGATGCATCGCCGACGTCGCCGATGCATTCCCGATGTATGGGCGATTCCTGGGCGATGCGGCGCGATCCTCCGACCGCATCTATCCAGACCCAACTTGTGAGACCACAAGAGGTGCTGGACGTCATCCGGCGCCGGGCCGAGGAGCCAGTGCGCGATCTAAACGGTGTTTGCGCGATATCGTGGACCGTTATTTTTGTTGGCTTCGTTTTGCCTTAAATGCGTAACGCAGACAGAATGAGGGAACACGAAAACATTTTAGCCAACGTGGACCCACAGCAGCGTTGTTGTAGCAATATATGTCGTACAATCGATGTGGTGCAAAGTCTGTGGTGCAATTATTTTGTGTTCGCAGTGAGTTATCAATTCCACTGCTCGCGCAACCATCCCACCTGCCACCCGCAGCTTGGTTTGCAAAACCCATGCGACGGCGATTACGATGAGTGCTTGGTGTTGGCTGGTGCATCTTTGCGGCCGCGCTAGCCCGCACACCTCTCGCGCGCGAAACGGCCCCAACTGGATTGGCGCGACCGACGCGGCCACGGTGGCACTGACCGCTGGGCACTGCCCAGCGGGCACTTAACTGCGAGTCGGCGACTTGGGCGGGCGCGGTACCATGGCAACGACGACACCTGTAGATACGATGACGGTATTAGCGATGCTGGTGACGATAATGGCAACAACGACGGCAAGGCCAATGACGGCGCCGATGTTGATCACGCCGGCGACGATGACTATGTCTTCGCGTCGGTGATGGAGGTCTTGGAATTCGAAATGCGCGCGCGGCCGACGCGCGAGAGCGGCCCGCATGGTATTATTTGGCACGGATCGTGCCCCCCCCCCCCTCTCAGCACGCGCGCAAAAGCCATTCGAATGATTTCGACATGCGGCGCGAGATGCCCGTTTGGCCGAATTGAGCGCGAGCAGGTTTGAACATTGACGTTGGAAAGCCATGTGTCTTTGTAGGTTTCTTTCGGGACACTCGATTGGGACACCCCCGCAAAACCGAACGGTTCTGAAGGATTGTCGCATGCGCGCGACGACGCGCGCGCGTGCATTCCGTCCTTTTTTGTTGCAAGGCGCTCATGCGTCAGCACGCGCCCAAGGGCGTTCGAGCGATCTCGACATGCGCGCCCGAGAGGCTCGTGTGGTAGCGTCTGACGAAATGGTTGAAAAAAAAAAAAACAACTTCTGGCTTCCCCAGAGAAGTTGCAAGAGCGCGGGCGCAGGTCGGTTTGCAATCCCTCGGTGGGGGACCATGTGTTTATATGTGCTCGGCACATTCGATTTTAAGTTCCTACCCACATTGAGTTGTTTGAAGGATTTCGGCATGTGCGCGCGGCGACGGGCGCGCGCGCACTTCGTCCCAATGTGTTGCGATGTTTTTTGGGAGCTAACGATATTTGAGAAGAGGGTGCGCCCGCAACATTTGTTCAGAGGGTGGGGGGGATACCGGCTGCCTGGCATGGCGCGATTTCATAAGTTGGATGGACGATGGGACGAAATCGCACGCACATTGCAATACGAAGAGGATGACAGTTAAGACGGTGGGGCGGGGAGGTAAATCGTATCATGTCTTGTTGTTCGCGGAGATCACCAAGGCGTTGCAACCCCTGTGGTGCAATAGGCGTGGCGCAATGTATGTTATGCAGCCTGCGATGCGCAAGGTATGCGGTGCATCATGTGTTGCGCAAGCTACGCGGCGCAGTCTTAGTGACGCAGTAAATGTGGCGCAACCGCTGTGGTGCAGTATATGGCGTGCGCACTACGTGGTGCAACGCATGTTGTGCAAGTCGCGTGGTGCATTCAATGTTGTGCAAGCTACGCGGGGCAATATGTGCGGTGCGATAAATGTAGTGCAGTCTATGTTGTGCGCTATGGGGCGCAATTTGAGCTGTGCACTACTATGTAGCGCGATAGATGTCGCGCAGTCCACGTGGTGCAAATTACGTTATGCGATACACGTGGTGCAATAGATGCCGCGAAATTGATACTTACAAACGAGTTGACGCAGTTCATGCTCTCGCCAAAAAAAAAAAAACTCAGCCACCCGCAACTTGGTCTGCAAAACCCATACGGTGGCGATTGCGATGAGCGTTTGACGTTGGCTGGTCAGTCTCTGCGGCCGCGCTAACCCCAGCACGCGCGCGCAGCGGCCAGCTAGTTTGGCGCGGCTGGCGCGGCCGCGGCGGCGCTGGCCGCTGGGCGCACCCCGGCGGGCACTTCAGTGCGAGTCGGCGACTTGAGCGGGCGCGGCGCGCAAGGGCGCGCGGGCGATGTCGGCGCGCGGCGCAAGGGCCCCGCTGGGCATAATTCCATGAACATGTTGCGAAACGCATGGTTTTCTTAAGAATATGTAAGAGCGCGAGCGCACGTTTACTCTTCGTTTATCAACGTTACAAAAAACCATGTGTGTGCGAACTGTGTTCGGAACGCTCAGTTGGGAAGTCGCTGCGAAACCGAAGGTTTTTGGCTGATTTCGGGACGCGCGCGCTCCCCCGACTGCGCGCGAGGGCCCTTCAGCGATTTTCGAATATGCGCGCGCGCGGGCGCTCGAAGCTTGCGCTGCATCATGTTCTGGGCGCGCTGGAAAACTTGCGCGCGCGCAAGCTTTGTGCAATGGCCCGCGCTGCAAAACCTGATGCGTTTTATTTATCGTGCTTTTCTTGCATTCGATTTCGGAATCCTTGTGCAACTGTTTTTTGTTTCCATATTTTTCGCCCTCTACGTCCGCGTGCGCGCGCGACGACGCGCGCGCGCTTTTCGTCCAAATTATTGCAGGCAACGTTTGAAAATTGATGATTGGTGGCAAGCGGGCGCGCGCGCGTTTTTTTCTTCGGCGACGAGGGCGGCGGGGGGGGGCGGGGCCGGTCGAGCGGGGGCGGTGCGAATTCGTGTTCAGGATGAGCGATGGGGCAGAATCACGCGCGCATTGCAACGCGAAAAGGAGGGCGGATGATCTCGGGGAAAGGGGGAGGGTAGAGTCTATGGTCTCCAATGAAAAAGGAGAAGCTACGTTGCGCAAGCAATGTGCGGCAATCTACTGCATCCCCACAGATTGTCACAAATGCGCCGGCGAATTCCACGCCCTTGCGCGCGATCCGCCAACCCGCCCGCAACGTGGCTTGCAAAGCGCGCGCGGCGGCGATTGCAATGAGTGCTTGGCGTTGGCTGGCGCATCTACGGCCGCGCATGCCCGCGCGCGCTCGCGTGCGCAGCGGCCAGCTTGTTTGGCGCGACCGGCGCGGCCGCGCTGGCGCTGACCGCCGGGCGCGTCGCAGCGGCCACTTCAGTGCGAGTTGGCGCGTTGGGCGGGCGCGGCATCGCGGCGACGCGGACAACGGCGGGCGCGACCAGGGAAGCAGCGTCGCCGGCGACGACGGCGGCGACGACGACGGCAAGGCAGATGGCGGCGCCGATGCCGATCGATCCCGCCGACAACGATGACGATGTTCTCGGGTCGGCGATGGGCGTCTTTAAAGGAGTTCGACGCGCGCGCGCGGCCGACGCGCGCGAGTGGCCCGCGCGGCATTCCTCGACGCGGATCGCCCCCCCCCCCCCCCCCCAGCACGCGCGCAAAGGCGCTCGAATGAATACGACGCGCGGCGCGAGGGGCCCGCCCGTCAGAATTCAAGGAAAAATATAAATTGACATTTCAAGAACCCGCAAGGCCGCGAACGCTGGCTTTGTTCGGAAATCTGACGTTGCAATGCCATAGATTCGCAGATGTCGTCGGCTCGCTCGATTCTGATATCCTCGCGAAGCCGAAAGTTGTTCAAAAACTTCGGCGCGCGCGCGCCCTCCGCCGTTGTTTGGCATTTTTTGTTGTTTTTGGGGGGAGTCCAGGGGATTTCTGCGACATCGCGCGCGCGGCGGCGTTCGAGCGACTTCGATTTGCGCGCGCGAGAGGCCCGCGTGGTAGTTTTCGATGGCATGATTGAAGACGCTTGGTTTTCGCAAATTCGCGAGAGCGTTGGCGCGGGCTTTTTTTTGATTGCCCGCGTAGCGGAACCATATTTTTCATGCGCGTTCGTGATTATCGGTTTTGGGATCATAAGGGCGCCATAGATTTGAAAGGTTTCGGCGCGCGCAACAACGCGCGCGCACTTCGCCACGTTTTTCCCCATATCCTAAGGATTGGGGTTCTTGTTATTACTCTGACGCCTCCCACGCGCGGACTCCTTCCTCCCGCTCGCGCGTCCCTCCTACAAGATAAGATACTACAAGATAAGATAAGGTAGCACAAGATATGATAAGAAGAGATTTCAAGACAAGATAAGATAAGTTAAGCTCACACTCACACTCTCTCATGATCACAAAACGCTGCCAGGGGCATCATTTGGGAGCCCCAAGGGGGAGCCACCCTGGCTGATCTCACGAGCCCGTTCGCGCCGATTTTGGTGGGACGTCTCAGCTAGAATTGCCGTTTGGCGCCCCCAACATGTATCTCTTGAGAGCCTCATGGTCACAAAGCGCTGCCAGGGGCATCATTTGGGAGCCCCAAGGGGGAGCCACCCTGGCTGATCTCACGAGCCCGTTCGCGCCGATTTTGGTGGGACGTCTCAGCTAGAATTGCCGTTTGGCCTCCCCAACATGTATCTCTTGAGAGCCTCATGGTCACAAAACGCTGCCAGGGGCATCATTTGGGAGCCCCAAGGGGGAGCCACCCTGGCTGATCTCACGAGCCCGTTCGCGCCGATTTTGGTGGGACGTCTCAGCTAGAATTGCCGTTTGGCGCCCCCAACATGTATCTCTTGAGAGCCTCATGGTCACAAAACGCTGCCAGGGGCATCATTTGGGAGCCCCAAGGGGGAGCCACCCTGGCTGATCTCACGAGCCCGTTCGCGCCGATTTTGGTGGGACGTCTCAGCTAGAATTGCCGTTTGGCGCCCCCAACATGTATCTCTTGAGAGCCTCATGGTCACAAAACGCTGCCAGGGGCATCATTTGGGAGCCCCAAGGGGGAGCCACCCTGGCTGATCTCACGAGCCCGTTCGCGCCGATTTTGGTGGGACGCCTCAGCTAGAATTGCCGTTTGGCCTCCCCAACATGTATCTCTTGAGAGCCTCATGGTCACAAAACGCTGCCAGGGGCATCATTTGGGAGCCCCAAGGGGGAGCCACCCTGGCTGATCTCACGAGCCCGTGACGAGAGAGAGAGAGAGAGAGAGAGAGAGAGAGAGAGAGAGAGAGAGAGAGAGAGAGAGAGAGAGAGAGAGAGAGAGAGAGAGAGAGAGAGAGAGAGAGAGAGAGAGAGAGAGAGAGAGAGAGAGAGAGAGAGAGAGAGAGAGAGAGAGAGAGAGAGAGAGAGAGAGAGAGAGAGAGAGAGAGAGAGAGAGAGAGAGAGAGAGAGAGAGAGAGAGAGAGAGAGAGAGAGAGAGAGAGAGAGAGAGAGAGAGAGAGAGAGAGAGAGAGAGAGAGAGAGAGAGAGAGAGAGAGAGAGAGAGAGAGAGAGAGGAGAGAGAGAGAGAGAGAGAGAGAGAGAGAGAGAGAGAGAGAGAAGAGAAGAGAGAGAGAGAGAGAGAGAGAGAGAGAGAGAGAGAGAGAGAGAGAGAGAGAGAGAGAGAGAGAGAGAGAGAGAGAGAGAGAGAGAGAGAGAGAGAGAGAGAGAGAGAGAGAGAGAGAGAGAGAGCGGGAGAGAGCGAGAGAGAGAGAGAGAGAGAGAGAGAGAGAGAGAGAGAGAGAGAGAGAGAGAGAGAGAGCGGGAGAGAGCGAGGGAGAGCGAGAGAGAGCGAGAGAGAGCGAGTGAGAGCGAGAGAGAGAGAGAGAGAGAGAGAGAGAGCGAGAGAGAGCGACAGAGAGCGAGAGAGAGCAAGAGAGAGCGAGAGAGCGAGAGAGAGAGAGAGAAGAGAGAGAGAGAGAGAGATAGAGAGAGAAGAGAGAGAGAGAGATAGAGAGAGAGAGAAGAGAAGAGAAGAGAAGAGAGAGAGCGAGAGAGAGAGAGAGGGAGAGTGAGAGAGAGAGGAGAGAGCAGAGAGAGAATAGAGAGAAGAGAGAGAGGAGAGAGAGAGAGAGAGGCAGAGATAGAGGCAGAGAGAGAGAGGCACAGAGAGAGAGGCAGAGAGAGAGAGAGGCAGAGAGACAGAGGCAGAGAGAGAGGCAGAGAGAGAGAGAGAGGCAGGGAAAGAGAGGCAGAGACAGAGAGAGGGCAGAGAGAGAGAGAGAGACAGAGAGAGCAGAGAGAGCAGAGAGAGAGGCAGCTCAGTCACACTTAAATCCAGATTCGTCCTCACCGAGTCCCACCACCAAGGGAGCGCCAGCAAGGAGATGCACATATGGGGATCCCCACGCAGTGAATAATTGTGTGGCTAGGGACTCTTGAAAATTGCGGGCAATAGAGAGGCGAGAGCGCGCGCGTAAAATCTGCTGCAGAAGATGAAGGGGGGGGGATGTCTGGCCAATCTGGGATGGGCTCATATTTAAAATGGGCGATGGGGCAGAATCTCAAGCAAATTGCAACGCGAAAGTCTGGCGGGGGAGGGGCAGATTTTAATTTTGCGTGGGAAAAGAGAACATTCGACACGCGTATTTTTCCCAAGTGAATTGAGACATCCCATGCCTTAGCAAACGCCCCACCCACCCACCCGCAATTTGGCTTGCAATACATATGCGGCGGCGATTGTGATGAGTGCTTGGCGTTGGCTTGCGGACCTCTGCGGCCGCGCTATCCCGCGCGTGCTCGCGCGCGCAGCGGTCGGTTAGTTCGTTGCGACCGGCGCAGCCGCGGCGTCGCTGACCGCCGGGCACGTCCTAGCGGGCACTTCAGTGCGAGTTGGCGACTGGGGCGGGCGCGGCACCGCGGCGACGCCGACAGTTTTGAGCGCGATGGCGGCGGCGACGACGGCGACGACGGCGGCGAGGGCGGCGACGGCGACGGCGGGGGCAATGGCGGCCCGAAGTTGATCGCGCCCGCCGAACACGATGATTATGTCCTCGCGACGGCGACGAAGGTTTTGGAAGTAGCTCGACGCGCCCGCGCGGCCGACGCGCGCGAGCGACCCGCGCGGCATTCGTCGACGCGGATCGCGCCCCCCCAACGCGCGCGCAAGGGCGTTCGAACGAGCTCGACAAGCGGCGTGAAATGCCCGCTTTGCAGAATGAAGACGCTGGAAAAAAAACCTGGTTTCCGTGCGACGCCGCAAGAGCACCGACATTTTTTCTATGAAAATTTGATGTTGCGAAACCACGACTGGTAATATGCCTTCGGGGCGCTGGACTTTGAAATCCTTGCGAAACAGAAAGTTTCTGATGGATTTCGGCTCGCGCGCGCGACGACGCGCGCGCGCACTTCGCCCCATTTTTCGCGCAAGGGGCCCTCGCGACACCACGCGCCAAAGGTCCCTCGAACGATTGCGACGCGCGCGCGCGAGAGGGACATTCGAGAGCACGTCATGAACATGTTGAAACACCGATGGCGTTCCTAAAAATTCGCAAGCGCGAGCGCAAAATCGTTCGTGAAAGCTCCTGTTGCCAACCCACTTGTTCCCCACATGTTTCGTGGGGTTCTGGTTTTCTTCCCTGCCGCGCCGCACCCGCGTCTCATACCTCCCCCCTCCCCTTCTCCTTCTCGCACGGCACAGCACAGCACGGCACGGCACGGCACGGCACGGCACAGCACAGCTCACCGCACAGCAGCACAGCACAGCACAGCAGAGCACAGCACAGCATACCACACAGGGCATTCCTTCGACGCCACAGGGGGTGGGGGTGCGCAGAGGGTGGTCCCTCAGCGCGGCGTCTATCCGTGACACGCTCGCAGATCGTGGCAGGCGTGGCACTTTCTCGACACCACAGGGGGTGCGCAGAGGGTGGTCCCTCAGCGCTGTCTCTATCCGTGACACGCTCGCAGATCGTGGTAGGAGTGGCATTTTCTCGAAGCCGCAGGGGGTGCGCAGAGGGTGGTCCCTCAGCGCGGCCTCTATCCGTGACACGCTCGCAGATCGTGGCAGGAGTGGCATTTTCTCGAAGCCGCAGGGGGTGCGCAGAGGGTGGTCCCTCAGCGCGGCCTCTATCCGTGACACGCTCGCAGATCGTGGCAGGAGTGGCACTTTCTCGACACCACAGGGGGTGCGCAGAGGGTGGTCCCTCAGCGCGGCCTCTATCCGTGACACGCTCGCAGATCGTGGCAGGAGTGGCACTTTCTCGACACCACAGGGGGTGCGCAGAGGGTGGTCCCTCAGCGCGGCCTCTATCCGTGACACGCTCGCAGATCGTGGCAGGAGTGGCACTTTCTCGACACCACAGGGGGTGCGCAGAGGGTGGTCCCTCACTATCCGTGACACGCTCGCAGATCTTTCTCGACACCACAGGGGTGCGCAGAGGGTGGTCCCTCAGTTCGCAGATCGTGGCAGGAGTGGCACTTTCTCGACGCCACAGGGGGTGCGCAGAGGGTGGTCCCTCAGCGCGGCCTCTATCCGTGACACGCTCGCAGATCGTGGCAGGAGTGGCACTTTCTCGACACCACAGGGGGTGCGCAGAGGGTGGTCCCTCAGCGCGGCCTCTATCCGTGACACGCTCGCAGATCGTGGCAGGAGTGGCACTTTCTCGACACCACAGGGGGTGCGCAGAGGGTGGTCCCTCAGCGCGGCCTCTATCCGTGACACGCTCGCAGATCGTGGCAGGAGTGGCACTGTCTCGACACCACAGGGGGTGCGCAGGGGGTGGTGGTCCCTCAGCGCGGCCTGTATCCGTGACACGCTCGCAGATCGTGGCAGGAGTGGCACTTGCTCGACACCACAGGGGGTGCGCAGAGGGTGGTCCCTCAGCGCGGCCTCTATCCGTGACACGCTCGCAGATCTTGGCAGGAGTGGCACTTTCTCGACACCACAGGGGGTGCGCAGAGGGTGGTCCCTCAGCGCGGCCTCTATCCGTGACACGCTCGCAAATCGTGGCAGGAGTGGCACTTTCTCGACACCACAGGAGGTGCGCAGAGGGTGGTCCCTCAGCGCGGCCGCTATGCACGACGGTCGTCCAGGGCATACCAGGCGTGGCACTTTCTCGACACCATAGAGGCTGCGCAGGGGGTGGTCCCTCACCGCGGCCGCTATGCACGGCGGTCGTCCAGGGCATAGCAGGCGCGGCATTTTCTCGACACCACTGGGGGTGCGCAGGGGGTGGTCCCTCACCGCGGCCGCTGGCTGGCTCGAATCTGTCCTCGACGGAGGATAGAAGGCTAGGAAGAGGGAGGAGGTTCAAGCAATATGGCGTTGGATGACACATAGGGGAACATTCGCGACGAGGGCTGAGAACGCAGAATTGCACGTACATTATAAACTTAAGCAAACACTCAATATTTAAGTTAAGTATGTGGGGTTCCTCGGTAGCGTAATTTGTTACATGTTTTCGTGGCGTTCGCTTTTGAAACTTGAGAAATCGGAAGTGTGTTTGGAATGTCTCGGCACG
This sequence comes from Prorocentrum cordatum, assembly GCA_963575745.1. Lineage (NCBI taxonomy): Eukaryota > Dinophyceae > Prorocentrales > Prorocentraceae > Prorocentrum > Prorocentrum cordatum. Next base: position 1,253,083 of record CAUYUJ010014837.1, on the reverse strand, counting down.
CGCGCGCGCGACGGCGCGCGTGCATGATTTTTGCCGCGGGATTATGGAAATGGATGGTGTTTGATTGGTGTGTGTATATATCTAACACCCCAAACCAGTGCGCGCGCTTAGTTTTTTTTGCAGAGGATGAGGAGGGGCCGAGAACCCGGGACGGCGCGAATTCATATCTAGGGTTGATGATGGGGCAGAGCCAGAAGTAAATTGCAATGCAAAAGGGTGGATCGTTGCCCTTGGGGGGGGGGGAGGTCCAAACGCTTTTTTTCTTCGTTTTCAAACGGGTTGAACAATTCCACGTTCGTGCAAGCATCGCCCATCCACTCGCAACGCGGCTTGCAGAACCCACGCGGCGGCGATTGCGATGAGTGTTTGGCGTTGGCCGGCGCATGTCCGCGGAGGCGCTGGCCCGGGCATGCTCGCGCGCACAGCGGCCGGCTAGTTTGACGCGACCGACGCGGCCGTGGTGGCGTTGCTGCGGTGGCGACGCCGACAGAGGTAAGCACGATTATGGGGGTAGCGATGGTGGTGGCGATGGCGGTGATGACGACGGCATGGCCGATTGCGGCGCCGATGTTGATCGCGCCCGCCGAACGCGATGACGGTGTCCTCGCGTCGGTGATAAAAGGTTGTTCAAGGAGTTCGGCATGCGCGCGCAGCCAAAGCGCGCGAGTGGCCCGCGCGGTAATATTTGACACGGATCGCGCCCCCCCAGCACGCGCGAAAGGGCGTCCGAATGAGTTCGACATGCGACGCGGGAGGCCCGCTTGGCAGAATGTGATGGACATGATGGACAACTGATGGTTTTTTTAGTCAGAATCCGCAAGAGCGCAGACGCAACATTGGTTTCGAAAGTTGTGCTGCAAATCCATGTGTTTTATAAGTTTTCGGAGCAGCCGGTTCTGCAACCTTGCGGAACCGAGAGTTGTTGAAGGATTCCGGCATGCGCGCGCGACGACGCGCGCGCAATTCGTTTGTTTTTTGGCAAGGGGTTCTTGCGACAGCACGCGCGTAATGGCGCTGGAACAATTTCGACACTCGCACGCGAAAAGCCAATATGGAAATATGTCATGAAAATGTTGAAACCCTGCGATTGTTCAAGAGCGCGAACGCAAACTTGTTTTGAACATTCGCCTTGCAAAGCAACGTTGTTTTTTACATGTTTTTGTGGCACTCGGTTTAGACATGTTTGCAAAACCTGATGTTTTTTATTTGCAAGGGTGTCTGGCATGCGCGCGCGACGACGCGCGTGCGCACTTCTTTCAATATGTTGCAAGGGATTATTGAACACATATGGTTTTTGATAGACGAGTGCGCGCGCATAGTGTGTTCCGTAGAGGATGGGGGGGGAGAGGGGGAGGGGGGGGGGGGGGGGGCGAATTCCACGCCAGGGATGGCACGAACTCATATTTTGGATGGGCGATGAGGCAGAATTGTATGTAAATATCAATACGAAAAGGTCGACCTACAACCCCAGAGGGGGGGAATCTTTACAAATTTGTTTACATGGAGGGTTACACGTGGTGGAACCGAAAACGGCAACGACGCGGAGACAGGGCGGCGACGGCGACAACATCGCCGCCAAACCGACAGGCAGGCCCAGACGACGAGGCAGCGACGAGGCGGCGACGCGGCGGCGACGGCGGATACATAGCCGCCAGTGCGGCACACCGGCCCGAACGACAGGCGGCGACGAGGCGGCGACACGGCGGGGACGGCGGCTACATAGCCGCCAAACCAGCACGCCGGCCCAGACGACGGGCGGTGACGTGGCGGCCACGGCGGTTTCATACCCGCCAGACCGACGACACCAGCACAGGTCCTTAGACAAAAAGACAAAAACCTTTGAGTGAAAGCGTTACTGGAGGAAAGAACGAAGAGAGAAGAGAAAAAACGCTGTTTGGCTCGCGCCCTGCCAGGAGCTCACGGCGCTAGTGCGCGGGGGGCCCAGCGCCAGCGACTTGCTGTCGTGGCTGGAGCGGCTCTGAACCGCCGGCCATCCCACCCGATCCGACTCAGCACCAGCGCTGCCGTGGAGATGCCGCCAGCGACCCGCATCCGCTAGTGGCCGCCGCGGCTCTCGGCCGCTCTGGGGTCGACGGGGGGCGCGACACGGCAGAGCTCTTTGGTAGCCCACCGGGAGCCCTCGGGCGGCCCTTGAGTGGCGCCTCGGCTGTCTCGGCGCTCCGCGGCGCGGGCAGCGCCGTGCTGCGCACCGCAGTGTTGGGGGGGTGCATGCCGTACTTCTGGTCGCCCGCCGCGGGGGGGACGCGCGGGCCCCACTCCAGGGGCGAGTTGCAGAGAAGAATTCCTCTTCCTCTTCCTGTTCCTCCTCCTTTTCTTCCTCTCCCTCCTCCTCCTCCTCCTCCTCCTTTTCCTCCTGCTCCTCCTCCTCCTCCTCCTCCTCCTCCTCCTCCTCCTCCTCCTCCTCCCTCCTCCTCCTCCTCCTCCTCCTCCCCTCCTCTCCCCTCCTCCTCCTCCTCCTCCTCCTCCTCCCCCTCCTCTCCTCCCCCTCCTCCCCCTCCTCCTCCTCCTCTTCCTCCTCCCCCTCCTCCTCCTCCTCCTCCTCCATTCCTTTTCCTTATGAATAGTTTCTCCCCGTCGCACCCCGAGGCCAGTTTTTAGGGCGGGCCGGGTTTCACAGGTTGAGGGCAGATGGCTTTCAAAATGTGGCTCTCGCTCTAGCGTCGCGCACAATCGTTTTAAACAATTGCTAGAGTTTCACCGATTTACGGCGGATTGTTTTCAAGATGTGGCTTTCGTTTCAGCGCCGCGCACATTCGTTTTAATATTTTGCCAGAGGTTCACGGATTGAGGGCGGATTGTTTTCAAAATGAGGTTCTCGCCTCATCGCCGCGCACTCGTTGGTAACATTTGCAAGAGTTCCACGGATTTCCATGATCAACGTACCAGGAATGGCTCTTTGGAAGTCCCAGGAATGGCGTTTGATTTGCATCTTGAAGTTCCAGGAATGGCGTTCTTGCGTTTTTCAGCATCGCCGAGACGCAACAGTCAGGTTGTGCTGTGGCGCTGGAATCCCGAGAACAATGGTGTGGCATGTTTCAGGGTTTTCAAACGGTTGTCTTCAAACGAGACATTTTCTTTAGTGGAAATGAATCGTTGCAGGGTCCTATGAAGAGGGAGCGTATTCCAACATTACTGATGGCTTCTTGGTTTGCACTGGTCCTCCTCCTTTCGATGTCGTTGCTGTTCCTCCTCCTCCTCATCCTCCTCCTCCTGCTCCTCCTCCTGCTCCTCCTCCTCCTCCTCCTCCTCCTCCTCCTCCTTAGCCGTTCTGGCTCAGGCATGTTGCCTGCGCGTGCGGTCACCGATTCCTCAGAACGGCTGGGTGACCGCGAGCCTCTGGGATAAGGCAGGCGACAGCACGGCCGCTGCGGCGGCAAGACGCTTGCCATGGCTCCGCCTGTCAGTGATCTCACTTGGTATTGCAGGCATTGCGTGCGTGATAGGACGGGGCAGAAGTTCTTCAACAAACCTTATCGCGATCAGTGCGTCAAGTGTCGTCGGACAAAGGCATCTTGCTCCCACTCATACAGAAATGCGCCTGGGCCCAGTGCACATGCTCGCGATGCTCGTGGGCGATCGGCGCTGGCAGGACCCAAGGCAACAGGAAGCACAGACATTCCATGGGCCCAATCCACCGAGTTGCGGCATGCTCAGGCCACCATCCTCAAGTTGGAGCGGCAGGTTGCGTCGCTGTCGGCACACCGAGATGATGGAATGGACGTGGGGGCGCCTGATGCCGGCAAGCGCGATACTTCAGACTGTCCACTTGATGAAGGCAGTGCGCGTGCGCGTGTGGTTGAGTTGCACGGGCAGATCGGTCTGGCTTCCAAATGTAATGGTGAGGCATGGGCTGTTCTGCACAAGACACTGTCTGGGGAAAAGTGTGCATTGCCAGATCACCAGCAGGAAGCCAGCAAGCAGCTGCTCAAATGTTTGCCATCACGCATAATTTCGGGAATGTTGAGAAGCAAATGTTCAAGCAACAGAAGTTTGCTGAGCAGCATCGCGAGGACATGGCAACATTGCATGCAGAGTTTGCCAAGACTGAGCAGTCGTAGCAGGACAATACCAAGCTGGTCGAGTTGCGGGCGCAGCATTTGGGGTTGGCCAAGCGTTCGACCTTGCCGCCGGCCGGCAAAGAAGGTGACGCTGCAGCCGCGCATGTGTCGATTGCTGCCACTTGTCTCGACGCCAGCAAGCTCGGGGACATCCAGCGCAGCTTGAGGGCTGGCGAGCTTCCCACGTCCACGGCGGAGGGTGTTGCGCAGGCCTTGCCCGCCAGCATCCATCGCGCGCAGGTGTGGCAGCTGAACCACCTGAAGTGAGGTTCGTCGATGATGATGAAGCTGCCCGACCTGTCGTTGTGCCTCCCACCTTCTTGCCTGCGCTTCAGACTCCTGCACCCAAGCCTGCTGGGCCGCGCATTTCCAAGGTGGAGACTGGCGAGCTCAAGGTTACGTTGGAGGCCGCAGGTGCAGCTTCTCCAGATGGAGAGCAGGACATACGCGATGCAGCGATCATGTTGCCACGCGTGCGAGGGGTGGACACGTTCGACACTTCCCAAGCATGCCAACATGGCGTTGGTGCACCATGCGTTGATGGCGTGCACCAGCATCATTTCGGACAGTCCGACGGCTGCTGGGGATACATATATGGATGCGTCGAAAAGATCGGTCTCTTCCACATGGTTTGCTCGACGCGGGCCATGACAAGCACGGGTCGGGGCGGGTCGGTCGCGCGCGCGCCGTTGGAGACATGCAGGTCAAAGGCTACGCGACTTCAGTCAACGCTGACAGCCCAGGGCCTTCGATGATATACATAGATCTGGCGCGGTCGGCGGCGGCGGCGGCACGGGGGCTTTGCGCCGGCGGCGCCGGCATCGCCTCATTGGCTCCTTTTATGAGGGAACGAGTACATCACGGCGTATACGCCCCCTCGTTGCGCACTAAGACTGGGGGGTTATATGCAGGTGCGGCGGCGGTCGCGCCCGCGAAGACCGCCGTCGCCGCGCCGCCGGGCCTCGGGCCCCATTCGCGCATCCTGGCAGGTGCGCGGCGGCGACGGGTGTTTCGGGATGCGAAGGATGCATGGTAGCTATCCCCGTGCACTTCCAAGACAGAGCTGGATTGAACCAAGAGAATCTGGCCCCGCTGCATGCCCTCGCGCGCTTCGTCGGTAGGCTCAGTAACGCAGGCATGCCGCGGACTGTCGGCGGCGACTGGAACCTGCCAGGTACCGCATATGTTGGGCAGGCTTGCCTAGAGTATTGGCGCGGCCTCGTTCTTGCGCCAGCGATGGCCACGCGCGTCGCCGCCCGCCGCCCGGAGGGCAGCGCGCGCGATCATCCGCGAGGGCTTCGCCCCCCACCGCCCGCCCCACCTCTCGGATAATGGGATATACAAGAGCTAGATCGCGCGGCCTCGGCGCCGCCGTGAAACAGCGCCGGCAGGAGGAGATATTGAGACTGCGATGAGATCGTTGAACTCAGCGTTGAAGGTCGAACCTGCCCCCGCATGCCGCGCGCCGAGACCCCCCGCGGAATTTCGGGCACGCGGCAATCCAATCTTTCTTTTTCCCAACCCTCCTGCGTTGGGTTCTCGTTTTGAATAGAGCACTGCTCGCGCGAACCTTCCTTCTTTCCTTCCTTCCCGCCCCTCTCTTCCCCCCTGCCTTTGACCTCGCTCGTCGCTGCGCGTCAGCTGGGGGGCTGCTGGGGGCTGCGATCTGCGTTTCGAGGGCTGCTGGGGGCTGCTGTCGCCACTTTCGAGGGCCGCTGGGGAGCCCAGCACAGTGGCACCCGCGGCGGATTCAAATGGGACCTCGCCATCCCTGGGGGGCTGCGATCTGTGAAACTGTCGCCACTTTCGAAGGCTGCTGGGGGGCCCAGCACAGTGGCACCCGCGGCGGAGTCAAATGGGACCTCGCCATCCCTGGGGGGCTGCGATCTGTGAAACTGTCGCCACTTTCGAGGGCCGCTGGGGGGCCCAACACAGTGGCACCCGCGGCGGAGTCAAATGGGACCTCGCCATCCCTGGGGGGCTGCGATCTGTGAAACTGTCGCCACTTTCGAGGGCTGCTGGGGGGCCCAGCACAGTCTGCACCCGCGGCGGGCTCAAATGGGACCTCGCCATCCCTGGGGGGCTGCGATCTGTGAAACTGTCGCCACTTTCGAAGGCTGCTGGGGGGCCCAGCACAGTGGGCACCCGCGGCGGATTCAAATGGGACCTCGCCATCCTTAGGAGACTGCGATTTGTGAAACGGTCGCCACTTTCGAGGGCTGCTGGGGGGCCCAGCACAGTGGGCACCCGCGGCGGATTCAACTGGGACCTCGCCAGCCCTGGGGGTTGCGATCTGTGAAACTGTCGCCACTTTCGAGGGGTGGGGGGGCCCAGCACAGTGGGCACCCGCGGCGGATTCAAATGGGACCTCGCCATCCCTGGGGGGCTGCGATCTGTGAAACGGTCGCCACTTCCGAGGGCTGCTGGGGGGCCCAGCACAGTCTGCACCCGCGGCGGATTCAAATGCGACCTCGCCATCCCTGGGGGGCTGCGATCTGTGAAACTGTTGCCACTTTCGAGGGCTGCTGGGGGGCCCAGCGTGAAATTGTCGCTACTTTCGAGGGCTGCTGGGGGGCCCAGCACAGTCTGCACCCGCGGCGGATTCAAACGATCCCTGGGGGGCTGCGATCTGTGAAACTGTCGCCACTTTCTTACCTCGCTCGTCGCTGCGTTTCGAGGGTTGCTGGGGGCTGCGATCTGTGAAACTGTCGCCACTTTCGAGGGCTGCTGAAGGGGCCCAGCACAGTGGGTACTCACCGCAGACTCAAATGAGACCTCGCCATCCCTGGGGGGCTGCGATCTGTGAAACTGTCGCCACTTTCAAATGCGACCTCGCCATCCCTGGGGGGCTGCGATCTGTGAAACTGTCGTCAATTTCGAGGGCTGCTGATGGGGCCCAGCACAGTGTGTACTCACCGCAGACTCAAATTGGACCTCGCCATCCTTGGGGGGCTGCGATCTGTGAAACTGTCGCCCCTTTTCGAGGGTTGCTGAGGGGCCCAGCACAGTGGGTACTCACCGCAGGCTCATATTAGACCTCGCTATCCTTGGGGGGCTGCGATCTGTGAAACTGTCGCCACTTCCGAGGGCTACTGAGGGGCCCAGCGCAGTGGGTACTCACCGCAGACTCAGATTAGACCTCGCCATCCCTGGGGGCTGCGATCTGTGAAACTGTCGCCACTTTCGAGGGCTGCTGAGGGGCGCAGCACAGTGGGCTTCCCGCACGTTTTTCTCCTGCTCTTCGTTCCCGACTCGGTTCTCCTGTGCATCATGCCATTGGCGCGTGTCCCAAGTAGCTTACATATCAAACAACGGATCCTGCAATTTGATTGTCCGTGCAAGTTTCGGCCAACTCTTCGTTTCCCATGATACAAATGGGTTGGGTACGTCACAGGGTAATTTATCCTTGGCCCTGCTGACCTGCGCGAGCGGCGCAGCCGAAGTTCAGAAAGGTCACGACCCCATGGTGTTTTTCGACCTCGACCCCGCCGATCTGAATGAGGGGTGCCACCGGATTTCAGAAATGCTGCAAATCCCACTGCTCCTTCAACCCTGACTCCGCCGATCTGCGCGAGGGGCGCCGCCGAATTTCAGAAACGTTGCTAATCCCATGGTTTTTTCGACACTGGCCCCGCCGATCTGCGCGAGGGGCGCCGCCGGATTTGAGAAATGCGGCAAATCCCATTAGTTCATCGACCCCGCCGACCTGCGCGAGGGGTGCCGCCGAATTTCAGAAATGCAGTAAATCCCATTGTTGTCGTTCGACCCTGGCCCTGCCGATCTGCGTGGGGGGCGCCACCGAATGTCAGAAACGCTGCAAATCCTATTGATCCGTCGATTCTGGCCCCGCCGATCTGCGTGAGGGGCGCGGCCGGATTTCAGCAATATGGCGCGCCCCGTGGGTTGTGGACCCTGGCCCCGCCGATCTGCGCGAGGGGCGCCGCTTATTTTTAGCAATGCGGCAAACCCCGTGTGTTTTTGGACCCTGTTCCCGCCGACCTGCGTGAGGGGCGTCAATTTCGCTTCCCCCGGAAATTTTGGAGCCCCTCCCTGGAGGCGCTAACCAGCGCGGTTTTCGGCCCCCCCCTCGCGCGGCCCACAACAATGAACAATGAGCAACAAGAAGCAGAATGGCAACAATGGAAACTCGACGCTGGAACTGGCGCAGGGAACAGCAAACCCTCAGCCTACAGCCTGGTGCCCCGCGCGGGGGCCCGCGGACTTTGCAGCGTCTGATAGGCCAGCTATCAAGTAGCCGCCGCCTGTCGCCGATGCGAATGGCAACCTTCCTGTGCACGAGCCAGTTCACTTTCCTGTGCCAGATGATGATATATTCCACATGGGCCGCGCGTGCCCTGTAAGCCTAAAGCATTGCCGAAGAAGCCGAATGCGGCGTGCTCGCGAGAGCCCGCGCGCGCATGGGATATCGCGGCCGCTGCGTTGGAGGGAGAACGGTTTGGTCGGCTTGACATTGGTAGGGCTAGTTCCCGGGCGCATCGAGAACGTGGCGGATCTGTTCGCACCAAGTATGCGCAGGCGAAGTGGACGGCGCTGAAAATCAGACCACAACTGTCGCATGTTGGTCGCGCCAGGGCAGCTGCTTCCAAGTGGGCCAAGCACACGATACGAGCACGCGCCTATGGGGCGAGGCTGACCAAGGAGCATAGGTCCATCATGCGATACTCGAACGACACGCAGTAGCACCTACCTGATTACGCCTCGCCATGAGCTGGATGCACTGTTCACGTCACGCACACTTGAGATGGCCAGCAGCTTGCACGACGATGTGGCCCCAACAAGAATCGCAGGGCCCCCAAGATCGTAAGGATTAAGCACACGGAGCCCTTGGAGAAGTTGACGGCCCCACTGCCGGAGTTTGAGGGCTTTGCCCGCAGGATTGTATGGCAGCAGGAGGCGCTCGGCATGCTGAATCATGTTGCGAAGAGGTGTTCCCCTGTCTGGTTTGCAGGCCCTGGAAGGCTGGACTTTGAGAATCGTGTGCATTTGTGTGTTAATATGGTTGGTGAGTATCACGCTGAGCTCGACTAGGCTAGTGAACGGCAGTGGAAGGAGTTCATGAGCACAGCCTTTCTCAGTCGTGCTGGCATGGCACATCGGCTCACGCGGCTGCAGGCGCTGCAAGCCAACATCATGGACGCGCAGCGCATGCAACCATATCAGATGGCTGATGGTGATTCGTGGAAATGGAGGAGCGCATGGACATGCCACGTCACGCAACGCATGTAATCACTACACGATCACACGGCATGGCATTCTGCGCCCGCTACGCATGCGCATTGCGCGCGCGAAACTACTGAGACGTTTTCTGGGAAGGCGGCCACGAGGCCGACCAGGATTCACCCACATGCATGTGGATATGTTTCCGGTAATAGTCTACAGGCAGTGGCAGAATTAGTTTTGATATGCGAGCGGCTGGTTCTGTGGCCAGGGGTTCTGATCAGTAATGAGATGGTTCAGATCGGTACTATTGGTGGGGGGGGGGATCGTCTCATTACCCTGGTCGATCGCCTCGTTGGCTCCGTGCAGGATCCGTCGGCAAGTTTCCAGGAGCTGGGCCAACGACCTGGTCGTCGTCGTCATGTTTGGGGGAATCGTTAGAGGCCCCCGTCGTCGCTTGCATCATATGAGCATGATCTACAGGCTGAAGTGGCACATCTATTCGGAGAAACCTCTTTCAGTCTTGCATTAGACGCGTGGAAGCGCTTCGAGAGGATGGTCTTCCCAGCCCTGATGTGTGAAGCTGTATGTTTGCACGACCCTCTAAGGTTATTATGGATGTCGCTGGAATCTCATGCTCAGCCAAGGGCTACCAAGGCCCGCGGCTGCTGCAGTTTGCCCGCGACAGCCGCGCAGGGCACCCCGGCGGGCTGCGCACGCGCCACCGGTCCCTTGCATTTATTGGCGCCCCGCGCCATCTCCGAGATACATATGTGGCATTCGCCAGTTATGCTTAGAGCTTCGGCGGGCGACGGTACTTTTCAATGGGCGGGAAGTGTCTCGGTTGAAGTTTCGGAGCTTTCGGGGGCGGCCAACGATGTTACGAGTGATATTCCAGGATTTGGGCTGGTCGTGTAACCTGAAAGTCTCTGTCTGCTTCTAGTTCCTGATCCGCTTGGAAGACCATTGACCAGCGCGCTACGCCGCTGCGTCTCACGGCCGGGACATAACGGGCAAGCTTGAGCATGAGTTTTCGGGATGCATGCCAGTCAGGAGACAGTTCAACAGACGGCCAAGATAATCACCCATATTTCCGCTGGAATGCCACGTTGACTTATGGCGCGCAAGAATGCTGGCGTGCAGGTGAGGGCGCTCTGGGGAACAGGGCTTCCCCCTGCTGCTGCACGCGGTGCTTCTGCATCAGGTATATCAGAGCAGGAGTTTTGCCAGTTGCGTCGCATTGCTGGAGCGGTGCGTGGCGGGACTTCGACGGCCCCATCGCTCGCGCTAGCGTTCGCCAAGCAGAAGTACGACCTTGTGTTACGATAGCAAGCGCATGGATGACATGATGGAGAGACCACCTAAGCCTACACTTAAGCGAGCCCAGGAGAGCGGCAGGCTAAGAATATACTTGCTCGCCACCAGGATGTCGTCTAGGTGGAGAGCGCACTTGGCCGCGAGCGCCCCGGGGATGTCTTGGCGGAGCCGAGGTTGCAGCCCGAGCGAGGTTTGCAAGTGCCGCGAGGACTCATCACGGAATGGCGCGCAGTGTGGAGGGGGCAAGTTTTTGCAGTGTAAGCAATGTTTGTGTGTTGCCAGGATCCCTGGCAGCCTGACTGAGTTGCTCGTCAGGCACTCATCCCCCACCCCTCAGCAACGGCTGATGGCTGCCAGAGACCAGGAACTACAAGAGGCTCCCAGCATGCAGTCTGAGTCCGCGCGTGCGGCCTTACAGTCGGCTGATGTTGTAGAGTCTAGCGCGTCTGGCTAGAGTGGGTTCCAGCTTGAGGCGAATCGTCCGTTCCACCGTCTGAAGCTCTCGTCGCGCTCCGTGGGCACCAGGTGCCGACGACCCTGGGATGTGCCATGGTGTGCACCGTGTGTGGCTCCTATCAAGCGTCGGCCCAGGCTCCCAAATCTAACTTCGACAGGGACTTCAAGTGACTAGCCGAGGACAGGCCTACCTTATCACGACAACGATATACTATCGCTGCTATCTGAGCTGGCAATTGCCCCATGGCGGGAAGGAGGCTCGTCTAATTTTGCGGGCCTCGTGCTCAATGGTGGCCCGTGGTCCTATTCCTCAGTTGCACGACTGGTTATCGGCGTTGTCTTCCTCCACCCCCTCCTCTTCCTCGTCTTCCTCCGCCTCATCTTCCTCCTCCTCCTCATCCTCCTCTTCATCCTCCTCCTCCTCCTCCTCTTCCTCCTCCTCCTCTTCCTCCCCCTCTTCCTCCTTCTCCTCCTCCTCCTCCTTCTCCTCCTCCTCCTCCTCCTCCTCTCACTGTCACTGTACCTCCTCCTCCTCTTCCTCTTCCTCCTCCTCCTCCTCCTGCTGGGCCTCTTCCCGATATTCCTCGGCCTCTTCCTCCTGATCACCACCCGTCTCCCGTTCCTGCTTCTCCCTCCTCCTTCCCCCTCCTCCCAGGCAGCGTTGCTAACGGCCCCAAGCCCAAACCGAGCGGTTGCTGTTCCAGGGGGGGGGGAGTTCTTTGCGGGCCACGATCCGCGTGAGAGGTCTGCCGAGGTGAGCCGGGCGACGCTATTCACCTTTCTTCTCGTGCCGCGAATGCATTTATTTGCGAAGTACGATCCGCGCGAGGGGAGGGGCGTGAAACTATGCGAACATTGTCTTTGGGAACGTAGGTGGAGCTCTCTATGGGGCGTGATCCCTGTTTGGGGTGTGCCGACCTCGGTGGGAGGGCCCTGAGCCAAACCTGTCTTTGGGGCCGCAAGTGGAGCCCTTTGAGGTGCACATCCGTGTGACAATATGTGCCCCACGAGGCCGGACACTTTTCAGATTTCAGCTAGAGCTTGCTAGAAATTAAGCGCGCGTGGCTCTAATGTGTATACATATATATATATATATATATAGAAACATAGTTGGGCCGAGTCTTCGGTGTGGCAGCTACGTGGCCGCCGTCGCTGCCTTTTCACCGTCCGTCGCCGCCCTTGTTTTGCACCACGCAAGTTGCGCCAAACAATGTTCGTGCTGGCGGCGCGCTTTTTGGTCGCTCACAACATAAGCGCCACCAGGAATGCTGCACAGCACAGATTCTCCTTTCTAAAAGATTCATAGATTCTACCCCCCTCCCCCCCCGCGGACTTATCGGTTCCCCCCTGGGATAGTATGATTTCGTATATATATATAACCGCTAACCCGTGAGAATAAACACTAGGGGATAATACAGTTCGGGGTTCAGGGGGAGATAATCAAAGTAGCCCAACAAACCTCAGCATCATCTCGAAGTAAGAGATGATCAAGAGGAGACCAAGCCGAGCACGTTTTGAGACATCCTTGGCGTTTAGTCTTCATAGAAATATCTTCAACAATGGCTTATCTCGCTGGAGACATCCTCGACAAATCCCTTGTTTCGCCTGAGACATCCACAAACTATTGCTTATTTGGCTTGAGACACCGTCAAACTATTTCTTATTTCGCTTAAGAAAGGCGGAGAAATGGAGAAAGCGATATACAAAAACAAAAATAAAAAGAAACAGTAATAAATGAAAAAGAAAAAGGAAAAACATCAAAAAGAAAAGAAAATAGAGGAGGAGGAGAAAGAGAAGGAACAATCTCAAGACCAAATGTATTAGATTTTATTTACAAGCGCTTTATGAAAATTAAAATTTTTAAGTGCTCGTGTAGGGTAGCTCATGTGCTTCATTTTCCATGGATAATCAACACCAGGGATAAAAAAGTTCAGAGGGGGGGGGGGCATGGAGAGAGAGAGAGAGAGAGAAAGAGAGAGAGAGAGAGAGAAAGAGAGATACATCATAAAGAACAAGAAAGGAAGGACTTAAAGAGAGAATATATATTTAAAAAGAAAAGTAGAATAAGAAATGAAAATGATAAAGAGAAGATGAAATGAGGATAAGACAAAAAAAACTGAAGATTCAAACGTATTAAATTTTATTTACATGCGCTTTATGAACATTAAAATGTGTAAGTGCTCGTGTAGGGTAGCTCACGTGCCTCGTTTTCCCTGGAGAATCAACCCCAGCGATAAACAAGTTCAGGGCGCCAGGGGGAGGAGGAGGAAAAAGAGATAGAGAGACAGAGAGAGAGAGAGACAGAGAGGCCAGGAAGGAGAAAGAGATAGACAGAGAGAGAGAGAGAAAGAGAGACAGAGAAAGAAAGAAAGAAAGAGAGACAGAAAGAACTACAAAGAGACAGAAACACATAGGTTTCGCTTGAGACATCCTGAAACAACGTGTTCGCTTCGCTTGATGTTGTTATCTCAACATAAGAAGGAAGTAACTTCGATGGCGAACTTTTCCCGTGATAATGAAGTTCGGCCTCCGCGCCCCCGCGCCCCCGACCAAGCTCTTATTGGTCGACGATAATCAACTCTAAAGACTGAAGGGGGGGGGGGGGGATACATTATTATCCTCGGCATGCGGTTATATTCTGCACACTCGTCCATCCGAGTTATGAAATCATACCATCCCAGCCAAACCGGGTTCCCCCCCCTGAGGTTCCGTTGTCAAAAACACTACGCGGTGACATTTATTGTTCTAACATAAGACTTTTTCGCGAATCCGTTTCAAAAAATGAAACGAAGTGCACACGCGCGCGTCGTCGCGCGCGCATGCCGAAATCCTTCAAAAACCTGCGGTTCCGGAGAGATTTCAAAATTGAATTTCCAAAAAAACATACAAAAACACAGAGTTTCGCAACACTGATTTGTTAAAAAACACTTACGCGCGAGCTCTTGCGAAATCTTAAGAAATCCATAGGTTTTTCAAGATTTTCACAAAATGCTACCAAACGGGCTTCGCGCGCGCATGTCGAAATCTGTCAAACGCCCTTGCGCGTGTGCCGTCGCGAGAATCCTTTTGCAAAAAATGAGACGAAGTGCAGACGCGCGCGAAGTCCCGCGCGTATGCCGAAATCCTTCAAAAACCTCCGGTTTCGGAAGGATTCCAAAATCGTGTGTCCAAAAAACCTACAAAAACGCAAGGTTCCGCAACACGGGTTTTCAACAAAAGCGTGCGCGCGCGCTCTTGCGTCGTCGTCGTCGTCCTCCCTCCTCCCCCGTCGTCGTCGTCGTCGCCGTCGTCGTCTTCTGTCTTTCCTCGTCGTCGTCGTCGTCTTGGCGTCGTCGTCGCTTCCGTCGTCGTTGTCGCCGAAGTCGTCCTTCCTCCCTCGTCGTCTTCGTCGGCGTCTCGTCGTTGTCCCTCCTATTTCGTCGCCGTCGTCGTCGTCGTCGTCGTGGTCTTCACTCCTCCCTCGTCGTTATCCTCCTCCCTCGTCGTCGTCGTCGTCCGTCGTCGGCGTCTCGTCGTCGTCCCTCCTATTTCGTCGCCGTCGTCGTCGTCTTCGTCGTCGTTGTCGTCGTCGTCGTCTTCCCTCCTCCCTCGTCGTTGTCGTCGTCGGCGGCGCCGTCTTCCCTCCTCCATCGTCGTTGTCGTCGTTGTCGCCGTCGTTGTTTTTTCTCCTCCCTCGTCGTCGTCTCCGATGGCGACGTCGTCGTCGTCTTCGTCGTCGGCGTCGGCGTCGTCGTCGTCTTCGTCGACGTCGACGTCGGCGGTGTCGTCGTAGTCGGTGTCTGCGGCGCCGTCGTCGTTTGCACCCCATATATTGCACAACCTATGATTACTGCACGACTACATGCAGTGCACCACGTCGAAGGCACAACATGCATTGCACCCCATTTATTGTTCAACATACGTTGCACTACCCAGCTCTCACAACATGGATTGCACAACATGGATTTCACCAGCGTAGATTGTACCACCTAGATTGCGCGAAATTGTTTGCACTGAATAGATTACACCGTCTACATATACACATAGATACATATATTCATATGTATATAAACACATACGTACGTACATGTATACGTACAGCTACGTGTATATATCTCAATATAGTTAGCACCGCATGGACCACATATATTGGACCGCACATCTTGCTCTCTCTATATATGTGTATATATATATATGTTGCACCACATAATGTGCACCACGTATGTTGCATCACCTATTTTTGGACACTGTAGATTGCACCGCATAGAGAGCACCACGTATATTGCACACCCTATGTTGTAACTCGCAGGTTGCACAACATAGATTGCACCACGCAGAGTGCACCACATAGATAGCACCACAGATTTCGCTCCACATCGAATTCACCACATAGATTGCCCCACATAGATAACACCACAAGCAGTGCTAGAACCATACGGTTTGGGGCCCACGCTGGTTAACTCATATGTGTTCACATGTACATACATAAATGTATGGAGCTACTTACAAAACACCTGTATACGAATATACATGTCAAAGCTAGGTTGTTTTATATTTGTATTGATGCATACACATGACATATAACTCCCTACCTAGGCTCTGCCTAGAAGGGTTCTTACCGTGTTGGCTTAAAGGGCCGGGCAGTGTTCCACGCCCCGGGCGGTTCCCCCAGGATCCGCCCCGCGGTTCCCCCAGTGACGTTACCTTAGCTTAGCGTTGCTTATCTCATCTTAGTTTAGCTTATGTCATCTTAGCTTAGCTTAGCTTCATCTTAGCTCTGGTTTATCTTAGCTTAGCCTAGCTTAGATTAGCCTAGCCTAGCCTAGCGCAGCGCAGCGCAGCATTAGCATAGCATAGCATAGTATAGCATGTCATAGCATAGCATAGCGCAGCATAGCATATCACAGCATAGCCTGGCATATCATGGCTTAGCGCAGCATAGCATATCATAGCATAGCATAGCATAGCGCAGCATAGCATAGCATAGCATAGCGCAGCATAGCTTAGCATAGCATAGCATAGCATAGCACAGCGCAGGATAGCATGGCGTTTACCGTTACTACTAATATTGCTATCCTCGGGGTTCCAACTCCTAGGTAGGGTCGCTCTGGGATACGTTTATGTATATATACGCGCATATACGGACAGTACAAACATAAACTCATGTTGGCACATATAATGTATATGTCTATGTATATGCAAGTGTGTGTGGGGGGGCGTTTGTTGCCCCAATCTGGTCGAGTCGCACACCCAGTGAAGTCGTCCCCCCTCCCTTCCCTTCCCTTCCCTTCCCCTGACCACCCCCCCGCGGCCCGCAGGGGGTACGGCCTCGAGGTCGACATTTGGTCTCTCGGGGTGCTGCTGTACGAGCTGGCCTTCACGGGGGGGTGGGGTCGCACTTGGAAGTTGGAGCCGGCTGGAGGGCTGGGTAGCCCAGCATTGGCTTGGGCTAGCAGAACAAGGGGGAGGAAGGAGCCCCCTCGTCGCCACGGCTGGACGCGGCTCGAAACATTTGCGCAACAACGGGCTCACGGGTGGAGCAAGTGACTCCAGGAAGGTCCCCAGAACGAGCAGAAAAGCCGAGCAACGGCATGCGCATAACCTTTCCGAGGCCCGCACGGATTTCTCGGGCCGGTGTTGGACCTCCCTCGGGTGGGCAATCGGGTTGGCCTTCCCGACTGGCTGCTCGATCGGGTAGCCCGTCGGACCCCAGCACGCTCTGCACGCCAGGGAAGGGGTGCGGGGAAGGGAGTCCAGCGCCCACCCAAGGAAGTCCCTGCGGACCTCCCAGAGATCTCTACTCATTCAGTGTGTTGCTCTTCTCGCATGTGGTGTCTGGGCGCTCGCTGCACCGACGACAAGACCAGGGGACTCGTTGTTTGGAGGCTCGGCCAGGACCGCAAGAAGGGGGTTGCCTTGCTCTGTCTGATGGGGCGAAGGGTTGCCATGCGAGCACCGAGCTAGCCTTTTTGATCCAGTCGTGCTTCGCGCGTACGCCCAAGGGGAGGGAGGCCTCGGGGCGAATCGGAAGAGGGGCAGGAGGCGGAGAAGGAGCAGGGAGGAGACCCCGGGGGGAGGCGGGGAAGGAGGAGCACTCCACCCCCAGAGAGCGGCGCCGAGCGCAGTGGTGCGAGCGGCGTCGTGGCTCCGCGAGCGTCGAGCCGGGCGCAAAGGAGTGCTCCGAGCGTGGTGGCGCTGAGGACGGCGACGACGGTGACGACGGCGGCGACGGCGGCGGCGGCGGGCCGAGGTGTGCGGCTACCTGCCTTTTGCCGACGACAAAGACGACCCAACAGAGGCCATCCTGCGGGGCGCGGGGCGCGGGGCGGCGGCAGGGAGGAGCGTCAGCCACGCGCACAAGGGGGTAGGGGGAGGTGGAAGGCTTCTCAGAAACATCCCTGCTTCTTAGAAGGAGCGGGGCTTGTCTACATATGTAAGGCTGGCTTATTCTCAGAAATTCTAGATGCTTCTCGGGGGTGGACAGAACCCCCAACAGTGACACGTCGATTAGTGAATTGTCCGTTTTCGGTTCTCGAGAGGGCGCCGCGGGCATTATTTTCCAGGCCTGCGCCCACCAGGTTTGGGCCTCAGGTCGTTTTCACTAAACCACGTTTTACTAAAGGGGGGTCTGTCCATCCCCGAGCTTCGCGTAACCCCACCAGCCTACGGACCCTGCCCGCTGCGGGCCCCTTCCCAGGCACATCACTCTGACCGCAGCTGTTAGCTGCTCCCCCCCCCCCACGCCCCCGCCCCCCGTCCCCCCGCCCCCCCGCCCCCCCCGTCCTCGGTCCTCGCTGCGGCTGCTGCCCCCCGGGCTCCTCACGCACGCTGCGGCTGGTAAGCGGCTCCCCCCCCCCCGCCCTCCGTCCGCCTCTTCGCCCCCGTCCCCCACGCCTTTGCTCACTCTGACCGCGGCTGTTAGCTGCTCCCCCTCGCCCTCGGCCCCCGTCCCCACGCCCCCCCGTCTCCGGTCTACTGCCCCCCGGGCTCTTCATTGGCTCAGCTCTGCGGCTGTTAAGCTGCATCCCCACACCCGCCCCCCGCCCGCCCCTTTGCCCCCGCCCCCCACGCACCGTCGCCTCATGG
Organism: Prorocentrum cordatum; assembly: GCA_963575745.1. Classification (NCBI taxonomy): domain Eukaryota; class Dinophyceae; order Prorocentrales; family Prorocentraceae; genus Prorocentrum; species Prorocentrum cordatum. The sequence continues at coordinate 1,234,988 of CAUYUJ010014837.1, read as the reverse complement.
GTCCAGGCTTTCGTGACGGTTAGTCGCTTCCCTGGTCCGTCTTGGTCCGTCGCTCCTCCTGCGGCTGTCCCCCCGCAGACGGTGCCGGGACCCATCCTTTGCGACCCCAGGCTCTTGTGGCGGTCAGCCGCCCTGATCTGTCCAGCCCGCCCCTCCTCCTGTGGCTGTCCCCCCGCAGGAGGTCCCGGGCTCACCCACTGTCTTTACTAGCTCTGCGACTGTTACCTGCGACCGCCACCCACAGTGCATCCGTGGCCGTCGGCGCTCTCCCCAGGACGCTGGGGCCAGCAGGCAATGAACTTCCTGGACCGTCTGGCCCGTCCTCCTCCTGCGGCTGTCCCCCCGCAGGAGGTGCACGGGGCCGCCCACTGATTTCATTATCTCTGCAGCTGTTAGCTGCGACCGCCACCCACGGTGCGACCGTGGCCCTCGGCGCTCCCTCCTGGGGCGCTGCTGGTGCCAGGAGGTATGTCGATGGCCTTCCTGGACTGTCTGGACAGTCCTTCCTCCTGCGGCTGTCCCCCCGCAGGAGGTGCACGGGCCCACCCACTGTTTATTTCTGCGGCTGTTAGCTGTGACCGCCACCCACAATGCGTACGTGGCCCTCAGCGCTCCCCCCGGGGCGCTGGGGCCAGCGCCAGCAGACACCAGGCCCTTTTCGTTGCGGTTGTTCCCCCCGCAGGAGGTGCTCGGGTCCAACAGTGCAACCGTGGCCTCTGCACCCGTCGCTCTACGCTGGTTCCGCTCGGGGGCCATGGTCCGCGGTGCGCCGCCTGCTCGGACGGCACGCATCGCCGGTTGGGGTTCCTCTGGGTGCAGGGTTCCTATTGGCACTTCGTTGGAGGTTCGCCCGCCTACGTGATATGGTTACGCGATATTGTTCCTGGCGACGGCGGTGGTGTTCTGGCTCCACATTCGGCACATGTTGTGTCGCAGCTGAGGAGAAGTTCGTCGAGGATGACGTCGTCGTAGTTGGGTGCTGTCGATCCCTTCGACACTCGGGTTCGGTTGTCTTCGACTTCTGAGCGGCGGTTGAGCCCAGGTGCGTACCTTGCAATTTTCGGCTGCTCGCTCGCTGCACGCGCTTGGCCTCGTTTCTGGCCGCTGTAACTTAGGTCTTTGCTGGATCTTCCTGACGGCGCGCGGCTGTCCCGCTTGCGTTCGCGAGCAGAAAAGTAACCCCGCCAGCCCATCCAGAAACGATGCCCTGAGGAATTGCCTCGATCAGGGAAGTGGGCAGTACGCAGAGGGAGGGTCCCCCAGCCGAGGCCTCTTGGAGCGTCTTGGGGGCCTCTTGGCGGTCCCAGACGCCTCTTAGAGCGTCTTGGGTGCCCCGGATATTTTTTGGGTGCCTGCTGGGGGTCCCTGGGGGGCCTCTTGGAGGCCTCTCGGGCGCCTGTTGGGGCCTCTCGGGGCCGTCTGGGCGCCTCTTGGGCCCCTCTTGGGGCGCTTTTGGGGGCCTTGGGAGCGCTCTCGGAGCCCTTTTGGGCTGTCTTGGAGCCATCTCGAGGCTTCGGATGGTCATCGGAAGCGAAAAGGCGAGAAAGCGAAAAACACGTTGGAAAGGCTTTGGCCTCTTCGGGGGCCTCCTGGGGGAGCTCTTTGGCCACTCGGAGCCGTTTTGTACCTGTCTTGGGGCCTCTTGGAGCATCGTGGGAGCCAGATTGAGGCATCTTCGGATATCTTGAGCCATTTGGGAGGTCATCTTGGGCTCTCCCAGGCGCCCTTGAGTCATTTTAAGCAGTGTTCCCCCCACGAGGCCAAGATGTGGCCAAAACCTTAGTACAATCAATGAGTTTGGCATTGTCGCCGAGGCCTCTTGGAGCGTCTTGGAAGTCTCTGGGGGGCCTCTTGGGGCCTCTTGGGGGTCTCTTGGGGCATCCTGGGGGACCTCTTGGGGCCTCTTGGTTCCTCCTGGCCACCTCTCGGGGCCCTCTTGGGGCACCCTTTATGAGCCTTGGGGCGCTCGTGGGGCCATCTCGGAGGAGATCGATCAAAGAAGGGGGGGCCCTTCATTAACTCCCCCCCCTCTGGGGGCCAAAATGTGACCAACACCATGGTAAAACCAAATTTCGAGGCTTCCTCGTCGAGGCCGTTTTGGACGCCCTGACCGCTCGCGGGGCGCCCCGTCCAGGTCCAGGGGAGGGGATAGGGACAGGGGTAAACCCCCTCCCCGAAGGGGACGAAAAGGGGGTTGGAAGAGGAACCGCCCTACGCCGAGAGGGATGGTGGGATTGTTTTTTCTATTTCTAAAAAGCCTTCCCCCCTCCCTCTACCCCCTTGCGCGCGACGCCAAGGCAACGGCAAGAACGTTGGGGGTTGTGCAGGGAGCGACGCGAGGTCCCCCGTCCCAGAAAGCCGGGCGCTAGATTCTGCTCGCGGTAGGCGTCGTAACCCGGTTTTGGGCCCAGGGACCATCACAGATCGATGTGGCTAGGAAGATGCCGCAGACGGGCGTTGTGTGTTCACACTGGGCGTCTTCAACAGGTCTCGGGCTCGGGGACCATCACAGATCGATGTGGCAACGTCGGGTTGGAGGGCTCGAGGGTCGTCATATTCGCCGTCGTCTTCTCGATCCTCGAGGATTTGTTTGGGCCCTTCGTGGGCCTCTGGGAGCCTCCGAGGGATCGGGGCGGTCCCAGCGGAGGCCTCCTGAGCGGCTCGCCGGGGCCTCGGTGGTGTCAGAGATGAAGCGCTGGGCAGACGCATCGGCCCCCGGGGGCGATTGCGGCCCAGGAACCGCGGGCCTCCGACATGGCAGCCATGGCAGAAAGTCCAGGGCTTGTCGGGTCGGACGAAAAGTTCGTCCGCCCGTGTATGCCGTTGTTGTTAAAAAGGGGGAGTGCGAAATTTGTATGCCGCTGCTGCTTACAATGTGGGGGAGTACATTGTCCGTACCCCCTCCTGAAAGGGTGGTGGTAAATCTGCTGCATGCAGCTGATTTCGGCCCCGCCGCTGGGTGTTTGTTTACATCATATGGCGTCCAGAGTACGGGGCCCAGCCTCCGGGCCAGCACACCCTTTGACTTCCATCCTCTCCCCTTTTCTGCCACCCCGGCCTCCCGGAACTCCCCCGGCGGCCCAAAACAATTCCGGGAGGCGCGAATCCGAGACAAAAGCGGCGCAATCGGACCCGAGGGCGGCTTGAACATGCCCAAGACGACCCAAGATTGCCCAGGAGGCCTTGAAGACAGCCCGAGAAGGCTCCAAGATGCCCTCCAAGATTTCCCCAGGAGGCCCAAATCGCCGCAGTCCTGGACGCGTTTTTTCTGCATATTCGTTTCGGGGGTCTGAACAGCTTCCACGACAGCCCAAGAGGCCCCCGATTTCACCCCAAGACGGCCGAAGAGGCCCCCATGAGGGCCTCAAGACGGCCAAAGAGAGCCTCAAGACGGCCCAACAGGCGCCAAGACGGCCCAAGAGGGGGAACCCAAGAGGAGAAATTCCAGATGACATTCCGAGACCTCCGCCCGAAGTGGACCCACGAGACCGCCAGCAGGCGCCCAAGTGGCCCCCAAGAGCCCCCAAAGAGGCCCTCAAACGGCTCCGAAGAGGCCCCGAGAGGTTTCACAGTTGTTCTTACAGGCGCCCTAGAAGCCCAAGAGACCCCACCAGGGTGTCCAAGAAGCCTCAGAAACCGCAACCCAGTGAGCCAGTAGATAGTAGATCAGCAAACACTTCCTCTGGCGACTGGCAACGGGCCCAACCCTACGCAGTCAGGTTTAGCGCAAGGCGCGGCCATCTCTTCATGTACTGCGCGCCGCGGGACCGTGCGGATGGCGGGCTGCTGAGGAGCATTCATGCACAGGCGCGCTGGACTCTGTGTGTGTGGGGGGTGGGGGGGGGCACGATCCGCGTGAAGGGGGTGCCGAAAGATCTGGGTGCCCCCGCCCTAGCACGCTCATTAAGGCCGCATGTGGAGCTCCTTATGGGGCGCGACTCGTGTGAGGCATGTGCCGAAATGTACGGGGGGACGCCATGCGAAGTTGATCATTGGTGCCATAAGGACTCCTTTGGGGGTGCGATTCGCGTAAAGGGTGTACCGGAATGGGCGGGGGGAGGATGAGCGAACCTTGTATCTGCGGCTGCGAGTAGTGCTCCCAGTGGGGTACGATCCGCGTGAGGGGTGTGCTGAAGTAGGCGGGTTGGGGCCGGGATGCGAACACTGCCTCTGGGGCCGTAGGTGGAGCTCCTTGCGGGGCACGATTCGTGTGAGAGGTGTGCCGAAATAAGTGGGGCGAGGCTATGCGAAGCTCCCGTCTGGTACCGTAAGCGCAGTTACTTGCGGGGCAGCAGAATCCACGTGAGGAATGAGCCGAAGTGCGAATCTTGTTTCTGGGTCCGTAGGTGGAGCTTCCTTTGGGGTACGATCCTTGTGAGGAGTGTGCCGAGATGGGCGGGGGGCCGTGGGTGGCGCTCATTGAGGGCACGATCCGTGTGAAGGATGTGCCGACAAGGGTGAGGCAAACGTAATTCAGATATGTATGCCCACGATTGCGCAGGTGTTCACACGTGGTGATCGTGGTGGGATGGTGAGAGTGCCCATCTGCTGATTGATATGACGCTGGCTCTGCCTGTGCTAGAACCAAAGCTCGCAAAGCGCGCGCTCTTTGTACTTCCTGTATACTTGGGCGCCTCCAGCGCCAGCCACGTGAGCCGATTCTCCACCCCCCCTTTGTTGTCCCCCCTGCCCCAAAGCTGCCGTGTGGTCCGCGCGTGTTGGGTCTGACGGCGCCGCCGTCTCTGCCGTCCTCGCCCTCGTCGTCGCCGTCACCGCCGCCGCCGTCGCCGCCCGCATCGTCGCCATCCGAACTGTCGCCCTGGCGTCGACGTCGTCGCCGTCGCTTCCGTCGTCGTCGATGCCGTCGTCGCCCCACCTGGGTTGTGCCGCTGTCCCCCTCGCCGGCGAGCCCAAGGGGGAATGCAGCCTCTTAAGAAGGCTCGGGAGGCCTCGGGCCTTCTGTGGAGTTTTCGAAGCTTCCCTCGAAGTTGCGGGACACTCCTCGGCCGGCGCGAGGGCTTCTGAGCAGCCCCGCCGCCTTCTGGGAAGGCCTGCCCCCGTGGAGCTTTCCCCCCCTGAGCTCGAGCGTTGCACTACGCTGGTGCCGCCGGCCCCCCCCCCCCACCCCCCGTTCAAGGGGGGGACTGGGAAAGCGGGGGGGTACGAAATCTGTTGAGTGCAGCTGGTTTCGGTCTCTCGGGCCGGATGAAAAGGGGGGATTGGGAAAGGGGGGTCACGAAATTTGCTGCGTGCAGCCGGTTTCGGCCCCGCAGCCGGGCCCACTCCTCGATACTTGGGCGCCGGGAGGCGCCGGGAAAATCAGCTATACACGTGAGCTGCTCCTCAACCCCCCCCGTTTGCTGTCCCCCCCTCTCGCCGCCGGCCCGGCTCTCGCCGCCAGCCCGCGCCGCGCACCCGCAGGTCTGTCAGGCCGTCCTGAAGGCGCCGCTGAAGTTCCCGAGGAGCGGCCCCGCCGCTCTGCCCGCGCGCGGGCCGGGCGGGGGCCCGGGGGCTGCCTGCGTCCTGGCCTCCCAGAGGGAGCCCGAGTGCTCTGGATGGGGGGTTTTCAAAGGGTGGGGGCTGGCCTGCCGACTGAGCTTGCCAATCCCCCCCCCTCCCCTCCTCACCCTCCTCCTCCTCCACCGCCTCCTCCTCCTCCTCCCTCCTCCATCCTCCTCCTCCTCCTCCTCCTCCTCCTCCTCCTCCTCCTCCTCCTCCTCCTCCTCCTCCTCCTCCTCCTCCTCCTCCTCCTCCTCCTCCTCCATCCTCCTCCATCCTCCTCCTCCAACCTCCATCCCTTCTCCACCCGTTCCAGCAGCGCGTGCCCAACCCCCCGGCGGATCCGAGGAGGGGGTGCGATGATTGTCACATCCGGAGTAGGGCTCGGAGGATCGCGCCGCATCGGCGATGCATCGGCGATGCGGCTCGATGTGGAGCCCGATTGCATCTACGCCGTCGGCGCCGCTGCATCGCCGACGTCGACGATGCATCGCCGATGTATCGGCGATTTGGTGCAATCCTCCGACCCCCTGTATTCGGACCCCACTCAGGAGAACTCTACATCAGGGGCAACGTTCGAGGTTTGAAGTTTTCGGGCCTTTTCGTCGGTACCTGGAGGCTTTCCAGCCACGGGATGCTCGCCAACAGCTGCGCTTCGCCGAGGGCGTTCCAGGGGTGTCCCGATCGTCCTGGACGGCCGCTGGGGAGTCGCGCTATGACCCGAAAACCAACAGACAACGTTGGGGGGTGATAGGTTCAGGGGCGGATGCGTCGACCCCCAGTCGCCCCTTGATCGCCGATAGTGGCCGAGTGGCCTACCCCGCCCAGGACCGTGCGGCTTCGCTGTCGGGGGCCTATCTCTGTCCTATCGGCCGTGTATCTCCGATCCCAGGTCGATGTCTCCCCACCTGAGCCAGTCCCCCCCCGCCTAACAAGGTCCGCAGAGCGGCTACGCGCACGAGTTCGCCATGAAGCGGACGTGTCCTGAGGGAGGCGGGCCATCAGGTTGTGCGTCGTCTTCGGGCTCCCTGGGCCTTCGCGGGCCCCGGGGTCGTCAGGCAACGATCCCGGAGGGAGAAGGAACTGGCCACGGGGGAAGGCCCCGCGGTCCGGGACCCGATGCTGGCAGTCGGGGGGGCACAGAACTTGGCATCGCTCGGACGTGTGCATTGCATTTTTCCTTCGAGGAGCATCCTTGATCATTTGGCGAAAAAGCCACGCACGAAACCGAAAAAAAGCACAGGGAATGGACGTCCGAGCGATGGCCAGAGAACGGGGGGAGGGGGGCCCAAGGAGGGGCTGCGGAGCAGACCCAGCTCGAGGCTGCTGTACACGAGAGAGCGCGCCCGTGGCACGCTCCCACGAGGGGGGGTGTCCCTCCCTGGCTCCCCAGCTGCCCCCACCCCCCTTGGACCTCTCCTGCCCCAGGCTCCCCCCCACCCCCCCTCTCTTTTCCGCCCCCCCCTGGTGGCTAACCCACCCTCCTCCCTTTCGCCACCCTTTTCGCGCTCCCGGAGCTGCCCCCCTCCCCCCTGCCCCCCTTTCCAAGAGGGGGGGCGGGGGCTCAGCTACCCCCCCCCCCCTTTGAACCCCCCTGTCGGAAGCCCCACCCCCCTTCATATTTTTTCCGCCCCTCGGAAGACCCCTCCCCTCCCCCCAGTCGCGTTCCGGAAGCTACCTCCCCCCCATTTCCCCCCCTTTCCATGGAGGGGGGGAGGGGGCTTAGCTACCCCCCCCCTTTAAACCCCCCCCTGCCGGAAGCCCCCCCCCCGCCCCCCCCGTTGTGGCCAAGGGTGGGAAGTTTGGAAGCCCCCTCCTTTGGTTAAAGAAAGGGGCGCCGAAGACCAAAAGGGTGCCTCGCCGAAAACCAAAGGGCCACCGAAAACAGAAAGGGCGACGAGAACCAAAGGCGCGCCGGAAACCGAAGGAACGCCGAAAACCGAAAAAGGCGCCGAAAACCGAAGGTGCACCGAAAACCAAAAGTGCGCCGAAAGCCGAGGGAGCGCCGAAAGCCAAAGGAGCGCCAAAATCCAAGGGAGCGCCAACCAAAAGGGAGCCGACCACCAATGAAGCGCCGAAGCACTCCGACCCAATGCGCCAATAGTTGGCGGAGAGCACAGACAGGGGGGGCATTGGGAGCCCCCAAACCAGGCGGTGAGAGATCAGATGGTGAAAACCGAATGGTGACACCAAATCGCCCGAGTCGGCCCAAGAAGGGCCCAATGATCTGCCAAAGCTTGAAACCCAGGCCCGCCTGCGGGCGATTGCCCCTGACCCAGGCCCCCTGGGGGACGGCGGAAACACTCCCGCCGCCGAAGACCAACAAAATTGCAATCAAAACCAGCAGGGCCGAAAAGGAGCGCCAAAAAAGGCTCGAAGACCAAAAAAGAGGTGTCACAAACCAAAAGAGCGCGCCGAAAGCCGAAGGACGCCGAAAACCAAAGTTGCGCCGAAAGCCAAAAGAGCGCGCCGAAACAAAAGAGCAGCGCCGAAAACCAAAAGGGCGCCGAAAACTAAAGAGTCGCCGAACTCCAAAAGGGCGCCGAAAACTAAAGGATCGCCGAATTTCAAAAGGACGCCGAAAACCAAAGGGGCGCCGAAAACCGATTTGGCGCCGACAACCAAAAGGTCGCCAAACATAAAAGGGCACCGAAAATCAAAACGGTGCCGCGAAAACCAAAGGGGCCCCGAAAATCAAAAGGGCACCTAAAACCAAAACGTCGCCGAAAACCAAAGGAGCGCCGAAAACCAAACGGCCGCCGAAACCACACGGGCGCCGAGAACCAAAGGAGCGCCGAAAACCGAAAGGGGGGCGTCGAAAGACAACGAAGCGCCGAACACAAACAGGGGCGCCGAAAACTAAAGATGCGCCGGAAACCAAAGGGGCGCCGAACACCCAAGTGGCGCCGACAACCAAACGGAGCGCCGAAAACCCAAGGTGCGCCGAGAACCAACGATGCGCCGAAAACCAGAAGGGCGCCGAAAAGCCAAAGAGGCGAAGATAACCAAAAGGGCGCCGAAAACAAAAGGGGCGCCGAAAACAACAGAAGCTCCGAACACCAAAGAGGCAACGAAACCAAAAGCGCGCCGAAAACCAAAGGAACCAAAGAGACGCCGAAAACCAAGTTCGCCGAAAACCAACGCGGCGCCGAAAACCAAATAAGGAAAGTAGCTTCGAAGTCCCCCTTCAGCCAGGGCCCTCCGAAAGGCCAACAGAAGGAGGGGAGGGGAGGGGCTAGTTTCGACCCCCCCCCCCTGGAAAGTGGAGCCCGAGCTCACCCTGGGCCCCGAAAAGGAGGGGAGGGTGAAGGGTAGCTTCCAAGCCCCTTCGGGGACCCCCAGCTAAAAAATCCAAACAGTGGCTTCGGAAGCCCCCCCCCTTTGAAAGGGTCAGCCCGGGCTGATCCCGGGCCCCGCAAAGGGGAGGATGGGGGGACTGTTGATTGCCGCACACGGAGTGGAAGTGATGATTGTCTGGGACTGACGAGAGTTGTGCATGGCTTGTGTGCGGGGCGCAGGATCGGGCTTGGTGCGTGATGATGCGTTGAATACAACTCCTCAGTTGTGTATCTTCGGCCTCTTCCACCTCCTCTACCCCCTCTCGTTACCTCTCTTCCTACCAGCTCTTGGGTGTGTGTCAGCGAAGGACGAGAGTTGAATTGCAGGACTCGTCGATGCCTGCGCAGTGCGTGATGCACGAATGCCGCTTCACTTGCAGGCAAGGAGTACTGGCAGCACATGGGTTAGAAGTGGTCGCGATAGAGGGATCGTCGAGCGGCCGATTTGATGAACTCTGCACGGGAGCCTGGCCAAGAGACGCTCCGTCCTGCCAGGAGATACAAGGATCAGCTGGGCAAGGACGTCCTGCTCCGCTCCTTCCCGCTTGCTTCCAGTGCTCCGTGCATCCAACTGGAGGTGAATAGAAGGTATGGTATTCGCCAATTTTCGTTTCTGGGCGCTCTACCCGTGCAGCGTGTTGTTCTCATGAATGTGTTGGTATCGGGCATAGGGTTTAAGGATTGTCTTTCAGATGGCTAGATCCCTGGACGCTCCTCGCACGCATTGCCCAGGTGAGACAGCTCCAGCTAGAATTGTCCACCCAAATGGTTCAGAATATGGGGGCCCCGCGAGATACCAGATTCCTGGCACAGCGGTTCCACTACCGTACTGAGTGCCGTCTTCAAGCATTTCCATCCACAGCAGGATGTTGTTATTGGTCACCGCCCTCTTCCTCCTCGTCTTCCTCGCCATATTTCACGCTTCCATGGGGTGGGCTCGGCGATATCCTGCACTAGTCATTACCCTAGTATTCCCTTCCCCCTCGTCCTTCTCTTCCTCCCTCCCTGCCGCCTCCTCCTCCCCCTCCCCCTCCCCCTCCTCCTCCTCCTCCTCCTCCTCCTCCTCCTCCTCCTCCTCCTCCTCCTCCTCCTCCATGCCTTGTCCTTATAAGTCACGTCTCCCTGCCGCACCCCGAGGCCAGTTTCTAGGGCGGTCTGGGCGGTTCGCCCGAGAATTCCTCACCACTTACGACCTGGACGGCGGGTGGTTTTCAAATTGTGGCTCTCGCCGTAGCGCCGCGCACATTCGTTTTGAACATTTGCGAGACGTTCACTGATTGAGAGCGGTTCCTTTTTCAAAATGTAGCTCTCGCCTTGGCGCCACGCACATTTGTTTTTGACATGTGCCAGAGCTTCACGGATTGAGGGCGTTGTTTCAAAATGTGGTTCTCGCCCAAGCGCCGCGCACATTCGCTTTAAACATTTGCAAGACTTCCACGGGTTCCCATGATCAGCGCACCAGAGATGTTTTTTTTGGAAGGATTCTGGATTATGAGGGCGCAACAGTTACGGGGTTGAAGTCCCAAGAAAAGCGTTCTGGTAGGATGCAGGATCGTCAAGACGCAACAGTCAGGTTGATCCGTGACGTTGGAATCCCGAGAACGGTGTTTTGGCATGCATCAGGATCTTCGAATGGTTGTTTTCCAACGAAGCAGTTCCCTCAGTGGAAATGCACCCTTGTAGGGGCCTATAAAGAGGGAGCTCGGAGGGAGGGCTTATCCCAACATCGTGCATGACTCTTGGGTTTACACAGGTCCTCCTCCTGCCCCACCCTCATCGCTTCTTCTACCGTTCATCCCTTTCCTCACATTTCCTTCTCGTCCATCTCCCCATCACAACCTCCACTTCGCCTTTTTTTCGACCTGCCCCACCCACCACCCATCTCCCTTGTAACTGATTCACCTTCGCACCACCAATCGTGTCGAAATGACAGACTGGGCGTTTCGTCTAAGATTTCTTCATCGGTTCTGTTCCTGGAACTTCAAGCCGCCAACGACAACCAGGATGGTGGAGGGTTGTCCAGGGTCTACATGTTTCTCTTCGCGGTCGTGCCGCAAACATTCGTGCTCACAGCTCCTCACCTCCAACCAGTTTCAACTAGTAAGGGCGGGTGGTGTTCATAATGTGGTTCTCGCCTTCGTTTTGAAGGTTTGAATTGCGCTAGAAGTTCCCAAGTATTGCACGGATGGGGGAAGTTCTCACGCACGGATGCAATTGCCGCAGGTGTTCCTTGTCGCGCTTGCACACGTGAAAAGAAGTGCTTGACGCTCACGCGCCAAAGGGGGGCCAGAATTGTCACATCCAACATATGGTCGTGGAGTTATTACCACGTCAGAACTCGTGCGCGGAGGGGGAGTACCCAACATGCGATTGGTGCGCGGGGTCGGGGGAAGGGCACAAGCGTTTGGAGCGTGCGCGCTTGGCATATGTTTCCACGTGCCTTCGGTGCCGATGGGGGCACAAGTGGGTCATCCAACATGTGCGCGCCGAGTTCGCCACACGTAAAAATACATGTGCGGAGGGTGGGTGCCCAACACACGCTTGCCGTGTGCGCGTTTGGCACGTGGGGTTTTCACGTGTGCAGGCGCGAGGGTGGCATCCAGCATGCGGCCGCCGAGTTCATCAAACGTGGAAACATTTGCCAGGAGTGGGTGTTCCCAACATGCGTTTGGCGCGTGCGAGTCTGGAAGTTCTTCGCACGTAAACATACGAGCTCGGAGGGTGCATCCAACATGAGCTTGTCGCGTCAAGGGCCACAAGGAGGAAAGCCTACTTGCGCAGAGAGGGGGTACCCAACTTGCGCCTTGCGCGCGCGCGTTTGGGAGTTCCTCACTGGCACGTCAGGAAACGTGCGCGGAGGGGGGGTTGTACCAGGGCTCGTTTGGATTCCCCGGCCTCGGTTCGATTCGATTTCGATCGATTCAGACTTTATTCGAATTCGGAGTCCGATTTGGGCTTCGGTTCCTCACTGGAGGCCTTGCTAGCCTGCCGATGTCCGCCGCGCCGACTTCTCCCAACTTGGTTGCCAGAGTTCTGCCGATCCGATTCATTTCGATCGCCGATCAGATTGATCGATTCGACGTGCGGTTCTCTTGGGTTACACAACATGCGCCCAGCACGTGCTCGCGTGGGAGTTATCCATGCGTAAGCACACGTGCGCACAGGGGGGGGGGCATGCGCGTGTGGCGCGTGCACGTTCAGAGCGTGCGTGTTTTTCTTAAGTAGCTTCGACGCCAAAGGGCAGAATAAGGGGGGCATGCAGACATGTAGTCGTCGAGGTCATGGCACGCAGAACGCTCGCGCCCAGGGGTGGGGGCACCTAGCATTCGCACCGTTGCGTGCGCGGTTGGCACGTGTTTGCGCGCGTGCGGACACGAATGGGTGCATCCAACATGTGGTAGCCGAGTTAATCGCGCGTGCAAGCGTGCCCAAAGGGGGGATACACAGCATGCGCTTGGCGCGCGCGAGGCAAGATTGTGAATTGTTCACACGTGAACGAACGTGCGCGGAAATGGGGGGCATCCGACATACACTTGGCGCATGCGCGTTTGACATGTGCTGTTACGTATTATCGGCGCCAAATGGGCCACAAGAAGGGGCACGAAAGTGTGGTCGTCGAGTCGATCGCACGTCAAAATGCGTGCGCTGAGGGGGGTGTACCCAACCTACGCCTGACGCGCGCGCGCGTGTTTTGGAGTTCACCACATGTGAACGCACAAGCGCGTGTGGTAATTACTTGCTGTCACGGGTTTTCGGCGCCAAAAGGGACACACGGGGTATCCAACATGTGATCGTCGAGTTCTTCACAGATCACTATTGATGCGCAGGAGGGAGGATCCAACATGCGTTAGGCGCGTGCGCGTTTGGCGTGTTTGGTTTCTGCCCACACGTAAGCAGACGTGGGTGGAGGGGGGACATACAACATGCGCCTGGCGGTTGCGCGATTGGCGCTGAAAGGGCACAACAAGGGAGGGCATCCAACTTGTTGTCGTCGAGATTACGCGTAAAGGAATTGCGCGGAGGTGCGAACTTGGCACGTGTCCTCACACGTGCGGGCACAAAAGGGTGGTCGCAGGATGGCCTAGGAGGCCCCCACCAAGGGAGGAGGAGGAGGAGGAGGAGGAGGAGGAGGAGGAGGAGGAGGAGGAGGAGCAGTAGCAGGAGCAGCAGGGAGGAGAGGGAGGGAGCAGAAGGAACAACAGGGTGGGTGGAGGAGCAGCAGGAGGAGCAGGAGGGGTGGGGGGGGGAGGAGAAAGCGCAGGAGCGCGAGCGGGATTAGGGAGATGGGGGGGGTAGGAGACAGGGGGAGGAGGAGGAGGAGGGGGAGGGGACGGGAAGAGCAGGAGGAGGATGACGACGGCGACCAGAACGAGGAGGACGAGGACGAGGACGAGGACGAGGACGAGAACGGCTCCGACGACAGCGTGCAGGGCGCCGCGGCCGCGGCCGCGCCCTCGCAGCCTCCTTTTCTGCGAGGCTCCCGAAGAACCCCGCAGCGCGCTGCGCCCGACAGCCATGGGGCAAGACAGCAGGCGCCCTTGGTCCTCCGCCCTCGGGCCCCTCCTCTCCTCGCTGCACCCTCGGTGCCCCCTCCCCGTGGCCTGGCGCCGAAGGAGAAGAGGGTGAGGAGAGGGAGGCGGCGGAGGAGGAGGAGGAGGAGGAGGAGGAGGAGGAGGAGGAGGAGGAGGAGCCGGGGGCCATCAGACCCGGACCCCGCCGGGTCGTGGAAACATCACGGCGGGAAGTGTCCATCCTTCCCTGCCTCCCAGGGGCCCTCGCCGGGCCCTGGGGCCGTCGAAAGACGACGCGTGGTGAAGCGCGAGTCCCAGGGAGAAGGTCGAGACCTCCAGGGGTCCACGCTCCGAAGAAGAACAGCGTCGGGGGTCTGGGGAGACAGGTCTGGGGCGGAGAGCTGCCACCGGGGATGGGCCCCACGGGGCCCGCGGGTGGGGGCTCTCTTCCTTTGTTGCGTAGCCCTCTAAAGGCAGCGGACTTCGTTCTATCGCTTGCTGTTCCTCGCTGCCTTCTTTTCTCGGACCGTCTTCCTTCCCTTGTCCACCCTTCTTTGGCTCAGCGCGTCGCGCCGCCCGTTCTGGCCCACCATGCTGCGGAGCGGCACGCGAACCGCGTCCCCACTCCCGAGCGTCAGCGTGACGAGTTTTTCCCAGCCTCCGCTTGCAGGGCATAGCGTGTCGCCGGGGCCTCCGCCGCGACACGCTATCCAAAAGTTCCCGACCGTCGGCCTCTTGAGGGGCATTGGTCTTCGTCGTCCTCATGTCTGCTGTTTCGCTATGTCTCTTTTTTTCGGGTCGTCTTCCTTCCCTTGTCCGCCGTTCCCTTCTGGTCAGGAACTGTCGGATAGCGCGTCGTTCCGCCAGGCCTGGCCCACCACGCTGCGCGCTATCCACGCCGCGGTCCCCAGGCGTCCACGTGCCGCTCTCCGCTGGCGGAGCGACACGCTAAGCAACAGTTTCCGACCGCAAGTGTCCAGTGTCGCTCATCCCTTCCTTGGATTCGCCGCCCGCCAAACAACCGCAACCCAACCCGAAGGCCCCGATTTGCTTCCCATGTCCAGTGGCAGGGGGTCGGGGAACACCGAACAAAAACACGTGTGGAACCCGTACCCCCCCCCCCCGACCCGAGGTTCGAGTCTTCGGGTTGGGTTGGGGTGGTCTGTTGGGTAGTCGTGTGACCTCCTCCGCTGGCCGTCGGCCGGGCGGGGGGCCGCCGACGTCATCGCTCGGGAGGCCGTGTGTGGAGCTCGGAGGTCCTTGCCGCCACGGCCAGACGCGGCTTGGGAAAGCAGGGTGGACTCCGGCAAGGCTCATTTCGACCCCTCCAGCTCGATGCCAGTTCCGCCCCGATTCGATTCCGGAGGCCGATCTGGGTCCCAGTCTGTCAAGCTGGAGGCTTCACTGGCCTGCCGATGTCCGCCGATTCGGCTTCTCCCGACTCGGCTGCCGAGTTTGCCGCCGATCCGATGCACTTCGACCGCCGATTTCCGACCCGTCGATCCGACTCTGGGCTCTCCTGGCCCCATCCTCTCTCTCCTGCCCCCCTCCTCGATCCTCGAGCCCCCTCGTCTGGCCAGGGATCCTCGAACACCCCCCTCCTCGATCCTCGACCCTCGGACCCCCTCGTCTCCTGCCACTCCTCGATCCTCGAACCCCCCCTCCTCGATCCTCGATTCCCCTCGTCTGGCCAGGGACCCCCCCAAACCCCCGCAGGGTGCTCGCCGCGCCGCCGCGCGGCGGAGGTCTTGAGCCACAGTGGCCACCGAGCGAGGGAGGGAAGGGGGCTCGGCAGAGGCAGGGCGCCGCGCTTAGCCGACCCGACCCGTCGATCCGATCCTGGGCTCGCCCGGCTCCCGGCCCCGCCAGGGGCCCGCACGCCGCGGCGATGACCGGGGCCGCCCCCGCTGGGCCGCAGCGGGCGGCGGCGCAGCGGCGCGCGGCCAGCGCCGGCGAGGGCCGAGCGCCACGCCAGCGGCCCGAGGACTCGCCAGAGGGGGGGGGGGCATCCACGATTTTGGCCTCTTGGCGTCCTTGAGGAGGTCCTCTCGGAGGCCTCGTTGGCCGTCTCGGAGGCCTCCTGGGCCGTCTCGGGCGATCTCAAGGCCATGAGGGGCCACCTTGAGGACATCTCGGCTCGTCTAGGAGACATCTGGGCGGGGTTTGGAGCCATCTGGGGGGCTGAGGTGGCCCATCACTGGTTCCGGCCAGCTGGAAGGGCAGTGAGGTGTCTTCTTGGGCCTCCAGGGGGTCGTGTTTGGCCTCCGGGGGGTGCATCGCCGCCGCCGTCGACACCGCGGCGCCCCCGACGCAGGAGCCATGTCGACTCTGTCGGTTCGAGTCGATTCGAGAGTTCCGATTTCGATCCGATCCGACTCTGGATTCCGACTTTGGTTTGGTTTTCCTCGTGTAGGCCTCGGTTTGGGCAGACGTTCGTCGATTCCGATGCCTTCCGATCTGCTCGACGATTTCTGCCGATTCGATGTGTTTCGATGGCCGATACGATTTTGGGTCATCCTGCCCCGACGCCGGCAACGACCCCGTCGGCGCTGCGGCGTTCCCGACAGCGACGATGAGCCCAGCGGCGGCGGCGACGGCGACGACCCTGAGATCCGGGCGGTGTTTTTTTTCCACGCCGGACTTTTCAGCCCGGGTGTTCGGGCCCAGGGCCATGACGGATTGCTTTGGTTCAAAAAATGCCGCAGGGAGGTGGAGTTTGGGCTTCCAGTCGTGATTTTTCATGATGATGCAATGTTTTCGCAACGTGGGATCACAGGGGGCGGCGTCAGCGGCAACGGCGCCAGCGGCGGCGAAGGGCGTTGGCGGCGTCGGCGGTGGCGGTCGGTTGGCCGGTCGTCGCCGTGATCGGTCGGTTGTCGTTTGTCGGCGTCTTATGTGGTCGTACGTGTGTGTGTGTGTGTCTTGGTTTGTGTGCCGTCGTCCGTCGTCGTAGTTGGCCGTCGTCGTTCGCCATCATCGTCGTCGTCGGTCGCCGTCCGCCGTCCTGCGTCGTCGTCCGTCGTTGTCGTTCGCCGCCGTCGTCATCGCCTGAGATGGAAGGCTCTCCCCATCCCCTCTTCCTGTTCATTCCTTCCCTCTCCGACTCCTTTCTTCCCTCGCCTCGCCTGCCCGTCCCTTCAGGAAGTGAGGAAGGAGGGATAGAGAAGAGCTTCCCAGCCGCCTCCCATCGCTCACCAGTGAAGCCTTGCGCATCTTTTTGCCCTTCATCCCTTCTCCTCATCCCTCCCCACTTCCCTCTCACAACCCCCCATACCCCCATCCACCTTCCTGCACCCGCTTCCAGTTCCTCCTCGTTCTCCTCCTGCTCCTCCTGCCGCCCTCTTGCAGTATCCCCAGCCCCCCTTCATCCTCCATCCTCCCCCATCCTCAATCCTCCCCCTCTCCCGTCCCCCGTCCAGTCGCCTACCTCTCCACGCCGCTCATCCTTCCTTCCTCCCTCTCCTACGACTGTTCCTCCTACGGACCTCTTTCTCTTTTTTTTTTTTCTCTCTCTCTCTCTCTCTTTCTCTTCCACTCGCTCTCTCTCTCTCTCGTTCCCTCCCTGTCTCTCGTTATGTTAGTATATTGATGTTTGTTTGTCTCTCTCTCTCTCTCTTACCCTCTTGCTGTCCCGGTCCTGTTTTCTTTCTCTCTCTCTCTCTCTCTTTCTTATTTTCTTTGTTTTTTTTCTGTCTCTCTCTCTCGCTCTCTCGCTCTCTCTCTCTCTCTCTCTCTCTCTCTCCCTGTCACCACAACGACACTTGTCTCTCCTGTGTCAGCAACGAGGACATGTACCCCTACGCGCAAAAGGAGGTATAGGTTCGGAGGTGTGCAGAAGCAAAAGTACCCATATCAAAATCGAGCATTGCATATCAATCAGGTAGCTTCCAACATCACCACCAAGTACCACCGCGCCTAGATTTGGGCCAGACCGAAAGACACGTCGGAATACAATTACATCGGCTCGATGTGCGGGGGCAGGAACAACAGAGGTTCCATTCTAGCGACGCACGTCTTGATGCGCATGCTCTCAACGGCACGTACGACGAACATGACAGCACTATGTCCTCGTTACGACTCTGCGGCCTCAAGAATGCCTACTACGCGATGGCCAGAGACATGGCTCTAAGCAGGCAGACAGACCCCGACGATCCCCACGGCAAGTGGAACACCTACTGGCACACCACCAATGACGGAAAGACTAGGCGAGCTACTGCTCGAGCTCCCAGCTTTCACCGAGAAACGCATGCGCACCACATTGAATTTTGGTGCAGGTACAAGCCCACCTGGCAGGTTCACGGTCGAAGGGTTACGCATTGCCGCGGGAGCCACTACTAGGTTCCGAACAGGCACAAGCTTCGCAGATTTCATGTTCAGTGCATTGTGCGCTCAGACGCTCATGTCTATACGGGCTGGATGGGGCGAAATGGCTAAAACGGCAGAGCTGGATCTTTTGCCCGACCTCTCGAAATCCAAGAGATCCCCGAAATCGTCCAGAACGACAACGGCCCGCCAGGGGTCCAGAACGGCGCGTACGCAGACGACCCGGGTTTCGACCTTATCATCGACGACAACAGCATGGCCGAGATCCCGCTTGCTAGCTGACCAAGGCGATACATGACGGACTACGTGAAACCGCACGACCGCCAAGCTGCGACCCAAGGGTAAATTACATACCATGGTACGCGTGCATGGCAAGAGTTCCAGGGCACCGAAGAAAATGTTATCCAGCACATATGATGGCCGACTCGTGGTACGAGATGCTGACCTCACCATTGACATTGTGGCAAGGCTAAGCACGCTGGTGGTACCCTGGATGCCGACGGGTGTCTGAATCGAGAGATACGACCTAAACAGTTCCAGACACTGCAGGTACTTACGACAAAGCAGAAGAGTCGAAGACCCCCTACAATCAAGGAGAATATCATCATCCTTCGCCACGCACGGCAAGCTCTACAGGGCGGCTTCGTGCATCTTGAACCACGAGCACCAGGATATAATCATCACCGACAACCACGTACCAGAAAACGGCGACAGGTTCAACCTAGAGGATCTCCTGCGAAACACATGGTTCGGAAACGATTTCACATTGTTACAATGTAGATTCACGCGCCCAATATATTCTCTGATGTTATACAGCACAACGGTGGCAAATGGACGAATCAATTGCAAGACGACTTCCAATTGTTGGAAGGATGCCAGGACTCAGCGCGACGAGGGCGCGCGGGCGCACAAGCGCGACCACGACGATGCCCCGCAACAGCTCACGGTCATCTGGAGATCCGCGGCACCGTAGACAAAGGAGCACACGAGACACGCGGCACGGCACAAGGCGTTCCACGCGCGACCTGTCCCGGTCGGACTCCACTCGCCACCCGAGCGCGCTCCACGACCGACCATGGAACGCAGAGCCGATTGCCCACAGCGCCCGCAGGCCCTCGCCACAGAATGCGCAAGGGGCGGGGCGCGTGGCCGAACGGCATCCAGAGCCAAAGAGCATCCGCTACCACGTTCGCGATGGCCTGCGCAGAGCGCCCGGCGCGAACTGCCGCGCGCGGCCCGCCCAGGCCCTTCGTGAATCCGACGCGCCGGGGGCGGAAGCGCGCGCGCCTGGCGCGGCGCCGCGCGGGCCCGCCACCGCCGGCGCACGCGCCCGGCCTCGACCTTCAGGACAGAGAGCAGCGGGCCGCGACGCGCCGAGCAGGTTACTGCGGAGCCAGTGCCAAGATGCCAGCGATCAAAGACGACGACCATGTCCACGGCGCGACCAAATTGAGAATGGGCGCGCGATAAGCCCCCCACCCCGCACCCCTCCGCCCCGCCCCACCCGAGCCACGCTTGCGAAAGTTTGGCGAGTTAAACAGCTTGCATCGCAAACATCCACGCTCCGCTCCCGCAGAGCAAGATCAACTGCGCCCGGCGCTTCTCCTTGGGCCGCCGCGGAGGGCGCGGCCCCGCGCGCGACATCGAGAGCGGACGAAGGAACCCCCGGTCATAGTCATCTGCCTGGGCCCTGGCCAGCGACTCGCACAATGGCAGCCTGCTGCGCCCTGAAGCTAGGAACTTCTGGATCAGTCGCGCGCGCGCAGGGGCAGCCGTCGGCGCTCGCACCGGAGCGCCGCGCGAGACGCGGAGCGGAGTTAGATGGATGGAACCACCAGCGCGATCGATAGGACGCGGGGCTTAATCTTTCGCGGGGCAAAAACACGCCACTGGCAGCGGGGGGCGGGCGCAGATGCGAGTGGGAAATGGGTTCAGGCGCGCCGCCCCTGGGCCCCCATGCGAAGCCTTGCTCCTCGACGCGCCAGCCGCATTGGAATCTCGGACGCCTACGTGGAGAGCCACGTGCGCATCGACTTGGAAACAATTCAAGACGAAGCCACCCCCCCGAACGCCCCCACGACCAGCGCCAACCAGCGCGTGTCCGACAGCCGCAGCAGGATGCCTGCGACCACCCCACGCAAGCACGCCGACAGGTTGCATGTGCGACTTGACCCGCGGAGACAGATACAATCCAAGACTGCCAGCCAGAAAGATGAAACACATGCAGACATCGAACCCGTGAACAATGTCCACGTGGACGAAATGCCCGACGCGCCCGCAGAGATGGCAGACAATGAACCGGCGCACGTGTCAGATACAGGCCATGCGGCACAAAGAACTACACTGACCACTATTACGACTACTACTACTACTATTGCTACGACTACTACGACTACTACTTACTACGTACTACTTATACTACTACTACTACTACTACTACTACTACTACTACTACTACTACTACTACTACTACGACTACGACTACGACTACGACTACTACGACTACGATTATTACTACTACGACGAGAACTAGTTCTACCACCACTACTACTACTACTACTACTACTACTACTACTACTACTTCTACTACTACCACTACTACTACTACTACTACTAGTACGACTACTACTACTACTACTACCACTACTACTACTACTACTACTACTACTACTACTACTACTACTACTACTACTACTACTACTACTACTACTACTACTACTACTACTACTACTACTACTACTACTACTACTACTACTACTACTACTACTACTACTACTACTACTACTACTACTACTACTACTACTACTACTACTACTACTACTACTGCTACTACTACTACTACTACGACTACTACTACTACTACTACGACTACTACTACTAATACTACTACTACTAATACTACTACTATACTACTACTACTACTAACTACTACTACTACTACTACGACGACGACGACGACGACGACGACGACGAACGACGACGACGACGACGACGACGACTACTACTACTACTAACTACTACTACTACTACTACTACTACTACTACTACTACTATTATTACTACTACTACTACTACTACTACTACTACTACTACTGCTACGACTACCGCCAGCGATATGGACGAAACTCAGCAAGCAAGCTTACAAGGTGGAGACTGCCTGATGCCCTCGCCTAGGCAAGCAGCGTGCACGCTGCGTCGGGGGGACGAAAACAAGCGGCACGGGTGCCCAAGGGACGTTGGGGGAACTTGTCGGGCACAGCATGCCAGTCAGCGCTGCATGCGCGGACCGCTGCTAGCGCTCCTGGGGGCACGCTGTATAGAGCCACTAGCATCGCCATCATCCATCGCCGACCCAGCCCGCCAACAATAGACACCACCATCAATATCGACGGATCCACTGACGCTGGGAGCACCGCTGGTCGCGACCGCGGCGCACTGCATAGTCTACGAGAGCTGCGTTGTCACATGCCTCGAGCGCGCAGCGCACGCGTGCAACCGTGGCAATCTGGCTCACCAGCGACTAGCTCCAAGCTGGGCGCGCAGTGACCTTCTAGGAGACCTCGCGGCGGACACGGCGGCCACGATAAGATGCGACTCCGAGGAGGTCCAGCGCGGCAGCCCGATGGGCACGACGCACATGGAGGCGGGGGTTCGCGATGCCACATCTCGGGGAGACGCCCAATTGGCACAGATGCTGACCAGGGTGGCCGTCGCCAAATGCGGCCACTGAACCACGGGGATCCCGGCGCGCTTCAATGTGGGAGATATCGAACCAGCTGCGCTGCAACGCGCGAAGCGCAATTAGAACCGTCCCCGTTCACATTTGACAGTGCCAGCGGCGAATTCACGCCCGCGTAACATTGCAACGGCCGCCTTTCTGGCGATATTTACAGTGGCGGCGCGAGCTTCAGCCGCTGGGCCGCCAATTACTTCCCGCGCAACTGGCGCCTGTGCGCGGCCGCCGCCAAGTGCCTGGGAGCGGTCAACATCAAGATCGACTTCGAGCCGCAGGGCGAGCGCGGCTAGGCCCCCGCCCCTACGAACGCGCCCAGGCAACTGCCGCGCAGAAGAGAGATCTCCAGCGCAAACTCTTCGACCACGTGCACGGCTACCCCGCGCGTTAGTAGGGCCCGATCGCAGCGCGGGACTACCGGGATTATGGCGCCCGTCTACAGACCCCGACGAAGCCCATCACAATCCGCTGCCACACGAGGAGATGCACACTTGCGTCCACACGCGCCGCGCGAACAACGCGCGAAGGGGGCATGGCAAGTCACTGGCCCCAACAGCGACAGTCTCATCAAGTTCACGGGCATCACTTCCGAGCGGCGCTACATCGACAACGGCGAGGACGGCAGCGAGGACAAGGGTCGCGAGATCGATCGCAAGGGCGCCCGCTTCGAAGGTGTCATGCGCTACGAGGGCAAAGCCTACAAGTGCAGCGTTGACAACGCTGCGGAGGAACGCAGCTGGGATAAGCAGCGGAAGATGGGCCACGGGGGCCACGCAGACAAGAGGGCAGAGCGGGACATCTAGTTGAGCAATGGCGTACACTTCGTCGTGACATGAAGTACTTGCACTGCTGCGCTCCCAGGCCGCTCTCGAGCGCGCTATTTTCGGTTGTGCATGCTCATCGCCGTCGCCGCGTGCATTCGCAGCAGAATGCTTCGCGCCTCCGAGACGGAGGAGCTGACTTCTTCCCCTATCCTGCGCGCTCGCGCTGCGGCCTGCGGCGCGATTGGCGTCGGGATAGCGCCTGCGTTGACTGAGACACCACAGGACTACAGCGAGGACGCGGGGCCACGTTCTGCGCGCGACTGACCGTCTGACCCACTAGCCCGCCAGCTAACCGATCTACTTGCTATACAAACTATCTGACAACAGCACATGACTACATCAGCTGCCGCGTCAACCACATATGTTCCCTCATGCCTGCCAGCACGTGCAACTGGAGACACCTGCAGTCGCATAAGTAATGGCCTCCTACATGTAGACGATCAACTCGCAGGAGCCCGGCGATGCTGCCAAAGCGCAACCAACGGAGGCAGGCATCTGGCCACGTGACTTGACCTGCGACAACAATTGGATTAAAGTTGTTCGCGCAAATGTTCGGCAGAGCTACGCATGGCGCGGGCGACAAGACCTACTGCGATATTTCAGATGCCTAGCCCAAGCTGACAGCATCACCCGCCGACGAACGCATCAACATCTACAAATTCAAGCGCGCAGAGATTCCTGGTGCGGCTACGATCGACGAGAGGACCGAATGTCCCCACAACGGGTACTATATACCGTCACCGCTACGCGATGGATACTGGGTGGCGTCGCGCAAATACCGCTAAGGACGCACGCCCATGGGAATCAGCGGCGCGCTTCTCCTACGACATGCCCTGGGACCACCAAGAGGGGGACTACCCTCACACTCGACATTTCTACGTCTGCACCAACCATCGGCAACCTCAAGCAGGCAAACGTCGCCAACATCTACGGACCGGAGTATCCGGATCCAAGTCCCAGATGGGTATACGTGGATAAAATGTGCATTATATCAACCACGGAGGTCAGGAGTTGCAAGATTGGTTGGCAATGCGTTACTAACCTACAGTTCAAGATGGTACCCTTGTGTAGAATATTACGAATCCATGTTTTGACCTTCGCCTATCTATCACTAAAACAAGCGAGGGCCTACAAAGACCATGGAAAGGCCGCGGAAGCGCGTTCGTTGCGAGCGCTCTTCCTGAAGTACCAGCCTACGCGCACGAGCGGTTTCGAGCACGGTGCTTATGTTCTTCCTCTGCGTCCCAGAAATCGATGCTGTACCACAGTACGCCTTTACCCAGCACGTCGCCCCCAGCGTCACCAACAAAGATAAGTCGTCGACCGCGCTACGGACAAGCGTATCCCATTACATCGCCACATACATGGTAGCTTTCGGAAAGCCTTCCACCCGTTGCGCGCCACGCGTGCGCGACGGTACGCGGTGCGGCGGCGCGGACAAAAAAGGATCGCTTCGCGGCGTTGCGACAAGGAGGAGGAGGAGGAGGAGGAGGAGGAGGAGGAGGAGGAGGATGGAGGAGGGAGGAGGAGGAGGGGGAGGAGGAGGAGGAGGAGGAGGAGGGAGGAGGAGGAAGGAGGAAGGAGGAGGAGGAGGAGTGAGGAGAAGGCATGAGGAGGAGGGAGGAGAAGGGTAATGATGAGGCATGATGTGGCGGAGGAGGAGCAGGGAGATGAGGAGGTGGAGGGGGAGGACGAAGAGGACGAGGAGGAAGAGGATGGGGGAGGCAGGAAGAGGAGGAGGAGGAGGAGGAGGAGGAGGAGGACGACGAGGACGACGAGGAAGACGGAGGACGAAGAGAATGGGGACGAACGGGGGAAGAAGAAGAAGGCGACGACGGCAACGACGACCGCCGCCCGCCCCCAGGGCAGCCCGGCCTGCTTCGCCTGGTGCGCGGGGCCCGCGCGCGGGAGGCCCCGCCGAGCACACGCCGCGGGGCCGTCGGCCACCGCCCAGAGGCGGGGGGGGCGCAGGAACCAGCCCCCTTTTCCCGTCTTCCGCGCCTCTTTCTTTTGCTCCTCCTCCTCCTCCTCCTCGTCCTTCTCCCCCTCCTCCTTTTCGTCCTCCTCCTCCTCCTCCTCCTCTCCCTCCCCTCCTCCCCCTCCTCCTCATATCATTATCACTACCATGATCCTCCTCCTCATTCTCATTCTCCCTTTCCTTCTCCTACCCCTCCTCCCCCTCCTCCCCCTCCTCCTCCTCCTCCTCCTCCTCCTCCTCCCCCTCCTCCTCCTCCTCCTCCTCCTCCTCCTTGCCCTCCTGCCCCTCCGGCCTTTTTATCCACCTTCATCCTTGTCCGCCTCCTCCTGCCATCCACCTTTCCACCCATCTTCCTTATAACCAGTTCTCCCCTGTCGCACCGCCAGGGAAGGAGGAGGGTCGGCTGCGAGCAGGAGTCAGGGAGCGAGGGGCTCAGACCACCTCGCGCGTCGTGAACAAAAAGCACGGCGGGCGGTCTGTCTTGGTTTTCTGCTTTGGGGGGTCCCTCACCCAGCTTCGGGACCGTCAAAAAAGATTCAGGAGTCCAAGAACGACCCAGGATCCCGCGAAGAGAAAACAAGCACCATACACATTAACTTTCGGAGGTCAGCGCGAACTTCTTGGATCGGTGCTGGACCCCTATCCGGCGCCGTCCCTGAAGCGCTCTGCGCGCCAGGGACGGGGGTCCCAACTCCGATCCACGAACTCAGCGCGGACCTCCGAAAGGTTATTTCTATGTAATTTTTGCTGGAATCCCAAACGTGCTCGAGTCGTGAAGGAAACACGGCGGAAGGTTTTTGGCAGTTTTCGGCCGCCTGGGGCCTCCGCGGGGCCTTGGACCATCAAGGAACGATTCAGGATGAACAGCTGGTCCCAGGGAAGGGGTTCAGACCTCGGGGGGTTGCGTCATGAACTAGATCATGACGTCGGGGGTCGATGGAAGGGGGATGGGGAAGGACGCCATGCACCAAAGGTCACCTTTGCCTGGGGCCACCCTCTGCGCGTAGCCGGGAAGAGGACGAGGTGGGCGGGGAGAGGAGGAAACACACACTGGCACGCCGAGAGGACTGGCGCCGCGGAGCGCCTGCCGCCTGCCAATGAAGCAAGGAGGAGGAAGCTCGAGCGAGTTGCCGACTCGAAGCGGGCGGGCCGAACTCGAGTGGGGGTCTGGGGAGCCCTGTGGGCGTGAGCCTCCCCACGGCCTCTGGATGCAGGTCGTCGCGGATGGCCTGCGTCTCAGGCGGGAGC
The DNA here is from genome assembly GCA_963575745.1 of Prorocentrum cordatum. Classification (NCBI taxonomy): domain Eukaryota; class Dinophyceae; order Prorocentrales; family Prorocentraceae; genus Prorocentrum; species Prorocentrum cordatum. Next base: position 1,209,534 of record CAUYUJ010014837.1, on the reverse strand, counting down.
TGCCCGCGCCGAGCTTGGCGATTGGCCCCCAGCCTCTTCTGACGCCTTTTGCCAGGGTTTTGCTCTCCTCTTTGGTCTCTCTCTCCGCGGAAGTTTGATGGGAAGGTCGGCCACCCAGTGCCGCCATGCCCTGTGAGCGCCGTGGATGCGAACGTTGAGACCCACGTGAGTCATTTCCCAGACCACCGACGCTTAAATGTTTCAGATACGAGCTCCCCGGAGCTCTGGACAACTTCCCGTCGGCTGGTTTTTCGTCCCTGATCGCTTTTGTTTCCGGTTCTGGGGCCCGGCGTGGCCTCCGAGACGCCGAAAATTACAAAAATGACGTATTGATGTCAGTCAAGACGTACGTTGGAGGTTTTCGTACGCCCAGGGACGTCGGCGAAGGTGGTTACTGCAACCTGATCCTCGAAGCCCCGCTTGCTGACCACAGAGTCAAGACGTTTAGATCAGGATCACTCTGGGCTCAGGCAGGAGGGGCTGTTTTTTTTCTGGACGTTCTTCATATCTATGTCGGGGCGAACCTCTGCGTGGCCAGAAGAGCTTCTTCGTTCCTTTTTCAGCGTTCCCATCTGATAGCTGATTGTACGCCACGGGACGTCGGCGAAAGTCAGGTGGCTGCGACCCGATCCTCGAAGCTCCGCTGTCGATGGGAGCGGCGCCGTCGCCTCTCTGGCACGCGTGGAGGGCGAGCAGGGAGGCCGCCGCGGCCCGCCGGCGATACCCCCTCCTCGGGTCTTCGGGGAGGGGGGAGGGAGGAGGACAAGCGGGAGGAGGATAAGCGGGAGGAGGAGGAGGAGGAGGAGGAGGAGGAGGAGGAGGAGGAGGCCGCCTGTGTGGCATGCGGGGCGCCAGCGCCAGCCCCCAAAACATGCACGGAGTCTCGGACGTGTTCTGCCGCGGAACGCCCGCGGCGTTTGCGACGGTTGGCGGGAGGTACCCGAAAGAAACTAGGGAAGTAAGAAGGGAGGAGGACAGAGGAGCAGGAGCAGGAGGATGGAGGAGGAGCAGGGAGGAGCGGAGTAACCCCTTGAGCGCCTTCGGCCCGCTGCCGGCTGCCAGCATGGGCTTGCGTCCCAGACCCATGTTGTGATGGCTCCCGGGCCCGAAAGCTGCCTCCGAGGGCCGAAGTCGAGGAAAACGCCCGGACTGAAAGGTCTGGGTCCCCAGAGGTCTGGATCTTCTCCCCGACGCCGGCTCTTCATCCTGAGCGGCCTTTTGACTGTCCTAGGGCCCGTTGCGAAAGATTTCCGCATTGAGTTTCTCGAGACGTCGGATTTAAAAGATCAGATCGTCGGCGGCGGTCTGGGAGCGGAGGAGCTCCCTTGAGCGCCTTTGGCCTGCTGCTGGCCGCCGCCGAACGAGGCCGTCGCGGCGTCCGCCGCCGCCACTGCCCATTGCTGCTGCCGCCGCCTCCCTCGCCGCCGCCGCCGTCGTCGTCGTCGTCGTCGTTGTCACCGCCGCCGTCGTCCCGTCCTCGTCCCTGTTCTCGTACGCCTCCTCGTCGTCGTCGAAGTCGAAGTCAAAGTCGTCATCGTCACCGCCTCCGTCGTCGCCGTCGTCGTCGGCGCCGAATGGCGCAATCTCAGAGGTAGGACTTAGTGCGTGGTTTGTTCCGGGGGGGGATAATTTATCGATACCGCTGCTCGTCGCCACGTTTGGATTATTTAATCGCTTCGCTCATTCCGCCGGCCCATACAGTCTCATGTCTGCCGTTTGCCCGAGGGCCTGGTGTCAATGCGGCGCTTTGGGGGTTCCTGGGGCGCTCGGGGGGGCATTTGGGGGGCCTCCTGGGGCCGCTTGGGGGACTCTTGGGGGCCTCCTGAGGGCCTCGTCGGGGCCTCTTGGGGCCTCTTAGGGGCCTCTTGGGGCCTCGGAGGGGCTTCTTGGGGCCGAGGGCTGGAAATGTTGTTTCGTGTTCCCTCTCTTGGGGCGTTCTTGGGGCCCTCTTGGGCCGTCTTGGAGGCTTCTTGGGCCGTCTTCAAGCCCTCTTGGGCCATCTTGGGGCCCTCTTGGGGGCCTCTTGGGCCCTCTTGGGGCGATCTTGGGGGCCTCTTGGGCCGTCTTGGGGCGTCGGGAAGCCGAAAAGGTGGAAGCTCCAAAATCTCTCAAAAACCTAAGGAAAATCAATGAATTTTGCCTCCGGAGGCCCTCTTGGGAGTGCTCTTGGAGGCCTCTTGGGGCGTCTGGGGGCCATCTTGGGCGTCTTGGAGCGATCTTGTGGCATGTCGGACCCCTCGTGTACCATCTTGGGGGCCTCTTGGGGGCCTCTTGGTTTTGTTTGGGTCCTCGGGGACGTTTTCGGAGCCCTGTTGGTGCGCTCATGGGGCGCTCGACCCGGCCGGGACCCGGCCGGGACCCGGCCGGGGACCGGCCGGGACCTGGTCGGGGTACTTTTCGTCCGGGGACCCCCAGGGGCCGCCCCGCGCGCGCGAACTAGAGAATTGTTAACCAGTTACCGGAGATCTTAGCACGCCTCTGGCCCGTTGGGCCGGCGAATTTTCGAAATTCTGGTCAGAACGTACCCCAGGAGAAGTCCGTGAACGAGCGGTGTCTGTACTTGATGGTCCCCCCAGTTTCCATACCCCATTCGGAGCCATTCGGCGAGACGCTTCCTATTGAGGAGCGCATGTATGGAAATCGCTCGAAACATGTGTTGCGAGGAGAAGGCGCCGCCGCCGTCGTCGTCGTCGTCGTCGTCGTCGTCGTCGTCGAAGCCGAGGTCGTCGTCGAAGTCATCGTCGTCGTCGTGGGGGGCGCGGAGCGCGGCGTGGCAGGGGCCGCCTCCGAGACGCCGCGCGGACCCTCCTGAAGGTGTTCAGGGCGCGCCGGGCGGCTGGCAGAGGCAGGGGCCTTCGGGGGGGGGGGAGGGGGCCGCCGCGGAGAGAGCGCAGATCTCCGACGATGTGAGTCCCTCCTCCTCCTCCTCCTCCTCCTCCTCCCCCTCCTCCTCCTCCTCCTCCTCCTCCTCCTCCTCCTCCTCCTCCTCCTCCTCCTCCTGTCCCTCCCCCTCCCCCTCCCCCTCCTCCTCCTCCGCCTCCGCCTCCGCCTCCGCCTCCTCCTCCTCCTCCTCCTCCTCCTCCTCCTCCTCCTCCACCCGACAGGTTGGGGCTGTCAGACATGGAGAGGAGAGCGCCCGACGCGCCTCGCACACCCTGCATACCGCGGCCGCCACGCCCAAAGCGTGCCAGTGTTGAGTCGGGCCTGTCCCTCTAAAGGGGGAATGTTCGAGAATAGTAAAAGCACAGTCTGGGGACTCTTTTTTAGTATTTTTGACCACTTGGGAATATTTTTGAGTATGTTTTGTTTTCGTCGACAATCCCCCTGCAGGGGGACACGCCCGACTTGATGCCAGTGCTCCCGCCTCGCGTCTTCGACGAGTGACGACTGCATTGCTCCCTGGGTGCAGCATCTCGCCAGCCCGCCTTGCTCGGGGGCGGCAAAGAGGGGGGTGATGACTAGGGGGGAGGTGGATATCATGGCGTGGGCCATGATTTTTCCCCAGATTTCATGGCGCCTCGTCGTGTTTCATTACGTCCCTGGCCCCCCACCCTTGGGCCGCGCACACGCCGCCGGCCACGATTTGCACCCCCCCCTCTTGGACAAGCCCCTCTTGGCCGCCCCCGACGTGCGTATCCGGGAGGGGATCACTCGGAGCAAAATCATTTGTTCAATCTGGGCTGCCTTTCGCCGATTTCGGCGCCTGAAGACCGTCACCAGGTCCCAGGACAATCAAGACTGGACCTGGGGCGAAAGTTAGGCCCAGGGGAAGCGGTCGGGACCTCCTGAGGCCAAAGGCCGAGAGAACCCCAACCGGCGGAGATATGGGAGCAGCTCGCGAGAGAATTGGCGGTCCTGGGGTTCGGGGCCGTTCTCAGGATCTCTGGGTTCTCCCCGGGCTTTCAGACCGTCCAAAAGAGGACTCACGAGGAGAAGTTGGTCTCAGGGAACGCCCTGGGGCCCAGGACCCGTTCTGTTCGGGACCCCATATTGCTTCCTGGCAGCTTCGGTCGGCGGCGAGCGAGGTGGGGGAAGTGAGAAGAGGCGGGCCTTCTCAGAAGGCTCGGAAGTCCCCACGCCTTCTGAGAAGTTGTCTTAGCCTTCCCCGAAGACACAAAAAGCTGCAGAAGGTGCCAGGGTTCCTGAGAAGCCCCGCCGCCTTCCGAGAAGGCCTTCGTCTTCTCATTTAACCCCCCGCTCGCCGCCAGTTCGGGGGGGCGGTTTCGGGGGGGGGGGGTCCGGGGGCACCGCCAGGGGGGGGATTATCTCGCGGGGGGGGGGGGGGCGGCGGAGGCAGCGACCCTCCATCGCCCCTGCCTCGCCGACGGGGCGCCCGACCGGGAGCCCGCCCCGCCCAGGAGCGCGCGGTTTCGCCATCGGGAGTCCATCGCCGATCGCTCTCAGGGGTCCATCGCCGATCTCGTGGTCATGGCATCCCCGATGCCAAGTTGAACTTTCCCCAGTCCCCCCTATCGTGGGGTGGGGGGGGGAGGGAGAAAATGGGGATGACGAGGGGAGGGGGGTGGGTTGGAGGAACGGCCCTGCGCCATAGCGTCTTCTTCAATCCCGGCAGTTGTCGTCGGTTTCGACCTCCGCGGGGGCAGTTTGCCAGGCCCAGGCCCAGGGATGGACGAATGCCCTCCGGGAAGGGGGGGTCGAGTCCTCTGCAGGAGGCCCCGCACTGAGAGAATCATGACGCCGAAAGTGTGGAGGGCCGCATCATCCCAGAGGATCCATGCCAGGAGGCTTCGAAGATGAAGCACATGAGCACAGACGGGTATCACCGAGCGCGTCCCGCTACTCGCAGAGTGCCTGCTTGCAAACGTCGGAGAAGCACATGCCTGCTCCGATGTAGTTTATCGTAGAGCCCCCGCGGCGGCTCCGGGCCACCTGCGAGCAGTGACTTTGCGAGCAGTGGAACGCGCCTGTCCAGGGTGGGCGCCGGACCAGCCGCCGCTGGTACGCTTCGGGCGCGCCCGGGGAGGGAGCGGCCCAGCGCCGACCCCATGCACTGGGACCTCCGGAGGCAGAAGCGTGTGCTCAATGCACTCTGGATGGCTCTTTTCCCTACGAGGATGAGTTCTGATGTTCCCACCTGCTTTGGCCTTGGCTACCAGAAAGAGTTCCGAGCACCAAGAAGATTATCGAAACGTGAGGGTTGTCACGCGCCGGGCCCTGCGAGGCGATGCTCGGTCGACGCTGCTTCGATGCTTTTCTGGGTGCTCGAACTCGCTTCTGGGACGTGGTCATTCAGTCCGATGGAAGCCACACACTGTTGCGAGGATCCACGCCGGGGAGTTCCAGATCCCCAGCGGCCCCCCGAAGCCGCGCACCGAGCCCAGACTGTAGGCCTCCGCCCCTCCAGCGTGAGATGTGCAGTACAGTCGGCTCGCGTCGGTGTCCACCGGCGGCGACCCCGCCGCTGGCGTTCAACGTTTCACGCCGGCGGCGCCGCCGGCGACCCATGATGGGTCGGCGGTTAACGATCTGACGTTTCGTGAACGTTCGATCGCTCAAGGTTGAGCGACCCCCGCGGTGTCAGAAGCCAACCCCGAAGTCGGCACGACACGAGCCTGCCGTATGCATGCCTGCGCCGCTTATGCCGTGTCTCCGATCAGCCACCGTTGTTGCAAGCTGCTTGGGCGACTGGGCACCGCGCCTCGCGGCCATGTTCGAGGAGGGAAAGGAGGAGGAGGCGGAGGAGGAGGAGGAGGAAGATGAGGAGGATCAAGGATCCAGGATCTGGGCTGGGTGTGGGTGCGAGTGGACGGGCCACCCGAAGAGTGCTGGTTAGCCAAGCGGGCTTTAAGGCTCGAGCCAATGAATCTGGGCCTCCCGAATGGGCTCGGAGTAGATGCGGTCGGAGGGTCGCGCCGCATACCGATGTTTCGGCGATGCGGCTCGATATGCAGCCTGACTTCTCCACGCCGACGACGCCGATGCATCGGCGATGCGGCGCGATCCTCCGATCCCATCTTCTACCCCCGTTGGGGTCGCTTAGAGGCCTCGGAGGATGTACGTAGAGGCTCCACAGACATCCTCCGATCCGATTCTGGTACCGCGGCCCCAGCCACGTTGCTGCCTCGTTGCCGCATCGTTACGCCGCTCGAGTGGGTCTGGGTTGCGTGCAGCCGACAATTGAGCGACGGAAAAAGCGGGTCGATTGCGCTGACATTCGTTCGTACGTTGCCCACGTGAGGTCGCGGGTGAGCGCCCTCGTTTCCGATGCAGCGTACCGCGCTGGCGGCTCGAACGTGCCACCGCGTGAGGTCGAGTTTGTCAGACTCCCAAGGGCTTGACGACTTTTCGCCGCGACTTGTGGAGATCAAGCTGGGAAAATCACGGCAAATGCAGGCACACTGGGGCAAGTCCATGCGATCCGTGTGATCTCCAGGGAAATGTGGAGAGCAAATCGTGGCCGCCCCAGCGCGAGTCGAGGAACGGCAGAAGCAGTCAAGCCCTTAACGGAAGACCCGCGTGATGTCGCCGTTCCTTCGAGGACGACGCAGGGGGGGTAGGAACTGGAACATATACATCACCAGTGGCGGGCTGTTTTTCTGTTCCAGAACTTTCTGAGGGTCGGGGACGACGTCGGAGTGGTATGGTGTATACTATGTTCCCCGCTTCCCGGTGGAAGCAACGAAACATGTATACACCAGGATCCCGTATGCACCAGGATCCGCTTTCTTGTGCGAGTTGCATGGTGGGGCCGTAGAAAACGTCGGCGTGCCGAGTCCGGTCCCTCCGGAAGGCCCCCCCCCCCCGTTGGGCGCCTGGCGCGGCGGGGCCAGGCGCGGCCTCGGAGGGCACGCCGCGACGAGGAGCGGCGCAGCGCGCTCCCGGAGCCCCCTGCGCGACCCGCTCGGGGCGCGCCCCGACGGCGACGACGACGGCGGCGACGACGACGGCGACGGCGACGGCCACGGCCACGGCCACGGCGACGGCGACGGCGACGGCCACGGCGACGGCGACGGCGACGGCGACGGCGACCACGAGACAAGGAACATATTCCGATGCCGCTGCTCGTCCTGGAGAGCCCTCGTCGCCACGGCTGGATCCTCCTCGAAATCCTGGTCAGAACGCGCCCCCGGAGAGGTCCCAGGAGTAGCGGTATCGGTGTTTTTCTGTTCACCCAGACGACGGCGACGAGGGCGATGGCGGCGGCGGCGGCGGAGGCGATGGTGGCGGCGGCGACGACGACGACGCCTTCGCGGAGGCCTGCGGAGAGTTTCCAGAAGCCTCTGGGGCCCTCGGGAGGCCTCCGGAGACAAGGGAACTTCCAGGGACGTCGGCCGTCGGCGGCGGCTGCGGCGACGCCCTCAGCGACGGCCTCCAGACAGCCCAAGACGCCTTCAAGACGCCCCAAAAGGCCGCCAAGAGCACTCCCGAGAGGGCCCCAAGAGGCACCATTCACTGATGGTCGTGAGGTTTTTTAAGTTATTTTCGCGTTCTCACCCTCCTGCCGCCTCCCTCCCTCCTCGACCTCGTCATTGCTTTGTTGATGCTGGAGTCCAGCCAGCAGTCTCGAGGCTACCACCAATGAGCCGGCGAGTTGCTGAGCCACGGAAGCAGATTCTTGGCAGGGATGGTCAGCCTCGCGACAGGGATTATCTATGGGATAACTGCTCGACGCGTACTCGCGGCAGGATCTGGTTCGAGCGACGATATCACCCGCCACCTCCGGATCCACCGATGCGCTGTCCTGCGTGTTTGAGATGTGCAGTTGGCATTTGTGCGTGCGTCTGCGCGGCCGATGCCGTTTCTCCGATCAGCCACTTTTGTTGCAAGCAGCTTGGCGACGGGACACCGCGCCTCGCGGCCCTGTTCGAGGAGGAGGAGGGAGAGGATCCAAGATCCGGATGGGCGTGGCGTGGGTGCGAGTCGACGGGCCACCCGAAGGGTGCTGGTTGGCCAAGCGGGCTATAAGGCTCGAGCCAATGGATCTAGGCTTCCCAGATGGGGTTGGAGTAGATAGGTCGGACGATCGGGCCGCATCGCCGATACATCGGCGATGCGTCTCGATGTGGAGCTTGATGTTGTCCCCGCCGACGTAGCCAATGCATCGATGATGCATTTGCAATGCAGTTGGGATGTATTGGCGATGCGGCGCCAACCACATCCACTGTGACCCCATCTAAGAGGCCTCTATTGTTGCAAGCTTGGGCGACGGGGCACCGCGCCTCGCGGCACTGTTCGAGGAGGAGAAGGATCCAGGATCCGGGCGGGGCGTGGGTGCGAGTGGACGAGCCACCCGAAGGGTGCTGATTAGCCAAATTTCGGGCCAACGAGTATGCAATATTCACGGGCCTGGCCACCGAAAAGGCGCGCTCATGTGTAGCCGTAGGCCGCGGCCGTCGCTCGGTTTGTGGACGGAGCTCCGTCCGATTCCGCTGTGGGGGCCCTCCTCCAGGTGGTGGGCACGGCTCAGCCTGTGCTCCCGACTCCGTCACGTCGGCAGCAACTGTGCCTGAACGCGTGAGCTGACTGCGCGGTCCCCGGAAGTCCCGACCTGTTCCCCAAGGCCGGGCTTTTCCGTCCCGACTCGGCTCTGGACGGTCGCGAGGCCGAGGCCCGGCGAGGTGCCTCTGGAGGCCGAGAAAGTGCCCAACACCGCCCGTGGTGAGTGTTTCACGCGGCGGGCATGCCTGGGCCTGGAAGACCTCCACCCCCTGGGCCGCCCCCCCCCCCCCCCCCCATCCCCGCTCTCCGCTGCCTCGGACCCCGCATCTTCCTGTCTGGGCGGCGAGCCCAGGGCCGGTGCCTCAGCCCGAGTGGTCGTGTCGACGGCCCCGTGGCCCAGGGTGGGCCCCCGAGAGGGCCGAGCGTGGCCAGAGGCTTCCCGTCGTGCTGCTGTGCGCCGCGAGGCGCGTCCGGGGCATGCGCAGGGGCCCCTCTGCGGGGCAGGTCGGGTCGGAGGCCCGCGCCCCCCACTCGGCAAGCAGCTCCTGGCCAGGGGCCTGCGGGCTGGCGGCCGCCCGCCCGGCCGCAGGGGCTGCCGGGGATGGCCTCTGGCAGGTTCGTGGAGGCGTGCGCGTCTGCTTGCGCTCCGTCCCCCAGGCTGCTGCCCCTCCTCCGTCTTGAAGGCAGCTTTCGGGGGACAGGCAGGATGAACGCTACGGTCGCCAGGCACGGCCGTAATTGCTGCGGTGCCGCACTGCCATACGACAGTCGAGGCATCTTGCCTCGTCCTATGCACCATATCAGGGATACCCACCTGTCGTATCCCCTACATCTCCCATTCCCTTTGCCATCCCGTTGCATTCAAGATGCATGGACGCCTAGTTCTCACTCCTCCTCCTCCGTTCTCGCTCTCCCTCCTGACGCTAGGGATGTTTGACTTGGCGTGTCGCGCCGCCAGTTCTGGCCCACCACGCTGCGGCTCCACACACTAACCACGCCCAGGTCCCCGAGCATCAACGGTCCGAAAATTTTCCAGCTTGCCCCGCGGAGGGGAGCGGCACGCTATCAGCTCGCAGGCGTAGCGTGTCGCCAATGCAGCCACCGCGGCACGCTTAGCACAAGTTCCAGGCCGTATCTTTCGCTCTGTCTCTTTCTATGTCTCTCTCTCTCTCTCTCTTTGTCTCTCTCTCTCTCTCTCTCTCTGTGTCTCGCACGCCGGTGGCAGCTCGCCAAGCCCAGCGCCTGCGCACGAAGCGGTTGGTAAAAGCACCTCTGCCTCTGCAGCTGGAGCCCAGGGAAAAAAACATCACCAGCACCACATCATCATCGTCATCTTTATCTTCCAGCTGCCTGCGGCAAGTTCCGCCACCATGTGACCCCTCTCGTCGCTATATGAGGGCGGCCTGGGCCGTCTTAGAACTCTTGTTGGGCTGTTTTGCAGCCCTCTTGGGCCATATTGGGGCCGTCATGGGCAGTCTTGGACCGTGGGGCCGTCTTGGGGAACTCCTGGTGCCGTCTTGAGCCGACTGGGAGACTCTCAGGAACCTGATTTGGCGCGTTTGGCTTCGTTTGGGTTCCTCGAAGGCCCCCTTGGGGGGATGTCTTGAGCCGATTGTGCCAGACAACGCAACATATTGAAAAACCTAAGTGTGTCCTAGGGTGTTTAAATGATGTTGGCGCTCCTGGAACGGTTCTTTCCCTTCTCCGTGGTGTTTTGGAATTCTTTTGAGATCGTTTTGGGGGCTGTTGGGCGACAACTGAGGCAGTCTTGAGGGAGCCTTGGTGGGCTTCCTGGGTCCTATTGGAAGCTGTGGAGAGCTTTGGATAGCCCAACGGAAGCCTCGGGCTGTCCAGGAAAGCTCGGGAGGGGGAGGCGAGGGGGGAGCGATGTACGCGCCTGAGTGTAAGGAGGGGGGATTTTAAGAAGATCTGTAGAAACCCTGTCAGGCAGCACTTGGCATTCTACAACGCCTCAACGTGCAGGGGGGCACCATGGCGCACCCCATCATCGTCATCGTCACCGTTGTCATTATCGTCGTCACCACCACCACCATCATCATCATCAGCAGCAGCAGCATCATCATCAGTATCATCACCACCATCAGCATCAGCACCATCACCAGCAGCACAATCAGCATCACGATCATCATTCATGGCCACCATCGCCACCATCAGCATCCCCATCACGAATTTACCATAACTGTCATCATCCGAATCACCGTAATCACGTCGTTGTCGTCATCATCATCAGCATCATCATCTGCTTGATCCTGGCCAGCCCCCTGTTTACTCCCTTCCTCCGCCTCGCGATCGTCCTTCCCAAGTGGTAGTGTCCGTCCCCTGCTCGCCCCCCGTAAGTACATCTCGCGCGCCGCCAGGAGACCTCATTGATGGCGCTCCGGGCGTGGTTCCCATCGTGCCCCTGATGCTGAACGAGAGGCGCCGGTTTTTCGTGGCGGCAGATCCAAAGGGGGAGCGATAAGGCCATTGAGAGGGGATGAGCAAGAGGAGGAGGAGGAGGAGGAGGAGGAGGAGGAGGAGGAGGAAAAGGAGGACCGCACCGGCAACTCGGGGCTTCGCTCCGCGCACCGCGCATTGCAGCGACAGGGAGGACTCAAGCGTTAGTAAGGAGCCTTCGGGTTGCGCACAGGCGGCCCCCCGCCCCAGTGCAGTCCTGGCTGGCCGGGACTGCTTCGGGGGGCCGTCCTGTCACTGTGCGCAGCCCGAAGCTTCACCATCGCGCATGCGGAGGCCGCGCGTCCAGGCAGCGAGAGAGGGAGCGCGTGGTCACGGGCAGCGGAGACGCGAGAGGGATGAGCCGTGGAGCTCAGCCTTACTGCCGCTGGTCACCCCGCTTGGTTTCGTCGAGGCGTGGACCGAGCAATCCACCGTGGGTCCAGAGCCGCTCCTGGGAGCTGCAGTCAGCACTTGTCGGGCGACTCCGTGGCCAGTAAAGGGCCGAGCACTCCTCAGGTCCTCACCGTGGGCTTTCCTCTGGCGCTCCCCGTGCAGATTGGCGCACGTGGGGCCCACCACAAAGGGCAGACTGCGCTCCGATTCGATGCGATTCGATTCGCAGGCTGGGGCTGCGAATTCGGTTCGATTCGGTTCGATTCACTGGCATCGGCCAGGACAGGCGAGGCGATCCGACGATCTCGATCCGACTCGGGACGATATCCTGGCCAGGAGCTTCGTCCTTCTGGAGCGCTCGAGGAAGAAAACGGCATAAGAATAGACTTTCGGAGCTTCCCGCGGATTTCTTGGAACGGCGCTTGAGACCCCTGGCACGGTCCTCGCGGCAGGGAGGGGCCGCGCGGAGCTTCGAAAGTTTATGGCTATGAGGGTGCTGTTATTCCATTGAGACCGACAGCGAGGATTGTGCTACAGTGGGCACACCAAATACGGAGCAGGCATGCCGACGGGTGCCCTACCATGTTTGCTTGTTTGCCCGATGGGCCCGCAGGGCCCCTGCGGCACTATGACGCTCAGAGTCGACGAAGGATATGCCCCTAGACTTCTAATAGCTAGACACCTGATTGTGTGCGCCTGCTGGAGGCCACCCCCAGAACTGCGAAGACAATTGCGCCTCGCGCGTCGCGGCCTTGCTCGCAAAAGGTGTTCCTTCTCAAGGGCGGCGGTGCAAGGGCGCGAAGGTGGCCGCGCATCGCGGGGCGTGAATCGCGAAGTTGTGTGACCCAGGAGACCGAGAGCGAGGGTCTTGTTTACCCCCGTTTGATTCCCTTCCCTCCCTCTGGTTGGATCGGTCCTCGTTTGTGATGCGGCGCTGCGCGCGCGCGTCCTCTTCCTCCTCCCTCCTCCTCTTCCCTTCCCCTCTTCCCGCCCTCCCCACGCACCCGCCTGCTCCTCCTTTCTTCTCTCGGAGGAGAAGAACAGCATGAGCATTAAACTGTCGGAGTTCCGCGCGGATTTCTTGGATCGGCGATGGGCTGGCCTTCCTGGCGCGCGGAGGGCGCCAAGGGCGCCGCCGGAGGCGCCGCAGGGGGGACCCCAGCGCCGATCCAAGAGATCCGCGCGGGGCTCCGAAAGTTTATGCTTATGCCGCCTTTGCTTCGTTTATTCTCCGTGCCTCTCCCCGCTCGACCTCTTCCTCCCAGCCTGGGCGGGCTGCCACCTGAGCGCCGCAGAAAACGCGCTTGTTTCCATTGTAGCCAGCCACTGGCTGCCCGCGTCAACTGCCGCGTAGGGCCGCTATGTTATGTCAGATCGCGTAAGGCACATGTATGTTCGTCGACCACCTGTGAAGCTGTCGCCACTTCCCATTTTGCTGCCTCGCTCGCCATGTGGATATCTGTTCCCTCTTGCTCGCACGATGGACGGCAAGCGCGCACGCGTGAGCGCAGCAGCCTCTTCTCCTTCGGCCCAAGAGATGTTCCAGACCGAAGAACAATTAGAATGCCGAGCCGCCTGCGCTCCGATTCGATGCGGTTCGACTCGTCGGCCGGGGCCGCGATTCCGATTCCATTCGGTTCGATCCACCGTCATCGGCTGATCAGGTGCGGCGACCCGATCTCGGTGTGATTCGGGACGCCATGCTGGCGATCCTGTCCGTCTCCGATCCGATCCAACTTTGCGCGAGTGGATCCAGCCCAGGTCTGGCCAGGAGCCTCGTCCCGCTTCAGCGCTCGGGGAAGCCCATGGCATAGACACAAAAATGCTCGGAGCTCCCCGCGGATCTCTCGGAGCGGGGCCAGGGCCCCGCCCCAGCGGTGCCTCGTTCGCCGCCCCATGGCACGCTCCGCGCGCCAGGCAGCGGGGTTCCACGCAGCCGTTTTGCGCTCAAGCCATTGAGCGTTGCAGGTGCAGGATTCAAAACGGCACTTCGTGCCTGCGAGTCATTCAGCTTCGGAGAGGGCCGTACCCTCACAGTTCATAATCATTTCGCCGCCATGGGGAAAGGCGGCTACGGCAAGCGCGGCCCTGGCGGTCAGTATGACAAGGGCGGCAAGGGTGGCAAGAGCATCCCCTCGGCGGCCGCCCTCGAGCACGAGATCGCGCTGTTCGACAGTGGTGGCACGCCTCTGCCTCCTTGGGCTGCTCGGGCTCCTGGGCTACAGCCTGATGGTCCTCCCGCCCTCTGGACATGTTCGGCTTGCGGCTGCAGGAAGAACGAGATGCGCTGGTCACGCTGCAAGCATTGTGGCTCTCAGTGGACCCCGTTCCAGCCATACACGCCCACTTCCTACGGCACGCCTGGGGGAGTCTGGTCTGCTGGCTTCAGCAGCAACCTGCCGTACTCCCCCTTTGCTGCTGCTCAAGGGCCACCAGGCACCTTCGCGCCTGGCGACCATGGTGGCGGCAAGGGTGGCAAGTCGCCAGGTGGTCCAGCCAAGCCAGAGACACCTCTTTCTCCTGAAGAGCACGCGTCTTTGGCGGAGCTGCTGGCCAAGGCTGGAGACGCGCTGGGAGCGGCTAAGCATCGTGAGCTGGCCAAGCCTCCACCTGTGGCCAAGGAGCCCACCCTGCAGCACCAGGTTTCCATGGCCCACAGCAAGCTGCGAGGCCTCGAGAGGAAGTTGCAGGGCGCGGTTCAGAGGTTCGAGGAGTGGTCGGTGCAGATGGTGGAGCAGCGTGCTTTGGTCACCAAGTTCACTGAGGAGTGTGAGCAGGCCGACGTTGAGCATCGTCGACTGGTGGCCGCACTTCATGCTCAGACGTCGGCGGCCGACTTGCAGAAGGTGCCAGAGGACAAGGTCGTGCCTTGTTCGCTGTCGTCGATCATGGACGGGACCTTCACGGACAAGCTGGTCATCGACCCCTCGGAGCTGCTTGGAGGCGTCGAGGATTTCGAGCTCTCGGAGGCCGACAAGGAGGAGCTCGAGAAGAGGGGCAACCAGCTGCGAGAAGGCATCCAAAAGTTGGCACAGCGGCTGTTCGCGCAGGCCTCCGAGACTGCCAAGAAGATCCAGGAGGCACACAAGGAGCATCTCGGACGACTGGCCAAGAAGAGGAAGACTGACGAAGGTGCTGCTCCTGGCGCTGATGGAGGTGGAGATGCTGAGTCAGCCGCAGACGACGCTGCCACTGGTCCAGCGGCAGCAGCAGCGCAGCTTCCAGAGGTTGATGCTGAAGCTACCGCGTCTGCAGCTCTACGTCAGCGGGCCGCCAAGATCATTCAGCATGGGCAGCCTGAACAAGACCCCCCCCCCCCTGCTGCCGCGTGAGCATCAGCAGGGGGGCCTACATCGTGAACACGTTCAATCCAGCGGCACGCTCACTTGCCCAGCCTCGCACATGTTCTCTCCGTTCCCCTCGACAGGGGACTTTAATGCTCTGGGCCTCGGCCTTGCACCTTGGGGCGGAGACGAGAGTTGCCCAGGCTGGCAAGCAGAGCCCGCACCCGCTGGAGCTGCTGTCGACGCTCGCCCTCGTGGGTGTCATCAGCCTGCTGCTGAAGGAGTAGGGCTGGCTTTTTCTTTCGGAGTCGAGGATCCTGAGGTCTCAGGTCCTCTTGCACTGCATCCTGGATCCCTGGAGTGTTTCTGGGGTTGTCTGGGCTTGCCGTCTTGCCGTGGGAACCTCCAGGAATCGTGCGTTGAAACTGGAGGGCCCCACGAGCAGTACCCGCTTTTTGCTCGAAGCAGCTTGGAATCTCGGTTCAGGACGCTCCTCCAGCCTCTGGGGGCACCCGTTTTCGGGCCTGGTGAGCTTTGTGCCACCAGGGCAACATCTGGCTCGGCCTCGGTGTGCAGTCGCAGCTCGTTTGCCTTTCGGCGCCCCCGCTGGGCCCCCCCCACGTGAAGCGACCGTCTGCCTTTAAGAGATCGCACTCGTCGCTCAGTGGAGCGGTCAAGCACACCCTTTGGAGGGCCAAGCGGGTGCTAGCCTCAGGTTTTGCCAGCTTGGCGCGTGCTGTTCACAGTGCTGCCTCGTGCGAGGCGCATTTTTTCGGGTTTGCCAACCCGTGTGAGGAATATCCTGTGCTCGTTGATTTGCAGCCGAGCAGTCCTGTCGAGTTTTTCAGCGGCCCCTCGGACCCTTCGGTGAGTTTCGTCGCCTCGGGCTCCCCTGAGGCCTCTGTTGGCCACGGCTCGGCCCTTCTGGACAGTCTTGAGATTTGCATCCACACGGTTAATTGCAACCGATGGTCGACCATGAAGGAGCTCATGGCCAAGACTCCTGCGCACATTATCTTATGCCAGGAGCACAGGATGCGAGAGGATGAAGATCTCTCACAAGCCTCGGCGTGGTGTGCTCGCCAAGGGTGGAAAGGCATCTTTACTGCGGCCCATGGGACCGCCGCTGGTTCCACGTCGGCTGGCACTTGCATCCTTGTCAGAGACTTTCTCGGCCTTCATGAGCCCCCTGGGGGGGCGGTGGTTGCTGTTGGCAGAGCGACTGCTGGCATAGTGCACCTCCCGCGAGGTGATCGTTTCGCTCTCTGCTCTGTTTATCTCCATCACTCTGAAGGGTTGTCTGAGCGTAATGTCGATCTCCTGGCTAGTATAGGGGAACGTATGTCGTCCCTTTCTCTTCCGTTCTGTATTGGAGGGGATTTCAACATGGTTCCAGGCACTTTAGCCAGTTCGAAGTTCGCTGAGAAGTTGGTTGGGCTGCCTGTGGTGGCCGAGGGCCACGCTCACTTTGGCGAGGGTCCCCCGTCCTCCCTGGACCACTTTGTGTTTTCGGGGGGGCTTGGGAAAACTGTCAAGAGCTGTGAGGTCGTCCTGGACACTACCTTGAGCCCCCACAGGCCGGTGCAAGTTGTGTTGCACGCTTCGTTTGGCAAGTTGAAAGGACTTAGTTTCAGGAAGCCTCCTCCTCTCCCTGTCTCGGCTGTGGTAGGACCGCGTCCTGCTCCCCCCGACTGGAGTCTTGTGCGAGAGCTTGCTGACCAGGCCTCCCAGTGTGTTGCTGTTGGTGATGCAAGGGGCGCATCGTCGCTTCTCTCGCCTTGCTATGCGGCCTGGGCTGACAAAGCCGAGGCTGAGCTTGTGCCAATTTTGGGACAGTCTGTCCCCTGTCTTGGTTCGAGATCCAAGGGCCCTCAGCTTGTGTGGAAGAAGCTGGTTGGTCGTGACCATGCTATTCGGGACCCTGAACATCATGCTGTGCGGTGGCTCAGCGTCCAATATCGGGCCCTAGCTTCGCTCCTGGATTCGAACCAAGGTGACACTCCTCAGGCGAAGTCGCTGACGACGCTGCTACAGGAGCCTCCGCAGCAGGTGGAAGTTTCTGCTGCCCTTCGGCCTCTCTTTGAAGAGGTTGCCCGTGCTGTCGCCAAGCCTTGTCGGGATCTCATTGTGGGCAGGTGTTACGACGCGGCTCTTCGGGACAAAATTGATGTTGCGGTCAGCAATGCTCAGGCAGCTGCCAAGAAGAGATCCCGTCAAAGCTGGCAAGCTTGGATTCGCGCTGGCCTCGACGAGGGAGCGAAAAGAGTTCACATGTTCACCAGGGACCCGTCACCTTGGAAGGCCACCACCACCCTTTCTGCTGATGGCACCCTTGTGTCTGATCCCCTGGCGCTCTTGGCTTCGGAAGGTTTCAAGTTTGCTGCCTTCTGGGGCAAGGGCTCTGGAGCCTCTAGAGGCCCCCCGTCGCTTGGCCCGACGCTTCCGAGAGTTTCGGCCGACGAGATCAGGGAAGTCTCCAAGAAGTACAAGAGGGGTTCTGCGGTGGCCTACGATGGCTTTAGTTGTCGTCACTTCCAGTACTTGTGTGATGATGCGTTGAACTCGCTCGCCGTCTTGTTTGAAGTTATGGAAGCGCTCGGCGAGTTGCCCGAGCAGATTTCTGCCGTGCTGCTCGCGCTTCTCTCGAAGCCCACTGGTGGCTACAGGCCTATAGGGGTGTTCTGCTCCTGGCACAGGGTGTGGGGGAAGCTGCGGCGCCCCTTCGCCCTCGCCTGGGAGCAAGAGCACCCCCGTAGGTACTGGGCTGCTGGTGGGCATCGAGGTGCTGCTGACGTTGTTTGGAGGCAGTCTGTTCGGGCTGAGCACGGCACTGCGTCGAATGAGGTTTCGTGTAGTGTGTGTTTTCGATATGCTTAAGTACTACGAGACCATTGACCTTGCCAAGTTGATGTCCCAATGTCAGCGACACGGTTTTCCCTCCCCGATTGCGCGCCTTTGCATCTTTGCCTTTCGGTGTGGCCGTTTCCTGTCCCTGGGTGGCATCCTTATGGGCCCCTTTTGTGTCGAGCGAGGCGTGGTGGCGGGCTGCAGCTTCGCCGCCACCCTCATCAGGGTCTTTGCCCTCGACGCGTTCGACTCCATTCCCCTGTCCCCCAGATGTGACCTGGACATTTACATCGACGATTCTGGGATTTCTGCGACGGGCCCTCGTCACCGAGTTATTGCCTCCATTGTCGCCAGCTCGCAGGCCTTGCACACGGCTGTGACCGACATGCTTGGCTGCAGTTTCGCCCTGTCCAAAGTGTGCACGGTCTCCTCCAATAGGGCGGTGGCCAGAGAGGTTGGCAAGCAGCTCGGCAGTCTGGCAGGTAGGATCGAGGATGTCACAGTCAACTTAGGTGTGGACTACACGGCGGGCAAGTCCATTCGTGCCTCAGGTCGGGCTAGCAAGCTCAAGTCGAGGCTGGTTACCATGTGCCGTCGAGCCAAGAGGCTCAAGAGGCTTTCAGGTGATCTTGGGAGAAAAACTCTGCGGGTGTTTTCCTCGGGCCCTCTTGCGGGAGGCTCCTATGGGGCTGACATTGTGGGTGTTTCTGACCACGATCTTTTATTGATGCGGAGGCAAGCTTTCTCGACTGTGCGGCCGTTTTCTCAGGGCAGGAGTCTCACTGCTTGCTGTATTTTAGCTGGAGATCCCACCTGGAGGGCGGCCTGCGCGCCTGTGCTTAGGTGGGGAAAAGAAATATGGCTTGCTCAGACTAAGGTCTTCCCGCACTCCCTGGCCCTCAAGGAGCTTAGAGGTTCTTGGAATGCCGTCTGGGGCCTTAGCAGGATCAGTTTGGGTCTCGTTGGGGGTCCTGTCTCTGCCCTCAGGCTTTGCCTGGTCAGGTTAGGGTGGCATATGGACAATTTCATGACCATTATTGATGACAGAGGGTACCACATCCCCCTTGGTGTGACCTCCCCTGCCCTCTTGTGTATTTTTTGTCGGGAAGGTATGATCAGAGCTCTGGAGAGGGATTTGGGCGGCAAATGGGCGTCTGGAGGCCGCCTCTGCTTGGATGTCCCCCGTGCTGCTCTGGCGTCTAGCAAGTTTACTCCCAGTGAAAAGGTATGATTCGTGCTCTGGCGTGTAACGCCATCTGGACTCCTGATCGTGCCATTGCCTGTGGATATAGAGTTTGTTCTAAGTGCATCCATTGCGGTGAGGCTGACTCGCTACACCATCGGCTGTGGGCATGCCCGCATGTGAGCGATCTGAGAGAGGAGCTTGCTAAGGACTGGATCATTGCTGCCGCCCGTGACACTGAGGCTGAGGACTACTCGGACCTCCTTTTCTGCTTCGGGGCTTTCGCCCATCCCGCCGATACCCTTCCGAGGCCTTGCCTCGAAGGCAATGTGGTGTTCCGCTGGCATCGTGATCTGCTCGAGGGCCCCAAAGGCTTCGAGGCTCCCCAGGAAGGTGCTGTCTGGGGGTCGCTGTTTCTCGACGGGTCTTGCAAGCGGCACATAATTCGTGAACTCAGCCGTGCGTCGTGGGCCATCACGATGCACAATGACAGCGGGGACCTTTTAGGTGAGGTTATGGGGCCTGTGTGGGCTCAATACCCTCAGACCCCGCAGGCTGGTGAATACTTAGCGCGTGGCATGGCTGGTAATATGGCCAAGTACCCTTCCACCCTGTTCTCTGACTGTTTGAACGTGGTCAAGCATTCTAAGTTGCCTCCTGGCGATCGCCTCTCGGGTAAGAGGGTGTACAGTGGCATAATCGTGGAAGCCAATGCTCGAGAAGGCACGTGCATTCAGGATATTGTTAAGGTTTCTGCTCACAAAGATTTAGATGAAGCTGGCATCGACCAGTTCGAAAGGTTTTGTCGCAAATGCAATAATGATGCTGACGCGGCGGCCAAAGCCGCGCTGTCGTTTCACGCGACAGATATTAATGAGAGTGAAGATCCCAGCAAGAAGATTGACATTGCTAAAGCAGTGTGTCGTCTAGGGGCCAAGCTTCTCTTAGAGTGGCCCCGACTGGATTTATCTGATGCCGTTTATGTTCCGCCTGCCCCCAAGCCCAGGTTTTCCTGGGACAGGCCTGGGCACGACTGGGCCCATTGGTCCGGTGTGTGGCGCTGTAGAGTTTGTCTGTTGGGTTCCAGGGAATCTGGCGTCCCTGAACCTGGCATATGCTCTGGCAGGTGCAAGCTTGATGAAGGTGTGCTGGTGTCACTGCGGCATCGTGTTTTGGCCTTCTCCTGCAGTGACGGTTCACATCTTTTTGTGTGTGTGAAATGCCGCTACCACAGCACAGGTGCTCGTGTGGACGGCCTAGGGAAGTGTTGTAAGGATCGGCCCTCCAGGAACGCCGAGTATTCTTGGAGGCACCTCTGTCGAGGAGTGCACCCGAACCCCAGGAAGCGGGATGTGACGGTGAATACTCACCAGATCTGTGCTCTGTTTGGTTCTCAGGCCGAGGAGGCTTCCTCGTGCTGCAGGGCCGTGGAGGCCCCAGCTGGGTACCACATGGCGGAGGAGGAGGAGGTCCCCCCTTCCTCGGTCGAGCCTCTCCCCCCCTCGGTGGAGGAGGTCTGTCAGGCCCGTCAGGCCCGAGAGCTCAGCGTCTCCTCTCAGTCCCTCCGCCGTCTCCAAGCCGCTCGGGGTGGCGGTGAGGAAAGGAGGGACTTGGATGCTGACTCGGGTTCTTCTGACTAATTTTATCCTGCCACCTTTGTGGCTCACCTCCTTGCCTCAGTGGCATGGAGGACGCAGCAGCGATTTCCCAGCCGTCGCTGCTGACAGGAGAGGCTGTGCGGGCGTTGAGCTCAAAAAAAAGCGGGGTTCCACGCAGATCCGGGAACGTCGCGCGGACCTCCAAAAGCATATGTCCACGCATGCGGTTCCCTGTTCCTCTACCAGAGTCTGAACCGCATCGCCATCGGAGCAGCGGCCGAGACCACGGCCAATATGCTGAAACGAGGACCACCTTGGGCCCAGGCGGGGATCTGGTGTCAGGTCGTGGGATCTATCCGTGGCCGAGGCTTGCGGGAGGGTTCATCAGTCGGCGTTCTTGACTTTGGATGGGGCAATGATCGCCCACCCTTGGACCCCCAAGGGGGCGGAAGCACGTGCTGCTCGAGCTGGAGCGGGTGGAAGGGGGTTGGAGGAGGAGGAGGAGGAGGAGGAGGAGGAGGAGGAGGAGGAGGAGGAAGAGGAGGAGGAGGAGGAGGAGGAGTAGGAGGGGGAGGGGCAAGCTCCGTGGAAGGGTCAATTCCCCCCCATACATGCCCGATGATCCCGAGTGTGGCAGCACGATGGCTGTGCACCAAGGCCTCCCGTCGCAAAGGCGTGGGGGCCAGGGGGCGCGACCCCCACGACCCGACGTCACGGGAAGGCGTCATCATATCTCTTTCGGCGGCGAGCCCCCGGCAGGACGTGGGAGGGAGCGGGTTGTCTCCTCGGCAGGCTCGGAAGTCCCACGGCGTTCTGAGAAGTTTCCAGAGCCTCCCCCGATGACGCCGAAAATTTCAGAAGCCCGGATTGCTTCTAAGGTTTCCCGCCGCCTTCTAAGAAGACGTTCTCTTTCTCAATTCCTTCCTTCGCTTGCCGACGACTCTTGTGTGTTCCTCCACGGTACTAGAGCTCCGAGCAGAGGTTGCAAGCCCTTCGATGATGTTCAAAAGATTGGGGGCTTTTTTCCTTGTTCAGAATTGACGTTGGTCTCTCCCGTTGGGGGTTCGTTCTTGTTTTGCCCGTTGTTGGCATTATCCTTCGTGCCGTCGTCGGTTCGGTTCCGTGCTGTTTTGCAATGGGGTTTGTCTGTTTTGGGCTGCCGCTGTTGTTTCCGTTGGGGCTGGCCGAAACCGAAAAGTTACAAACATTAGAAGATGATCCACGCGTTTTAAACCTCAACTCAGTGCGAGCCCCCTGAGAGGCCACGCCGCTCACCTCCGCTCGGGGTCTCCGCCCGCACCAGGCCCCTGCTCGCCGGGTGTGTGCCTGCGTCCTCGTGGTCGTTCTCGTGCTCCTCCTGGTCGATCTCCGCCTCCCCCTCCTCCTCCTCCTCCTCCTCCTCCTTCTATTCTCCTCCTCCCCCTCCTCATCGCTCGCCTCCTCCCGATCCCATCCTCCTCATCCTCATCGCTCTCCCTCCTCCCCGCTATCATCCTCTTTCTCCAAATCCCCCTGCCTCTCCTCTTGCTCCTCGTCCTTCGTGGCCTCGTCCTCCTGCTCGTCGTCCTCATCTCCCTCCTCGTGCTTCCTGTTGATGTCCTGAGATCAGCGGGTTACGGGCCGGACGCATCGACCAGTCTTGCGTCTAAATGTTTGTTTGTTTCTTTTTTCTGAGTCGTCGACGATTGGAGCAGGTTGTGTTGCCTCTTACCTGCGCTGCGAAACCGCGAGCTAGTGTGAGCAAACAGTGGCGAGCAGGCTACCTTGTGGTTTGCTTCAGTGGCAGGTGGCATACTTGTTATTTTCGCCCATCTCATGATCGCAGTAGTCTTTCAACATTGTGCACTCGACGAGGTGTCTGTAGAAGAATTGAGGCGTGCAGCGCTTTCTACGCTGACACACAGCGACGCATTGTGTCTCGTACGGTACGCTGAGAATGCGCAAGAGAGTCAAGAGATGTTGTTGATGTAGTGGTCGGGCGCAAGGGGAGGGTGTTGCGGCGCATCTCACACGAACTCAACACAGATATTTAGACGGGGCATGGGAATGCAATAGTGATTCGCTCTGCCACGCAGGAGAGTACATTTGCGCACAAGATTGTCCGCACCGTTCTGCACAAACTCACGAGCGCATCAGGGATTAGGGAGTCAAGTGCGCTGCACAATAACTCAAGCGAAGCTTGCCCACGAGAGGACTCAGCACCGCCAACGAAGCACACTCACATGAGCACAAGGACGATCTCGCGTGGCCACACCATGCGCGTACCTGTGTGGTGTCGTTCCCCCCTGCAATAACAGTCCATGATGGCTAAAACCAAGACAACAGCAAGGCTTGGAATGCACCCAGATGCCAGCGGCAAGTCCCACCACCGTGCCAGTCCAGCATTTTCGGTGGCGACTGCTCGCGGTGGCACGAGAGGCCGTCACATGTGCACATGTGACACCCCGTGTCTCCAGGTTTGGCAGAAACGTGATGACCATTGTGGTGTGAATGGTGATGACGGCGACGGTGGCGACGATCATGATGATGGCGATGGTGATGGTGATGGTGATGGTGATAGTGATGATGTTGATGATGATGATGCTGATGGTGATGCTGATGCTGATGCTGATGTTGATGCTGATGATGCTGATTGTGTTGGTAGTGTTGCTGCTGCTGATGTGGATGTGGATGCTGTCGATGTCGACGATGCTGCTGATCCTGATGATACTGATAAGTATGATGATGCTGATGACGGTGATATCGATGAGGATGCTGGTCATGATGGCAATGACGATGCTGATGATCATGATGATGGTGCTTTTGGTGATGATGATGATGATGATGGTGATGATGATGATGATGATGATGATGATGATGATGGTGATGCTGATCATGCGGCTGCTGGTGTTGATGATGATGATGTTGATGATTATCATGATGATGATGATGATGATGATGATGATGATGATGATGATGATCATGATCATGATCATGATCATGATCATGATCATGATCATGATGATCATGATGATCATGATTATCATGATGATCATGATAAAGAGGAGGAGGAGGAGGAGGAGGAGGAGGAGGAGGAGCAGGACACCGACGAAGACGACGACGGCGACATTGACGACGACGACGCTGACTAGGACGATGACGAAGGCGAAGACGCAGACGAGGATAATGACGAGGACGAGGACTAGGGTGAGGACGACGATGAGGAAGAGCAGGGGGATGCGGCACATGTGACACCTTTCAACTTCACTATTCTGGGACTCATAGATCTCGTTTGGGCAGTGTTGGGGCTGCCGCCGCCTCCTGTAAGGCAGTCATGGTGGTCACTTGGGGCCCTCTTGGGCCGTCGTGGAACCCTCTTGCCCATACGGTGGGTGGCGGGGGTTAGTCGTGGGGCCGCCGTGGCTCAGTCGTGGGGCCCTCTTGGCCATATGGTGGGTGTGTGGAGATCGCCGTGGGACCGTCATGGCGTCGTCTTGGGCAGTCGACGGGCTTTCTGAGGCCGTCGTGTGTCCCACGGGAGGCCCTCCTGGGCCGGTTCGGGGCCGCGGTGAATGCCCTTTGGGTCCTTGCGGGGTCCTTTTGGGCCACCTTTGGTCCCTCGTGGGGGCCCCTTGAGGCCATCGTGAAGGCGTCTTGGGGCATTCTTGAAGGCTTCTTGGGCTCGTGGGGGGCCCTTGGGGCCATCGTGAATGCTTCTTGGGAAAAGACGAGACTCCGATCATCATGAGCCACCCAACAAAGGTGAATCACTGAGTTGGCTTGTGCCGGGCCCTATTGGAGGTGGGCCCTCTTAGAGGCATCGTCGGCCGTCTTGAGGCCAGAGTGGCTTCCCTTGGGGCCATCTTGGCCAGTCTCCTAGCGGCGTGGGCCATCTTGGTGTCCTTGATTGCCTGCATGGGCCGTCTTGGATGCTCGGGACGCGGATCCGTCGTGGTTAACGAGGGAGTGTGGCCTCGGGAGCGCGGACCCATGGTTTTTGTGAGGAGTGATTGTAGCCTCGGGAGGGGGGGAGATGCATGCACCAGTTTGTGAAGGGGGGCGCTTATTGGAGGAACCCACAAACCTACAACTCAGCATCTGACATCCTAACGCACCCACATCGTGCAGGCACGGGGATATATATATTATATATATATATATATATACATATATATATATATATATAATATATATGTATATATATATATATATTATATATATATATATATATCCCGGGGGAGCAGGCCCGGGCCCCGAAAAAAGGCGCCTCGACCCTCCATGGGGGTACCGGGGCTCATTTTCCCTGTGTTTTTACAGGGTTTCCGCGTCCCGGGCTCCAGAGGCCGCAGGGGCTGCTGAAAGAGGCCCAAGGCTGTTCTGCAGATGGTTCCAATAGGCCTAAGGACAATTTCAGAGCGCTCCAAGAGGGTCCCAAAACGGCTCCAACAGGGGTGCTCGACGGAGCTGAAGCCCTCACTTGAGCAGCGATTTTGCACCATTTTCCTTCTGTTTTTTTACACCGTTTCCGCGCCCGGAGCCCTCGAGGGCGCAGCCTACGCGGAATGAGTTCCAATCACAGGTTCCACCTGGCCCCAGGACAACCTCACAAGGCCCCAAGAGGGTCCCAAAACGGCTCCAGCAGGGGTGCCCGACGGAGCTGAAGCCCTCACTTGAGCAGCGATTTTGCATTATTTTCCTTGCGTTTTCACCGGGTTTCCGCGTCCGGAGTCCTCCAGGGCGCAGCCTACGGAACCATCTGCAGAACAGCCCTGGGCCTCTGCTGGATGCCGCCCTCCTTTTCTTCCCCTCCTCCTCCTCACCTGCGTCGTGCACCTCCTCCTCGTCGTCCTCCTCGCGCCCCCCTCGCCCCGATGCCGATCGCGTTCCGGAGGAGTCTTGCCGGAACGCGGTCGGCAAGGGCGCCATCCAAAACACCGCGCTCCCGGAGGGGAGCAGGAGGAGGAGGAGGTGGAGGAGGCCGGGTGCCCCAGGACAGGTGCCCCGACCCTCCATGGGGGGACCGGGGCTCATTTTCCCCGTGGTTTTACAGGGCGCCCGCGCCCTGGGCCTCGGAGGCCGCCGCCTCCGACCCCCCATGGGAGGACGGGGCGGCCGGGGAAGTCCGAAATAGTCCAGGAGGGCCTCCAGAGGCTCCCAAGATGGCCCAAGCGGGCCCCGAGTCGCCGAAAGACCGCTCCAGGACGCCCAAGATAGGCCCGAGACGGCCCGAGAGGCCCCCCAAGGCACTCCACGACGCGTCAAGACGCCTCTGCAGAGCGCTTCCAGAGGCCGAAATCGTCAATTGTACGAAGGTTTTCGGACCACTTTGGCTTTCCAGCCATTTCGGCTGTCCGACGTTCCAAGACGGCTCAATAGGCCCCCAAGGGCGCCCCAAGACGGCCCAAGAGGGCTCCAAGACGGCCCCAGAGTCGCCCAAGACAGCCCAACAGAGCCCCAAGACGGCCCCAAGATGCGCCCAAGAGGGGGACCACGACTCCAAAATTCGACCCTCCCGCTTGAAGAGTGCCCAAGGAGCCCCCAAGGAGCCCCCAAGAGGCCGATGCTCCAAGACGGCCAAAGAGGCTTCCAATACCGCTCCCATATAGAGGAAGAGGCCTCCAAGAAATCCCCAAGACGGCCCGCGAGGGCCCCAAGACGGTGCTTGAGGCGCCCAAGACGGCCCGAGAGGGCCCCAAGAGCCCCAAGAGAGGCCCAAGAAGGGGAACGCGACCCAGCAGCAGAGCGGTCCCCCCAAAAGGCCCACAGGACGCCGCAAGAGGCCCCCAAGTGGTCCGACGAGGACCCCAAAAGCTTCCCGAGAGCCTAAAAGGCCCCTATGAGACGTCCAAGAGGGTTTAAGATAGCCCAGGAGTGCCCTCGATGCGTCAAAACTGTTTCCAGGAGGCCCCCGGGAGGCTTCCGGATTGCCTCAATCTGACCGCAGGTGGCCTCAAGTCGGGCTTCCACGCAGCCAAGACGGCCATTGAAAGCTTCAGATTGCAGAGCCGATGCCCCCAAGGGACCTTCAGACGCCCCCCCAAGAAGCACCCAAGAGGTGCCTCCATCAGCCGGTTGACGAAGC
Organism: Prorocentrum cordatum; assembly: GCA_963575745.1. Lineage (NCBI taxonomy): Eukaryota > Dinophyceae > Prorocentrales > Prorocentraceae > Prorocentrum > Prorocentrum cordatum. The sequence continues at coordinate 1,183,311 of CAUYUJ010014837.1, read as the reverse complement.
ATGCGGAACACCCCAGAAGCTCCTCAGATGCCGTCGCGCGCTTGTGCTTGATATCGTTGTCCAAGATCGTCCAGCGCCTCCCTGGCCTGGGCTAGAACCTGAGCGCGCGCGAAGCGCGCGCGATGGTTCTAGCCCAAGGGCCCGAAAACAGCTGCCCGACCCTCCAGTACCGGGGCTCATTTTCGCTGTGCTTTTACGCGATTCCGGCGTCCCGGGCCTCGAAGGCCGCCGCGATGCCCCCGGACATTTTCCAGATCCTTGGCGCGGGCTCCAAGACCATTCCGCAGAGGGCTCCAACAGGCTCCAGGGCAGCCCAAGAGGGCTCCAAGACGGCTCCAGGAACGACTGAAGGGTCTCAGTTTTTTTGTGTTTTCTGCAAGACGGTTCCAGGAAGACTGCATGTCTTATGAGGATGGCTTCCGCCTCTTGCCCCGAGCATCCCAAACTGCCTGAACGGTCTCCACTCGCCTTCCCCAAACCCAGCGCTTGCCCAAGCGCGTTCCGGACGGTCTTCGCCGGAACGCGCTGGAATGATCACGCGCTGCGGTTTCCCATGCCAACGTCCTCGGACGTGGGCGCCCTGCCACGAGCGCGTTCCGGGAAGATGCTCCCGGAACGCGCTGAAAAGATATGGCCACATCTCGGGGACGCTCCTGGCACCGCTGCCCCAGCCTTTCCGGGCAGCCTCCACAGCGCTCCAGGAGGGCCCAAGACGCCCCCCAGGAGCCCCCAGAATGCGAAAGGATGGCCCAAGACGCTCCCGAGCAGCCCAAGTCAGCCTTCCGACGGCTCTCGAGGCTTCCAGGTGGCCTCCAAGAGACCCCAAGAAGTCTGATAGGTATCACGGTACGGCCCGAAGAGGCCAAAGTCGTATATGTTCAATGGTCTTTTCAATGTTTTTGGCTTCTCGCGTTTTCGAGCTTCCAACGGTCCAAGAGCGCCGAAGAGCCGCCATGGGGGTACCGGGGCTCATTTTCCGTGTGGTTTTACAGGGTTTCCGCGTCCTGGGCCTCTGAGGCCGCCGCCTCCGACCCCCCATGGGAGGACGGGGCGGCCGGGGAGGTCCGAAATAGTCCAGGAGGGCCTCCAGAGGCTCCCAAGATGGCCCAAGCGGGCCCCGAGTCGCCGAAAGACCGCTCCAGGACGCCCAAGATAGGCCCAAGACGGCCCGAGAGGCCCCCCAAGGCACTCCACGACGCGTCAAGACGCCTCTCCAGAGCGCTTCCAGAGGCCGAAATCGTCAATTGTACGAAGGTTTTCGAACGATTTTGGCCTGCCAGCCTTTTCGGCTGTCCGACGTTCCAAGACGGCTCAATAGGCCCCCAAGGGCGCCCCAAGACGGCCCAAGAGGGCCCCAAGACGGCCCCAGAGTCGCCCAAGACAGCCCAACAGAGCCCCAAGACGGCCCCAAGATGCGCCCAAGAGGGGGACCACGACTCCAAAATTCGACCCTCCCGCTTGAAGAGTGCCCCAGGAGGCCCCAAGGAGCCCCCAAGAGGCCCCAGGAGGCCCCCAAGAGGCACCCAGGAGGCCCAAACGAGGCCTAAAGAGGCCACAAAACAGCCCCGAGGAGGCCCCACAACGGTCCCAAAACGGCTACCGAGAAGCTGCGAAACTGCCTTCACGACGTCCCCGACAGGCCAACCACGAGATCCACACCAACACCCATGAGGCCTCTGACCCACCACCCAGGGCACGGTGGCGGGAGCAGTGACAGCACTTGTGCCCAGCATGTTCCGGCGGGAGCCTTCCGGAACACGCTGCAGGAGGAGGAGGAGGAAGATCAGGAGGAGAGAGAGTTGGAGTGGGAGGAGGAGGAAGAGGAGGGGGACGAGGAGGAGGAAGAGGCCTCCCAGACAGCTCCAAGATAGCCGAAGAGGCTTCCAAGAGGGCCCTGCGCGGCCCACGAGGGCCCCAAGGCGGTGCCTGAGGCGCCCAAGACGGCCCGAGAGGGCCCCAAGACGGCCCCAAGAGAGGCCCAAGAAGGGAAACACGAACCGAGAATCCGAGCTTTCTACCCCGAGAGGTTCTCGGGAAGTCCCAAGAGGCCCCCAATCGGATCCAAGAGGCCCCCAAGAAGCTCCCAAGAGGGCCGACGAGGTTCCAAGAGATCTCCCAAGGTGGCCCCAAGAGGCACAACTCATTGTTTTACGATTGGGCTTTGACGGGTTTTAATGTTTTCGGCCTTTTGGCATCCCGATGCTCCAAGACGGCCAAAGAGGCTTCCAATACCGCTCCCATATAGAGGAAGAGGACTCCAAGAGGGCCCCAAGACGGCCCGCGAGGGCCCCAAGACGGTGCTTGAGGCGCCCAAGACGGCCCGAGAGGGCCCCAAGAGCCCCAAGAGAGGCCCAAGAAGGGGAACGCGACCCAACAGCAGATCGGTCCCCCCACCAGGCACACAGGAGGCCGCAAGAGGCCCCCAAGTGGTCCGACGAGGACCCCAATAGCTTCCCGAGGGCCTAAGAGGCCCCTAGGAGACGTCCAAGAGGGTTTAAGATAGCCCAAGAGTGCCCTCGAGGCGTCAAAACTGCTTCCAGGAGGCCCCCGGGAGGCTTCCGGATTGCCTCAATCTGACCGCAGGTGGCCTCAAGTCGGGCTTCCACGCAGCCAAGACGGCCAATGACGGCTTCAGATTGCAGAACCGATGCCCCCAAGGGACCTTCAGACGCCCCCCCAAGAAGCACCCAAGAGGTGCCTCCAACTGCCAGTTGACGAAGCATGCGGAACACCCCAGAAGCTCCTCAGATGCCGTCGCGCGCTTGTGCTTGATATCGTTGTCCAAGATCGTCCAGCGCCCCCCAGGCCTGGGCTAGAACCTGAGCGCGCGCGAAGCGCGCGCGATGGTTCTAGTATATATATATATATATATGTATGTATATATATATATGTATATGTATATATATGTATTCACAGGTATTCAGATGATGCAGAGTACATACTGGCGGTTTGCAGCGAAGACCAGCTTGCATGGATTAGCGGGCGTGCATAGTCGTTGCATCAAGCGCGTCTTGATGTGCAGGGGAATGAGCTCAAAGAGTGAGGCCAGGGACGTTCGATCTAAACAGGTCTCCGAATTGCTCGACCGCGACATAACACCTGACGACTACGAGATGCTGCTGCAGATGGACCGAGGGGCAGCTGATAGAGTAGAGACGTCCTCTCCCTTTTGCCTTCCCATTCCCCTTTCACGCAATGCACAATGGCTGGTTTGCGCCGCTCTGAACGCCGCCAATGTCCCAGATTCGGTTGAGATCGAAAGGTCGTGGTACCAGAAAGCTGCGGTCGGCCGAGGTTGAACTATCCACGCATTGCAAGAGACCGACGCGCAAGTCCCCACGTCGTGAAATTGCCGCACACACATGCCACTCCGCTTCGGCATCCAGCTCTCGCCCCTTCGCAGTCCCACTCCCCCACTTCGCCCGCCAGCGCTCGCCTCTCGATTCAACATGTGCCGCCCCAGGCCCCTCATGTGCGGGACCTCCTAGAACCATGTTGGACCCCCGAGCATTGGGACACAGTCTGAAGCCTCCCGTCTCCTCTTTCCCCCCACGCTTCTCAGGGGCGACGTGAGGTAGGGATAGGCTCAGGGGGGATCGCATCGACCCCCAATCGCACAGTGATCGCCGATAGGGGCCCAATGGCCCACTCCGCCCAGGAGCGCGGAGTTTGGCTATCGAGTGCCCATCGCCGACCAATCGGCGGTCGATGCTGTTTCCCCCCCCCCGAGCCAATCCCACCAAATCGCTGTCCCTCCCCAGAAAATCGGAAAACCGCCTAAAACCTCCCGTCTCCTCATCGTCTACGCTTCCACCCCGAACACACACACACACATTCACGCACACACGCACATACGCACACAGTTTTTTTTTCGTCGGCGACGAGGCAGAGTTGGTTGCACCAGCGCCAGAGCTAGACCGGGGGCACCGAACAGCGAATTGACTAGCGTACCAGAGCGGACACACACACACACACACTCCTTCCGTCGCCCCCTTCCGACGCCCTACCCTGGCCGCTCGCCCCGGACTGTCTCTGCCGCTGTGTCACCCTGATTTGCTTCTGCTCGCTTCCTGTTCCTTTTTCTGCGCTGCTCCCCCTCCTCCTCCTCCTCCACCTCCTGCAATCCTCCTCCTCGACCTCCTCCTCTTCCTGCTCCTCCTCCTCCTTCTCCTCCTCTTCCCCTAGCTAGGAGGGTACGGAGGCTTTGCTGGGGGCACTGGCCTTCAACCGTCGATAAGAGGTCGGCTTTGAATTACTGTCTCTGCACTGACACTGGGACCAGCTCCAGAGATGTGCGCCGTAATGGCCCTGAGCAAACCTCTCCGTCCTCATTCCGCATTCCTCCCCTTTTCTCCTCCTCCTCCTACTCCTCCTCCTCCTGCTCCTTCTCCTCCCCCTCCTCGCCATTCCTCCTCTTCCTCTTCCACCTCCGCCCTCCTCCTCCTACTCTTCCTCATCATCCTCATCCTCCTGCTCCTTCTCCGACTCCTCCTGATCCTTCTCCTCCTCCTCCTGTTCGTCCTCCTCCTCCTCCTCCTCCTCCTCACCACCACCACCACCACCACCACCATCATCCTGAGCCACTTTGGCTCAATCTGATGCAAGAGCCGACGACTTCGAGTCGCCCAGCGGCGTTTCGAGCACAAAACGTTGCGCCTGAGCCGAAGTGCTCTTCATGATGTTCGCGGCACCAGAGGCCACAGTCACTCCAGATCTCGCACTTCGTACCCGAGCGAGCCAGCGTTCGAGAACCCAGGCGGCAGCGCGGGCTCGACCAGTGGGGCGGTAGACGGGTGGAGGCGGCAAGGGAACACAGCACAGGCATGGCGGTGGCCAAAGCTGGGATTGCTCGAAGTGCGGCGCCGAGAGAAATTGGGGCACCAGGAACACGCGAAGGACACGTGGTGATCCAGAATGGGGCGGAGAAGTGGCGCATTTCAGATGTTAAAGAAACCGTTGTGGAGTGGAACGTTCAATTTGGATGCGAAGGCAATACACCCGCTCAATCATCTACGGAAGAAAGTCAAGCGCTGGGAGATCGAGAAGGTCGGCGCCAACGGAGTCGGCAAATGTGAAGACAACGGCGAGCAGCCTCACAAGAAGGAGCAGGTTCGACAGCTGTGGAAGCTGGGCAGCGATGTGAAGAAGCTGGGTGGCATCTCCGGTGCCAAGGAAGTGCTGGAGTTTGAGGAGGCAGGGGCGAAGCACCTGGGAGCCCATGTCGCCAGGAACGGCCGCTGTCCCACCAGCGGGACGAGCTCGAGAAGAAGCAGCCGACGCAGCAGGCCACATCGCAAGCGCTCGCCGCGCAGATCAAGGGCCTGGACCAGCACATGTCAAGCTGGAGGGCCAGCGCAACGACGCCCAGCTAAAGGCCGAAGCTTCGGCCGGGACCGAGAAGGAGATCAAGCAGTTGTTGGACGACCTGATCGCAGAAAGAGCAAAAGAAGAAGCTGGCCGCGAGAAATTGGAAAGGGCGTGGAGGAGCAGGCGAACCAAGGGCAGCAGCAGCAGCGGGCGGCGCTGCACCATCAGCAGCAGCGGCAGGCAGCGCACACGCCGCAGGGGGGGTACCAGGAGCTGCGGAGGTCGTACCAAGAGGGCCAGCAGGCCTGCCCCATGCAACGCATGTCCAGCGATATCGTCAAGGTGGGCGACGGCGGCGACAGCGACGCGTCCGAGTTCTGCTTCAAGGAGGAACTGGAGGCCCGAGTGGACGAAGCCATGGGAGAAGCAGCTGCAGCGGAAGGTGGAGCCGCCGAAGGGGAATACAAAGTTGATGGTGCAGCTGCTGCAGACTCTGTGGCTATTCGGAAGGCCACGCTGTAGCATTTGCTTCAGGGTATCTGAGCCCTCGCAGCCAAGATAAAAGGAGAGCGCGGGTAGCGCGTTCACCATCGTGAGCATTAGTACGAGCGGCTGGGGACCAGCCACGACGGCCCGCACGCCTGCGACAGTTGTTTGTTCTCTACCCATATCCTCGTCCCTGCTGTTGCCGCCTTCCCTTGTTGGCTGTCATTACGTTGCTTCCGCAGCTGCGCATTGCGTCACCCATGAGTGAAAATGGGGCGCGCCTGCCGTCGTCAACCGTCGCCCAGAAGTATTTGGCGGGCGGCCATCTGATCCAGGAACATCACCTGGGCCTCCAGGTCGTGAAGCAGGAGTAGAGGTGCAAGCAAGTTGGGCCACACGCAGCCCTCAGTCCTGGAGCCATCACTCATGGCGGTGAGTCAAGGGGCCGCTAGCGGCGGAACCAGAGCGGCGGTCGAGCGATGTCGTGGGATGTGCGGCTTTCGCGCCAGAGGGGCCAAGACACCGTGCCACGTGGAAGCCAGCAGAGCCACGTCGGCACACGTGGGCGGTCTGGTGCCTGGAGGCTTGCTTCATCATGTGGTCAGCCCCCTTGGACAACGACGTGGCGGGGGACGTCGGCCCGGTGGTCTTTTAGAGCAGTGACAGGGCGCTCAGGGAGCGAGGCCAGCCGCGGGGCTGGGGGGGCAATTTGAACGTAAACCCCAACGCGTTCCTTTAAAATGTAATCGGGTCAGGGCGATCATGGGCGCTCTCGCCGACGCGGGCGCAGGCGCGCGCCAGTTCGCGGCAAACAAGGAGGCCTCGGAGCTGGGCTGGTTCATTGTGGACGTCAGCTTTGGCGGACAAGACCATGAGCTGCGAGCTGGTGGGCGCGCGGGAGGAAGGCGCAGCCAACCCGCGCATGGGGGCGCGCCCCAACCCAGTGGGGAAGGCACATGAGCCCATGACCTTCCGCTTCGAGGGGGCACGTGGCATCGCCGAAGACAGCGGCACACGGGCCCCTGCAGGAGGTGGAGAGGGACGCGGTCCAGAACGCGACGGGATCGACCCCGGGAAAGTGCCGCAGCAACCTGCGCGAGCGCATCGAGGACAAATTGCTTGGGGATCACCAGGTGGACCAGCTTGACGCTGACAGATGGCGCGGGCGAGGCAAAGCGCCGCGGTTTGCGCGAGGTGCACCAGCAAAGTCGAATCGCATTGGGGGGCGCAAAGCAAGCTGCAATCGGGAACTCCTCATGCAGATTGGCGCTTGCATGGGAAGAGTCAAAGGCATCAACAGCACCTGCGTGGTCGCGGACGAGAAGGACTCTGGAAGGAGGGGGCATCTCCGGCAGGGAGCAAGGCCCGCAGCCACGCGCCTGCGGTCCCTGAAGTGGCGCGCGCGGATGTGGACCAGAAGCCCAGCGAACCAGAACGCCATGGAGGACTGGGAGCGAGTGGGCGGGCTGGCGCACCCCCCGCGTTCTCCACGCGCTGGGGGGGGGGGGCCTTCTGCCGCGCGGGGATGGCCAACATCATGAACGCAAGGCTACGGATGGCGCGGGAGGTGCGCGATATGGCGCGGCAGCGAGGGATGGGCAAGAGGGGGGAGACCCTTCGGATCCCCCACAACCTAGGGGCGCTGGACAGGGGCGCGTGGGGGGCGGAGATACGCAGCACAACTGACAGCTACTGGCAACGCAAGAAGTGGCTAGATGGGAGGACACCGCCATGGCAGGGCGCGGACAACCCGGAACATCCCGACGCATCCGGACCCAAGCGTGTGGGCTCTGGAGCGGATCAAGCACGAGCGGCAGTCCAGCTCGGAGAAGGAGGACAGCCACGAGGGGGACCAGTTCAGACTACTGAAAAGCCCGATGGTGGGAAACGCCTTTCGGGCATTCCTACAGGTAGCGGCGGAGCTGGAGACGCTGGAGATCAGGGAGCGCGGCGTGCGCGGGCGTGCAGGCACCCTGTGGAACGGCAGGAAGGGGCATTGGAGAGACTGCCCCGAGATGCTCATGGATGGACCCCCGCAGTTGCCCGCGGCAGCGGCGACACCCACGGGTAGTTATGGCTCGACATGCGCACCCAGTGGGGCCATGGGTGGAGTTTCCTGGGGGGGAACACGAAACATGCGAGGGATGTGCCGCAATGGGCGCGGGGACCCCATGACGACGCACCCACTGGGGCCATGGGTGGAGTTCCTGGGGCGACAGGAAACGTGTGCGGGGTGTGCCGACATGGGCGCGGGGACGCCAAGGGAACGCTCCCACGGGGGGCATGGGTGGGGCTCCCTGGGGGGCAGGACACGTGTGAGGGGTGTGTCGACATGGGCGTGGGGACGCCACGCGGACGCTCCCACTGGGGGCATGGGTGGAGCTCCCTGGGGGGGCAGGAAACGTGCGGGGGGAGGCCGAAATAAGTGCAGCAACAGCAGGAGCGGCAGCGATCGGAGGAGGAAAGGAGGAGGAGGAGGAGGAAGAAGAGGCGAAGGAGAAGGAAGGGGACGATGAGAAGGGAGGGGGACGCGCGGCGTTGCGAATTCAAAACAAGGACCCAACACGTAGGAGGGCTGGGGCAAAAAAAAAAAAACGCAACGAGTTCTCGGGACGTTGGAGGTCTGGGTGTGGACACGTCAAGGCGCCTTGTCAGGACGGAGGTGGAGGAGGTGGTACGGAGGAGGAGTAGGAGGGGGAGGGGAAGGGGAAGGGGAGCAGGAGGGGAGGAGAGAGGGGGAGGAGGAGGAAGAGGAGGAGGAGGAGGACAAGGACGAGGAGGAGGAGGAGGAGGAGGAGGAGGAGGAGAAGGAGGAGGAAAAGGAGGAGGAGCCCTCTCGACACGCCCCAAGCGCCTTCTCCTGCCTTGCCTCATCCCCGCGTTGTGGCAGGACGAGTCCCTGGCCAAGCCGACCGCGAGCGCGGCCGACGTCGGCAGCCTGCCCGTGGAGAGAGGGCCGGGGAGGCAGGCCGGTCACGGGCTGGGGGAGCTGCTGATTTCGAAATTGATGGGTCCTTGGCGGGGGGACGGCAGCTCCCCCAGCTCTGGCTGGTCGGGGAGAGATCGGGAACGGGAGTCGGGGAACACATTGCAACCCGCGATGGCGTAGAAGACTGAGGGGGTCCAGGATAGAGAGGCAGGCGAGGGGAGAGCGGAGCTGCGAACAGCCTATTCTTCAGGCAGTCCGCCTCCCCGGCGCGCCCTCCCTGGAAAGGGGTCAGGAGGCAGCAGTCCGGCCATGGCTGGTGGAGCTGCGGGATTTGCACCCCCCTCTGGGGGGCCTATCGGCTTTGGAGCCGATGGGTACCCCGGAGGGGCAGAGGGGGGCAGGACCACTCAAAGACAAAAAAGCTACGTAGCACCCCGCAGATGCGGATAAGAGTGAGGGGGCGATGGGGATGTCGGCAGTTTGCGAGACCCTTGAGAAGCCTTCACAAGTTATACAAAGAGCCCGCCGCAGGCGCCGATTTTTTCGTTAAACCAATGTCGGTAGGTCGCGGGCGGGTGGGTCGCAAATGGGTCGTGGGTGGGTCGCGGGTGGGTCGCAGTTGGGTCGCGGGTGGGTCGCGGGTGGAGAGGGCAGAAAATCCACCCCATAATAATCACCCCGGCAAGCGAAGCCGTTTAGCAAACGCACACAAGGAATGAATCGAACAGGGCAGGGCTGTTTAGTCAACGCCAAGGGCCGTTTTAGCAAACGTCCACCGCCGCGTCCGGTGGTTTTTCTTCCTTTGAGAGCGGCCCGCGGGGTGGGTCGCGGGTGGGTCGCGGGGGCGGGTGGGCCGCGGATGGGTCGCGGGGTGGGTCGCGCATGGGTCGTGGGGTGGGTCGCGGGTGGGTCGCGGGTGGGACGCGGGGTGTGTCGCGGGGTGGTCGCAGGGTGGGTCGCAGGGTGGGACGACGACAACAAATCACAACAACAACAACAACAACAACAACAACAACAACAACAACAGCAGCAGCAGCAGCAACAACAACAACAACAATCATTTTAAGATTGTTCGCCCTTATCTGCTCGAGTGTCCAATAACGCGTATTCCCCAAACCCTCGATACCCGCCCTCAGCGGCGGGGCGGCCGCGGACCGTGGGCCTGGCCAGCGGCAGCGCTGATCGGCGGGGCGGCCGCGGACCGTCGACCCGACCCCAAGAGAGACGGACAGGGGACCGACCACGACGACGACGACGACGACGACGTCGACGACGGCGACGACGACGGCGATGGCGACGACGACGACGACAAGCGAAAGCGAGAGCGAGAGAGAACGACAGCAGGGCCACAAGGACACGAAGTAGGCCACGAAGGGCGACAGCGGGGACACGAAGGGAATGCGTGTGGGGCCACGAAGAGCGCGAACGAGCGGGGGCCACGAAAGGCAGATAATGCGGGGCCGCAAAAGGCAACGAGGGGGCCACTGAAGGTAGCAACTGGACCACGTAGGACAGTGAGGGGGCCACAAACGGCGACAGCGGGGCCACGAAGGGCATGCTTGTGGGGCCACAACGGGCGCGAACGAGCGGGGCCACGAAGGGCATACGTAGACTGGGCCGCGGAGGGCAAGGACGGGGCCACTGAGGGCAGCAACGGGGCCACGAAGGGAATGCATATGGGGCCACCACGGGAGCGAACGAGCGGGGGCCACGAAGGGCATACATATATGAGGTCACGAAGGGCAGCGAGGGGGCCGCGAAGGGATGCAACGGTGCCACGAAGGGCAGCGAGGGGGCCACGAAGGGCTGCAACGGGGCCACGAAACAAAGCGAGGGGGCCACGAAGGGCTGCAACGGGGCCACGAAAGGCTGCAACGGGGCCACGAAACAAAGCGAGGGGGCCACGAAGGGCTGCAACGGGGCCACGAAGGGCAGCGAGGAGGCCACGAGGGGCTGCAACGGGGCCACGAAAGGCTGCAACGGGGCCACGAAACAAAGCGAGGGGGCCACGAAGGGCTGCAACGGGGCCGCACAGGGCAGCGAGATCCTGATTCCCAGGTAATTGGTGCGGGAGTCCTACGCGTGAGCGCGACTCCTGGGTGCCCTGGTGTCGGTAGCGCGGCGCTTGACTAAATTGCAGGAAACTCCAACGCAAGGGCGTTATTCTTCAGTAGTTTGCAAGCAAGTCTCCAGCGAGAGCGCGGCTCCAGAGCGCCGGGGGGGCGATTCCTACATACATTATTCCAGTGCGACCCGACCTAGGAGTTGGAGCCTCTAGGAAAACAACATTAGCAGCAGCAGTAGTGGATGCTGTGCTGCGCTATGCTCTGCTATGATATGCGATGCGATGCGATGCTATGCTGCGCAATACTATGCTGGGCTAGGCTAGGCTAGGGTATGCTATGCAATGCTATGCTATGTTATGACGCGTTGTGTTATGCTAAGCAATGCTATGCTATGGAATGGCATGAAATGATATGCTATGTTGCGTTATGATATGATATGATGTGCTGAGCTATGCTGAGCTAGAGCCATGCTGGGATTGGCTATGATATGCTGTGCTGTGTTGTGCTATTGCTGCGCTGCGCTATGCTGCGCTAAGCGAACTTAAGCTAAGATCAGCTAAGCTATGGTAAGCTATGCTAGGCTAAGCTAAGTTAAGCCAAGCTCGGCCAAGCTAAGCTAAGCTCAGCTAAAATAAGCTAAGCTAAGCTAAACTAAGCCAAGCCAGGCTAGGCACATCACAGCTAAGTTAAGCTAAGCTAAGCTAAGTTCAGCTAAGATGAGATAAACTAAGCATGGTCAAGCTTAGCTAAGCCTAGCTAAGCTTAACTAAGCCAAGCTAAGCTTAGCTAAGCTTAGCTAGGCTTAGCGAAGCTTAGCGAAGCTTAGCTAAGCTGGGCGAACCCAGGGGGCGCAACTGGGGGAACCGCGGGGCGGATGCCAGGGGAACCGCCCGGGGTGGGGCCCATTGCCCGCCCCTTTAAGTTTAGCGAGTAAGAGCGATTCTAAGCAGAGCCTAGGTAGGGAATTATAAAAGAAGCGAGAACGCGATGCTTGAACCAAATGCGAGGAAGTCTCGGGCGGGAGCGGGGGTCCTGGCTAAATTGTGAGGAAGTCTCAGGCGGGAGCCGCTGTCGTTTCTAACCCGGGGGCCAGGGGCCCAGTTTGAGCTTCAAGATTTTTTCCCAGCCATCCTGTGGTGTTGGGTCCTCGTTTTGAAGAGACGGTGCCCCGCGTCTCCTTCCTTCCTCCCGCTGCCCCCTCCCTCCTCCTCCTCCTTGTCCTCGTCATCGTCATCATCGCCATCATCATCATCATCACCATCACCATCACCATCATCATCATCATCATCACCATCATCATCATCATCATCATCAGCTTCATCTTCATCATCATCATCATCACCATCATCATATCCTTCTCGATCATCGACCTCACCATTAGTCAACGCCGTCGCCACGAACACGTTTCGTGGCTTCATAGGGAGCTCCACCGAAAGGCCCCAGTGGCTGCGCCCGCATGCGGTTCCACCCCCCATTCTGGCACACCCCTCACACGTTTCGTGGCCCCATAGGGAGCTCCACCCGAAGGCCCCAGTGGCTGGCCCGCATGCGGTTCCACCCCCCATTCTGGGCCCCATAGGGAGCTCCACCGAAGGCCCCAGTGGCTGCGCCCGCATGCGGTTCCACACCCCATTCTGGCACACCCCTCACACGTTTCGTGGCCCCATAGGGAGCTCCACCGAAGGCCCCAGTGGCTGCGCCCGCATGCGGTTCCACCCACCAGTCTGGCACACCCCTCACACGTTTCGTGGCCCCATAGGGAGCTCCACCGAAGGCCCCAGTGGCTGCGCCCGCATGCGGTTCCACCCCCCATTCTGGCACACCCCTCACACGTTTCGTGGCCCCATAGGGAGCTCCACCGAAGGCCCCAGTGGCTGCGCCCGCATGCGGTTCCACCCCCCATTCTGGCACACCCTCACACGCTTCGTGGCCCCATAGGGAGCTCCACCGAAGGCCCCAGTGGCTGCGCCCGCATGCGGTTCCACCCCCCATTCTGGCCTACCCCTCACACGTTTCGTGGCCCCATAGGGAGCTGCACCGAAGGCCAGTGGCTGCGCCCGCATGCGGTTCCACCCCCCATTCTGGCACACCCCTCACACGCTTCGTGGCCCCATAGGGAGCTCCACCGAAGGCCCCAGTGGCTGCGCCCGCATGCGGTTCCACCTCCCATTCTGGCACACCCCTCACACGTTTCGTGGCCCCATAGGGAGCTCCACCGAAGGCCCCAGTGGCCGCGTCCACATGGCGGCGCCGCACCCATTTCGGCACACCCCTCCCACGTTTCGTGGCCCCATAGGGAGCTCCACCGAAGGCCCCAGTGGCCGCGTCCACATGGCGGCGCCGCACCCATTTCGGCACACCCCTCACACGTTTCGTGGCCCCATAGGGAGCTCCACCGAAGGCCCCAGTGGCAGCGTCCGCATGGCGGCGCCGCACCCATTTCGGCACACCCCTCACACGTTTCGTGGCCCCATAGGGAGCTCCACCGAAGGCCCCAGTGGCTGCGCCCGCGTGCGGTTCCACCCCCCATTCTGGCACACCCCTCACACGTTTCGTGGCCCCATAGGGAGCTCCACCGAAGGCCCCAGTGGCTGCGCCCGCATGCGGTTCCACCCCCCATTATGGCACACCCCTCACACGTTTCGTGGCCCCATAGGGAGCTCCACCGAAGGCCCCAGTGGCTGCGCCCGCATGCGGTTCCACCCCCCATTCTGGCACACCCCTCACACGTTTCGTGGCCCCATAGGGAGCTCCACCGAAGTCCCCAGTGGCTGCGCCCGCATGCGGTTCCGCCCCCCATCCTGGCACACCCCTCACACGTTTCGTGGCCCCATAGGGAGCTCCACCGAAGGCCCCAGTGGCTGCGCCCGCATGCGGTTCCACCCCCCATTCTGGCACACCCCTCACCCGTTTCGTGGCCCCATAGGGAGCTCCACCGAAGGCCCCAGTGGCTGCGCCCGCATGCGGTTCCACCCCCCATTCTGGCACACCCCTCACACGTTTCGTGGCCCCATAGGGAGCTCCACCGAAGGCCCCAGTGGCTGCGCCCGCATGCGGTTCACCCCCCATTCTGGCACACCCCTCACACGTTTCGTGGCCCCATAAGGAGCTCAAACTGAAGCTCCCAGTGGCTGCGTTGCATTTGCGGTTCCACCCACCACATTTTCCTGGCACACCCCTCACACGTTTTCGTGGGCACCAGAAGGAGCTTCCACCGAAGGCCCAGGGCTGCGTGCGACGCATGCGGTTCCACCCCCCATTTTTGGCACACCCCTTCGCACGTTTCGTTGGCCTGGCACCATAAGGGCTCCACCAGAGGTCCGGTTGGGCTGCGTTCGCATGCCTCCCCACCACCCATTTCGGCACACCCCTCACACGTTTCGTGGCCCCATAAGCAGCTCCACCGAAGGCCCCAGTGGCTGCGTTCGCATGCCTCCCCACCACCCATTTCGGCACACCCCTCACACGTTTCGTGGCCCCATAGGGAGCTCCACCGAAGGCCCCAGTGGCTGCGCCCGCATGCGGTTCCACACCCCATTGTGGCACACCCCTCACACGTTTCGTGGCCCCATAGGGAGCTCCACCGAAGGCCCCAGTGGCTGCGCCCGCATGCGGTTCCACCCCACATTCTGGCACACCCCTCACACGTTTCGTGGCCCCATAGGGAGCTCCACCGAAGGCCCCAGTGGCTGCGCCCGCATGCGGTTCCACCCCCCAATCTGGCACACCCCTCACACGTTTCGTGGCCCCATAGGGAGCTCCACCGAAGGCCCCAGTGGCTGCGCCCGCATGCGGTTCCACACCCCATTCTGGCACACCACTCACACGCTTCGTGCCCATAAAGAGCTCCACAGAAGGCCCGGCGGCCTGCGTCCGCATGCGAGTTCCCCCCCCATTCTGGCCACACCCCTCACACGTTTCGTGGCACCATAAGGAGCTCTACCGAAGGCCCAAGTGGCTGCGTCCGCATGCGGTTCCACCCCCCATTCTGGCACACCCCTCACTCGTTTCGTGGCCCCATAAGGAGCTTCACCGAAGGCCCCAGTGGCTGCGTCCGCATGCGGTTCCACCCCCCATTCTGGCACACCCCTCACACGTTTCGTGGCCCCATAGGGAGCTCCACCGAAGGCCCCAGCGGCTGCGCCCGCATGCGTTTCCACTCCCCATTTTGGCACACCCCTCACACGTTTCGTGGCCCCATAGGGAGCTCCACCGAAGGCCCCAGTGGCTGCGCCCGCATGCGGTTCCACCACCCATTCTGGCACACCCCTCACACGTTTCGTGGCCCCATAGGGAGCTCCACCGAAGGCCCCAGTGGCTGCGCCCGCATGCGGTTCCACCCCCCATTCTGGCACACCCCTCACACGTTTCGTGGCCCCATAGGGAGCTCCACCGAAGGCCCCAGTGGCTGCGCCCGCATGCGGTTCCACCCCCCATTCTGGCACACCCCTCACACGTTTCGTGGCCCCATAGGGAGCTCCACCGAAGGCCCCAGTGGCTGCGCCCGCATGCGGTTCCACCCCCCATTCTGGCACACCCCTCACACGCTTCGTGGCCCCATAGGGAGCTCCACCGAAGGCCCCAGTGGCTGCGTTCGCATGGCGGCGCAGCGCCCAATTTGGCACACCCCTCGCACGTTTCGTGGCCCCATAAGGAGCTCCACCGAAGGCCCCAATGGCTGCGCTCGCATGGCGGCGCCGCACCCAATGTGGCACACCCCTCGCACGTTTCGTCGCCCCATAGGGAGTTCCACCGAAGGCCCCAATGGCTGTTTCGCATGGCGGCGCCGCACCCACTTTGGCACACCCCTCACACGTTTCGTGGCCCCATAGGGAGCTCCACCGAAGGCCCCAGTGGCTGCGTTCGCATGGCGGCGCCGCACCCAATTTGGCACACCCCTCACACGCTTCGTGGCCCCATAGGGAGCTCCACCGAAGGCCCCAGTGGTTGCGTTGGCATGGCGGCGCCGCGCCCAATTTGGCACACCCCTCACACGTTTCGTGGCCCCATAGGGAGCTCCACCGAAGGCCCCAGTGGCTGCGTTCGCATGGCGGCGCCGCACCCATTTCGGCACACCCCTCACACGTTTCGTGGCCCCATAGGGAGCTCCACCGAAGGCCCCAGTGGCTGCGTTCGCATGGCGGCGCCGCGCCGAAGAAAATGTTCACGATTGCGGTACTCACAGCTGCATATGGTTGGGTCCTTCGCCAGGCTAATTGTTTTGCGAAGGAGGGTCTTTTGGGCTGTGTGGTACTGCCAGTACCACAGCACCACAGAGCACAATACCGTACTGGTTTGGTTGTTCGTGCTCAGACTCTTCAGCGCAGGGCGCGGCTTTGATCCTCACCGACCCACGCCCTGCTCCTTGGGCCGCGGCGTCGGGTCGAGACTCGCCATCTCGACCGGCGCGTCCACAGACCGCCGAGTCGGAAAGGAGCTACTGTGCCTCGTTTAGCGCGCTTGTGATTATGTGGGCCCATGGATGCCCAGGCCGCCCGGCCGAGTCGTGGGGCAACGGGCCGGCTACATAGGATGGAGACTAGTCCCTGGTTTTCAGAAATGCTGCGCGAGCCAGCACGGCAAACCCCTGACACAGTGCACAGCGGATGGACTCCGAGTCCGCTGTGCGCATTGTGCCCTGGGTCGTTCGTTCCCTTTGTTCTTGCTCGTGTCTCCTGCCAGGGCGGGAGGGCATCACTCGACAGTCCCTGGGCCGGGGGCGGTTGATGTCTCCGGGCATCTCCCCTGGCCGCACACTAATCGTTAGCGCTGGGGGGCGCCTGACCACCGCACCCCGGTGTAGGTGGAGCGCGGGTTACTGTGCGGCGCGCTGCCGGTCCTAAGGTGTCGACCTTACATGTTTGGCCAGGCAACTAGGGACGCCAGTGGCTACCGAGCGGTTTGGAAACGTTTGGTTCTTCTGGCATTTCTCGGAGGGTGGGTGGGGGAACTCTGGCGGGCTTCGAGCGTAATCCTGTATTTCGCCAAGCTACGAGCTGTGCGTGCCCGTGTTCTCGCTTGGTTGCTTGTGCCGCCTTCGCCTTCGGGCCGCCCGCTGCGCCGGGGTCCGGTCTTGCACCGGGCCTCTTTGGGTGGGGGTCTTGCACCCTGTTGGCATGTGATGCAACTTCGGAGGATCCAGGCCGCTTGCGAACCGTACGGGAGGGAACGTCGCATGGACGGGGAGTCGCATAAAAGGGATACGCACTGTTACGTGGTATTGCACACAATATATCGAGTACGCATTATCTGGTCAGTGTGGTTGACGGTCCAGAGACATACTGTGTACGCATGACGTGGTACGTGTTCTTGCACACAATATATCGGGTACGCATTATCCGTGTGGTGGAGGCACAGACATACTTCGATTATTTGACGAAAATCGGTACCAATCGTTGCACAATTTTTTTGCAAGCCACGACGCATTTGCGGTGGCTACCGAGCGGTTTGGAAACGTTTGGTTCTTCTGGCATTTCTCGGAGGGTGGGTGGGGGAACTCTGGCGGGCTTCGAGCGTAATCCTGTATTTCGCCAAGCTGCGAGCTGTGCGTGCCCGTGTTCTCGCTTGGTTGCTTGTGCCGCCGTCGCCTTCGGGCCGCCTGCTGCGCAGGGGTCCGGTCTTGCACCGGGCCTCTTTGGGTGGGGGTCTTGCACCCTGTTGGCATGCGATGCAACCTCGGAGGATCCAGGCCGCTTGCGAACCGTATGGGAGGGAACGTCGCATGGACGGGGAGTCGCATAAAGGGATACGCACTGTGCGTGTATGTACTTTGTGCATGGTACCGTGTGTTGTGTTGTGCGTACTCGTGAGTGTGTGTGGGACGCTATTCTGTTGTGTACGTTGTCCGGGATGTTCGGGGGCACAGTGATCCCAACCGCTTTTTCAAGGGGGAACCGCCCACCATTTGGACCCTGCGCAAACGAGTGTTTGGGTGTCCCTGAGGCCCGCTACGGACGGGATATCCTCTCCTCCCCTGCTCCCCCTCCCCCTCCTCCTCCTCCTCCTCCTCCTCCCCCTCCTCCTCCTCCCCCTCCTCCTGCTCCGCCTCCCCCTTCCTCCTGGCGGGTATCTCGTGTCGGCATCTGCGCTTCGTCTTCTGATAGGTCGGCGGGGGCCGCCGTCCGGGCGTGCATGCCCCCCACCAAGACCAAGATCATGCTGGCGACGGGTGGGCGAGGGCTTCGAGGAGCGTTTCGCAATGAGGATGGGGTGTCACTAAGGAGGAGGGAGGATGGGAGAGGGGTGCGTCGGCGAGTGCGAATTCGTTGGCGTGTGGTGTGGTGTGCGTCCTGACCAGTCCCGCGTATCGGATATGCGCGCAAACTCTAAGCATAAATGACGTGTGTTATTTCCGGGCCATCTGACCTGTTTACCCACCCGCGCCCTGCTCCTGGGGCCGCGGCGCCGGGGCGGCGTGGCCTACCGTCCGGCGCGTCCACAGACCGCCGAGTCGGACAGGAGCAAGCCCATAATGCTACCCAGGCCCCCCGGCCGGGCAGGGACAACGCAGCTGGTCCGCCAGG
>CAUYUJ010014837.1:1125000-1160000 GCA_963575745.1 Prorocentrum cordatum | reverse complement strand
GCGTGCGTGCGCTCCGCATCGCCTGCGCACTGTGTGCGGCGCGCGGAGCAAAAGCAGGTGCCCGAGGTGCTCTCCCTCCGCTTGCCTGGTCATCACCACGGCAGGCTGGCTCACCTCAGGCATACTTGGGGAACCAAGCTCCTCGCTAACTGGAACCTGACTGCCGCCCTCTGGGCCTGCATCACTAGCGCTGGCAGTGACGGGGGCAGGCGGGTTCGGGCGTGCTCGAGTTCGGCGTGGCGGCGCGCTCGGCGCAGGCGGAGTCGGCGCGCTAGCGCTGGCAGTGCTGTCGAACTTCGCCTTTTGCCCGCGGCGCGCCTACGTCTGCTGGTGGTGCAGACGGCCTCGCGTCTGCAGAGCTCAGGGCCATCGCACTCCTGCGAGCTCGGGGCGCCATCTGGCGGGGCGCGCCGTCCGACTGCCTCTCGGGCTCGAGGGGGGGCCCTGGCTCTGCGCGCCCAGGCCGAGTCGCCGCGCGTAAAAGACTGCTGACAAGTGCACGCCCCCGCTCCTCCGACGACGACCTCCGCGACGACGACCCCCCCCCGCCACCTCCTTAAAACAAGGATCAGAGCTGTCGGGCTGCAGGCGTCGGGGCGAGCGGCTGGCATCTGATTGCTTCCGCTTCTGGGGCGAGGCATCGCCCCGCTGCGAAGCAACCACCGCTGTCGCAACTGCTGCTGCAATCGCCCCTGGCGGATTAGGCCTCGCTGCTGGACTGGATTCAGGCGTCAACGAAGGCCTGCTATCCGATGCTCTACCATCCCCAGCAGGAGCCACCAAAGCGATCGGCCTAGCGGGGGCTACACCTGCAAGCTGGGCTTGCGCTCGCAACCTGGTGAGCGGCGTGGCCTTGCACTGCCTGCTCCGCAGGCCCCGCGTAGTGGCATCCGAAAAGGCCACTCTGTCGCGCTGTCGGCATCTGTGCCCTTGCTTATCTGGAACGAATTCACGCTGCGTGACCGAAACGGGTGGCGGCGGCGGTTCCTGCCTTGGCATCCCGGGCTCTTCCTCAGGAGGTTTCCACCTGGCAGGGCCGAGAATCTGGGTCCCAGCCCAAGCCGCGTACTTCGCGCAGCTAACAGCCTCCGCCAAGCGGCCCTCAAGCCCCTTGCCGAAATTGGGGCTGCGGGTGGCTGCATGCAGGGCGGCAGGCGCGAGAGAAGAAGGAAACGCAAACAAACAAAAAAAACAATCGTTTCCCAACCAAGCCGCGCCCCCCCCGCTCCCAGCTCGGGCGCCTCAGCGGGCGTTTTGTGCGAGGGGGTCCAGGCGAAGCGAGGCGGGGCTCGCCCCTGTCGGGCAGCCTCCGCACGGATGGCGCGCCGCAGGCCGGCATGCCTTCCAGCTGCCGACGCTTCTTCCTCGCCCCATCTCGCACCCTCTTTCGCGAGGGGGAGGTGGTCACGGACAATCCGAATTGCCGCGGGTGAGGCCGAAACCGCTTACAATCCAGCATATCGAGCAGCCCTAGGAACCGATTGTGTCCTCGGGAGGCTTCCAAGCCTCGCCTTAACGGGGCGGCCTCTGGGGTCCAGCTTCGCAAGAGCCCGAGCGCGCCGAGCAACTTCGGGGGGGCCCATGCTCTGGCCAGCCCCATCCTTATGGACGGTGCCCTCCCTGGGAACGTTCGGGTATCCCCAGTCAGAACTCTGTTCCGGGGTCCTGCTTGGGCGCTCGTCACTTGGCAGGAGCAGCGGAATGGCGCATGCGTGCCTAAGGGAATCAAAGAACTCAGGGTCAGCCGACCGCAGAACCTCATTGCGCATCAGCTCACGCACCGAGACCATGCGCTTCTGCTCACGCGTTCTCTCTTCAGGCGGCGGCAAGATCTCTTCGCTCAGAAGGGCAGGGCAGTCAGGCCAGCGATGGCCAAGGGTCTCAAGCTTTTTGCGGCGCGCAAGGCATGCAGGGGAAGGGCAGAAGCTTTGCGAATATTTTCTGACTCGCGTCCACATAACACCCGACCAAAGACATTGCGGCGCGCCCAGCTCAGCAGCATTGGAAATTGCCCGTGCGCCCGCGACACACGCCCGAAGCCCTCTATACCAGATCTGCTCGTCCGTGCGGCCGGGGATGTGCTGCTCAAGTTTCCGCACTTGCCATCGCTGTGCACCTGCCTCCAATAGATCTCGGACGTCTCGCGGAGGTCTGTAGCAGTGACTGGGGCTGGCTCTGGTCGTCCACCAAGTCATAGGCGGAGCTTATAGTCCATCCCACTCGGCGCAGAGCTATCCACATAGCTGAAAGCGGCCCTGTGACTTTGGACCAGCGTTCACTTTTGAGCATGTTGGTTCGCATGACCTCCCATGCTTGCTGCAAACGCTGCAGGGGCAACTTCCCGTCCCAGGGCATGCAAGCATACATGTATGGCAGTTCCAGAGTGGCCTTGAACATAGTATCGTAGCGGGGATTGGACTGCATCACCAGGTCCATGGTCAGGGAAGCTGCTGCTTTGGCTCCAGCCAGAGCTCCCGCTAAAGTGCGAACGGGTTGCAACGCCTTCTCTGCCACGCCCATGACCGCCGCACCGTGTAACACTGACGGCGTTAGCCCAGTGGTCTGAATCCGTGTGATCCGTCGTATGCCAGCAGCTCGCTTGAGAATCTGAAGCCTCCGCACTCGGGTACGCAGTGTCGCTGCTCTGGCCGCCTCTTGCTTTCGTTGCGGCCCCGTCGTGGTGAGCTCATGTCCCAGGTTTCTCATCCAGCGATGGCGCGTGATGGACCTCCTCTGCGCAGCGCGGCGCACCACCTCCTCGGTGTGCGCATCAGACGCAACAAAACCAAGCTTCTTGGTCTGCACAGGTAGGTGGAGGTCTTCCAGCATTGCCAGCGTCTCGTCAGCCGCCTGCCCAACCTCCTCGGCGCACAGCGTTGCTGGACCTGCCCAGCGCATAGCTATGTCATCCACCACTTGCCGTGGGGTGACCGTGGGACACATAGCTGAGAACCTTCGCATGGAACGATGTAGCATCACCTCCAGGACTGTGGTTGCGTGTGAACCTGTTCCGACTGAAAAAACATTGATGCACGATCATGGGCTCGCAAAGTACGTGGTTGCCTATACGCTTGAACTAACATCCATGCCAGGCGAGGAGAGCACTGTACTGCGATGGCTTCTCGCATGAGGACCGAGGGATCGATCAGCTCAGCGCGCGCGCGCGAGCGCGCGTGTGTGTGTGTGTGTGTGCTTGTGTGTGTTTGTGTGTGTGTGTGTGTGTGTGCGCGTGCGTGCGTGCGTGCGTGCGTGCGTGTGAGTGTGTGTGTGTGTGTGTTTGTGTGTGTGTTTTTTTGTGCGTGCGCGTGTGTGTGTGTGTGTGTGTGTGTGTGTGTGTGTGTGTGTGTGTGTGCGTGCGTGCGTGCGTGCGTGCGTGTGTGTGTGTGTGTGCGTGTGTGCGTGCGTGTCCGCATCCTAAATAATGCTTGAAGGCCCGGTCGCCGCGCGCACTTTCTGTACGCGTTCCCCGCCTCGTTGTCGCGCGCGAGGCCGCTACCGCCAACAACAGGTTGTATATATACACATATACCATCTTATATGTCTACCTGTATATGTTTTTTTTCTGAATTATCTGCACTCCACTACGTGTACGAGTGTGCATACACGTATACAAACACACATATATATATATATATATATATATATATATATAATATATATAATCGCACTTGCGGCCAAGCGCGCGGCGGAGCGGTGTAGTGCAAGTCAAGCGGAGAGCAGCGCGCGGTACACAACACACACAGTCACGCCTCAAATATACACCCAACGATCGCAGGGCGTTAACACCTGCTAACCGCATAAAGAAAGGGTGAACACATATTTCCGCCTCTGCAGCGTTGGGCCTACATCTGGTCGTGCACTAAGCGGACGCGTCAACATACGTTGCAATCGAAAAGTCCCACGCTCAAACCGAGGCCGTGTTCTCCCAGGTCGGGGGCGAGCCAGGGCGAGCTGTGCAAGAGAAACAGGGCGCGAGAAATGAACGAGACCATGGACAATAACGCAACGACCCGCTGTGTCGAGCTGCTGGGCGCACAGATCTGATAGAGAAGGAGGAGTACCAGACGACAACAACGGATGGACAAGAAGAGGCCGAAGCCAGAAGAGGTGGGAGAGACGACCGACAGAGCACGACGAGCAGAAGAGGCCCACACGCAAAGGTCCTGCAAAGGCGCACCAAGCGCGGCACCACCCGCGAGAATGACATCGCCAGCGAAACGCCACCATGCAGGAAAACCATGTGTCCGATTCCGAAATCCCGGAGCCCAAGAACGTTTGGATCTCCTGGGGGCGCATTTTTTTACTTCCGCCGCCTTCCGCCGAGCTTCCAGCGACTTCTGCCGGCGGAGGCGGCCTTGTTCTGCTTCCGCCGACCTTCCGCCGACGAAGAGATGACAACTCCTTCGATCCACGAAGGCAAGGCCCTTCTTGGAACGCCCCACCTGGCGACACTGGGGACGACGGCCAACGACGAGCGCCGGGCGGAGGCCGAAGGGGAGCCGAGCGAGTGCGACGAGCGCGGCCCCAAAGGCCGGCGCGCCGCACCCGGCGGACTGGAGGTTTGCAGAAGCAACAGGAGAGGGGGGGGGCACTCGCAGGCACGCGCTGCCACCAAGGGGAAGCAGAAGTCCAACTGGACGAGCGTCCATAGACATGCGCGCAAGCGCGTTTCACTACTCGCAAACGTAACCTCTCGCAACCGGCCTGGATTCGCCGCGGGGGATTCACGATCCATTACGTGACGGAAGAGATCTGTTTTTTGTTTGGACGTTTGCGAGCAGGCGCTTTACGAGTAGTGGGTCGCGCTAGGTGAATCCAAGAGTGCGGCGGCCGGGTGCAGTGCAGACCCATTTCCCCCGCGGAACGGCAAGCCGAGCGCATGGCCCATGCATGGTGGCCGGGGCAGCAACTGTAAATCCCGTGGCTCCAAGCTGGCAACAAAAGCTCTCGGCGACCGCGAGCGCCAAAACAGCGACAAACGCGGGCCAGAGCCGAGCGTGCCAGTGAGAGAGGGGCAGCGGCGAGGCCGCACCGCCCAGAGCCGACCAGACGAGCGTGAGTGAGCGCGGCCCGAGGGAACTCCCTGAAACCCGCGCGAACGGATCGCGGCGGGCCAGCCAGGCGAAAGTCTCGCAGCGGCAGCGGTGGAACTCCTTAGAACAAAACTCGGCATAAAGATACGCTTTCTGAGGTCCACGCGGATTTCTTGGATCGGCGCTGGACTTCACTCCCTGACGCGCGGAGCGCGCCAGGGGCGGCGGAGGCGCCGCCAAGAGGGCCCAACGCCGATCCAAGAAATCCGCGCGGAGCTCCCAACATTATGTTTATGATTTGTTTTGTGCTTCGACTCCTGACCCCCTGCCCACAAATCGAAGAAGAGGTACGGCTGGTTCGCGTCGCGATGTCGCAGGCGTTCGTTTCTGACGCCGCGTGTATCGTTCAACCTCGAGCGCGCGCGGCTCTCTGATAGCACAGATCGTTCGACATCGGCCGATTCTGGGCCAGAGGCGGCGTTAGACCTTGAGCGCCCGCGCTGGGGTCGCCACCGTGTCAACGTGGGCGGCGCAAACCTACCGCACACCTGGAGGATGGCCGACACGAAACTGTGGGCCAGCCTGGCGTTGGCGCCAGCGCAGCAAGGACGCACGTGCACACGACGCACACGCACACGCACGCGCCCACGCACGCGCCCACGCACGCGCGCGCACGCGCGCGCGCGCAAAAACGCGCGCACGCACACCCACACACACACACACACACACACACACCACACACACACACCACACACACACACACACACACACCACACACACACACACACACACACACACACACACCACACACACACACACACACACACACACACACCACACACACACACACACACACACACACACACACACACACACACACACACACACACACACACACACACACACACAACACACACACCACACACACACACACACACACACACACACACACACACACACACACACAACACACACACACACACCACACACACACCACACACACACACACACACCACACACACACACACACCTACACACACACACACACACACACACACACACACACACACCACACACACACACACACACACACACACACACACACACACACACACCACACACACACACACACCACACACACAACACACCACACACACACACACACACACACACACACACACACACACACACACACACACCACACACACACACACACACACACACACACACACACACACACACACACACACACACACACACACACACACACCACACACACACGCACACACGCACACCCACACACACACACACACACACACACACACACACACACACACACACACACACGCGCGCGAGAACACGGGCGCACACGAAACCGCGGTTGCCCGCCCCGGATGTGGGATTCTTCCTCAGAAAGATAGCCACTTGCGTGCGGCAGTACGGGATAAATTCAGCAAAGACTTCTTTACGTATGCTTGTGCAGTTTTTGGTCCTTCCAGTCTGGGCGTCGCCGGAGCGCGCCACATCGACCTGCTGGGCCGGACGAAAAGTGGCGTGGGGTACGATCACAACGCATGATTGGGATGCATAGTACGGATACGGAAAGCCTTGGAAGGCCATTGTGATTTGGCTCAAACGGGGCACGGACGGGCCGAAGTGTCTACTATGTGCCGACGAATGTAAGGATGGGCCGATGTGACAAGGATGCAGGAGTCCCACCAGCATTTTGGGCGAAGGTCGTCTAGCGATATATTTCCCCTTCCTCCGAAGCCCTCTTCCCTTCGGGGATGGGTACCTTCCCCCCCCTCCCCCCCCCCCCCCCCTCCCTGTTTTTTCAAGGGACGGGCCGCGATGTGTTAGAGCTACTTTTTCGCCCAATATGGCTCCACGGGGGCTTCCGATGATCCAAAGTGGCCTCCAATATGGGTCAAGATAGCTGACAATGGTTCAAGATCGTTTCCGACGCTCCTCCGAGAGGCCCGACGAAGGCCACAAGACGGTTCCAAGTGCTTTCGGGACCCCCCAGGACCGTCCCACGAGGCCCAAATCCTTCATCTATTTAGAAAGGCAATCGTTGATCTGTGCCTTCTTGCCTTTCGCTTCCGATGCGCCTTTGAAGCCTCGAAATGGCCCCGATGGCCCGCGAATGCCCAATATCGCCCCAAGAACGCCCCGATGGGGCGATTTTGAGGCCCCCGAAATGCGCCGAACGTTAGGGCCCCCTCCTTTTCGCCGACGCCCTCCACGATAACCCTGAGAGGCCCTCCAGAGCTTCCAGGAGGTGCCCGAGCCCCGAGAGAGTACCGAGAGGGCCCTAAGACCCCCTCAAAAGAGCCCCGAATGGACGTCAAGACCTGCCCACACGAGTCCCAAGAGGGCTCCGCGAGACGATTTTGAAGGCTCTGTCCTCGCCCTCGTCCTCGCCATCATCGTCTTCCTTTTCCTTGTGCTCCTTTCCTCGTGGTCGTGGTGGTGGTCGTCGTCTTTTAGCCGCGCGCGCGCGGGCGCGTCCTCGCCAGCCGCGCGCGCGCGGCGCGCCCCGCCGCGGGGGCGGGCCGTGCCCGGCGCCGAGGGCAGCCAGGATGCGTGGCAACGGCTCACGTAGTCATGTAGACCGTGACCTCCTCCGCCGCACCCCGTCGGGGTAGGTGGGCCGCCGGCGACGGGGGAAGGGGGAGGGGGTGCGCTCGCCGTCGTGGCGTCGGAGGACAGCGAGAGGGGGAGAAGCGCGTCGCCGTGGCGTCGGGGGGCGTCGTGGGTCCCTCCGCCCCCCCGCGAAAGGTAGCCCCAGAGAACCTCGAGGTTGCGGTGCCTATGATGCCAGCAACGTACATCTTGTAGACAAGAGTGAAGGAGTACAAGAAGTAGTTAGTTTCAGCGTCTTCATTTTTGTCATGCTAATCTCCAGTGGTGTGTTCATTGGGTGATTTATGTTCGGATCTGGTAGGGGTTGGAGCATGCGAAAGATTTCTTCGCATGTGCGGGCGTGCGGCTCATGGGCGTCTACGGCCTGGCCTGCCCCGGCGCGCCAGTCTCCTGCCGCCTCGATGGCCTGGGGAGATTTGAAGCGAGTGCTTTCAGGTCCAGCCAGTGGCCCATTGCGAAGTTCTGCCTCGTGCCCTCGTAGCCCTGCGAGTTTTAGCTCTCGGGCGTGCAGCTCTGCTCGTGCCTCCGGGCAGTTGGGGGTTGCTTGAGCGGCCCCCCGCCGCGCGATCTCCCCCTGGTGGCCGTCGTAGCTCCGCTTGCAGCCGTCGTAGTTCTGCTGGTGGCCCGCGCCGCTCTGCTTGTGGTCCGCGTGGCTCTGCTGGTGGCCGACGTGCAGTCGGGCCGCTGAAAGAAGGAACGCTAAATGAGGAACGAAGCCCCTTCTTGGCCCTGTAAGCGCCTCCGTGCCCCAGGAGGGCAAGAGGAACAGCACTGGAGGGACCTAAGGAACATCGAGCCCCTTCCGAACCCAAGCTGTTCCTTACTTCAGCGTCTTGACTGTAGCTCTGCTCGGGGTCTGCGTTGCCCAGCTTGTGTTCCGCGTAGCTCTGCTTGTGGCCGTCGAAGCTCTGCTTGTGGTCCGCGTTGCTCTGTTCGTGGTCCGCGTAACTCTGATGGTGGCCGTCCAAACTCTGCCCGTGGTCTTCGTATCTCTGCTGGTGGTGGTCGTAGCTCTGCCGGTGGCCGTCATAGTCCGGCCTGTGGCCCTCGTAGCTCTGGACGCGGCCGTCGTAACTCTGCTTGTGCTCCGCGTTGCTCTCTTGGTCCGCGTAGCTCTGCTGATGGCCGTCGTGGCTCTGCTTGTGTTCCGCGTGGCTCTGCTGGTAAACGTCGTAGCTCTGCTCGTGGCCGTCGTAGTTAGGCTTGTGGCCCTCGTCGCTCTGCTGGTGGCCGTCGTGAATCTGCTGGTGGCCGTCTGAGCGCTGCTCGTGGTCCGCGTGGCTCTGGTAGCTGTCGTAACTCTGCCTGTGGTCCGCGTTGCTCTGCTCGTGGCCCGCGTAGCTCTGCTGGTGGCCGTCGGAGCGCTGCTTGTGGTCCGCGTAGCTCTGGTAGCTGTCGCAGTTCTGCTTGTGGTCCGCGTTGCTCAGCTGGAGGTCCGCGTAGCTCTGCTGGTGGCCGTCGTAGCTCTGCTTGTGGCCATCGTAGCTTTGCTTGTGGTCCGTTCTGCTCTGCTCGTGGACCGCGTAGATCTGCTGGTGGCCGTTGTAGCTCTGCTCGTGGCCCTCATGGCACTGCTGGTGGTCCGCGTAGCTCTTCTGGTGGCCGTCGTAGTCCGGCTTGTGGCCCTCGTTGGTCTGCTGGTGGCAGTCGCAGCTCAACATGTTCTCCTCGTTGCGCTGCTGGCGGTCCGCGTAGCTCTGCTTGTGGCCGTCGTATCTCTGCTTGTGGTCCGCGTGGCTCTGCTCTGCTGGTGGCCGTTCTAGCTCTTCTGGTGACCGTCGTAGTCAGGCTTGTGGCAATCGTCGCTCTGCCGGTGGCCGTCGTGATTCTTCTGGTGGCCGCAGTAACTCTGCTTGTGGTCTGCGTAACTTTGCTGGTGGCCGTTGTAGCTCTGCTCGCAATCTGCGTTGTCCGTTTTGCGGCCCGCGTAGCTTTTCTGGTGGCTGGCGTATCTGCTCGTGGCCGTCGTAGCTCTGCTGGTGGTCCGCGTCGCTCTGCTCGTGGCCCGCGTAGCTCTGCTGGTGGCCGTCGCAGCGCCGCCGGTAGTCCGCGGCTGGCAGCGCTGGGGGGGGGGGGCACGAGGCTGGATTGCCCGAGCTCGTACTGACTGGTGCCATAATCTTCGCTGTCGTCGTAACAGCGAACGTCGGGAAAACTGACTGATGCGAGCTCGGCGCAATACTCGTTGAGCTTGAACTTGCTGCCGGCGGCGGCGCCGCCCGTGCTCCAAACTTGTCGTATGAGGGTGACCAAGTCCGTCTTTGTGGAGTTGCCCTTGCGGGCCGCGCAGGCCAACGTACGGTAGGCAGCTGCCTCAAGATTGCGGTCTCTGTGGTCTCGAGGAACACTGGGAAGTCTCGGACGGAACTGGTGATCTCGTAGTTGATTCATCTTGGTGCCGTGCCTGAATATTTACAGGCCACTCCAGGGCATGACCAAACCTTGAAGGTTCACCCGCGGTTAACGATGTCCCGGGGGTTTGTGTAAAGGTCGGTAAAGATGATCAAGTACAAGGGGTACTTGATGATCACAGCTTTTAAATCAGGTGCAGTGAGTTCGGAATGAACAAATACAGGAACCTCTACCTCTTCCTCGCGGGCGTATGGCGCCGCGCTGGGCGCTGCCCGGCAATGGCGGGGGGAGCGCGTCCCTCCACGGTGCCTCGGGCCAAACGCCTCGTCGTAGTTTTCCTCCTCCTCCTCCTCCTCCTCCTCCTCCTCCTCCCCTCGCCCCCACCGGGCCCCAGGGATGGCCCGAATAGGCTCTCCAAGGCCGCCCCTTTGCTCCTGGAGATCTCTCTGTTCACCCTGGTTGCCCGCTTTGTTCCCTAACTAGGCTCTGCCTAGAAGGGTTCTTACCCTGTGTGCTTAAAGGGCCGGGAAGTGCTAATCGCCCCGGGCGGTTCCCCCGGCATCCGCCCCGCGGTTCCCTCAGTTACGTCCCCTTAGCTTAGCGTTGCTTATCTCATCTTAGCTTAGCTTATTTCATATTAGCTTAACTTAGCATCATATTAGCTCAGGTGTACCTTAGCTCAGCTTACCTTCATCTTAGCTTCGCTGAGCTTTAGCATAGCATAGCATAGCAGAGCAGAGCACAGCATAGCATAACGCAGCACATCATATCATAGCATAGCCCAGCATAGCATAGCATAGCGCAGCATAGCATAGCATAGCATAGCGCAGCACAGCAGATCATAGCAGAGCATAGCAGCAAAGCAAAGGCAAAGCAACAGCAGCGACAGCGAAGCAAAGCACAAGCAACGCACAGCAAAGCAAAGCATAGCAAAAGCAACGCAAAGGAAAGGCAAATCATAGCATAGCATAGCATAGCACAGCGCAGCATGACACAGCATAGCATAGCTTAGCATAGCGCATCATAGCATAGCATAGCATAGCATAGCATAGCATAGCATAGCGCAACATAGCATGGCATAGCATAGCAACTAATGCTGCTTTCCTAGGGGCTCCAACTTCTAGGTAGGGTCGCACTGGGGTAATTTCACTATATGTGTCTCTTCGTTCCTTTTCCCGTCAACTCTCATGGGCAAAATTTCCGAATGGGCTGGCGCGAAGCGTGAACCTTCTGGAAAGTTGATCATCCGTGTTATGCGCTCTTACTGCTGTAGAACGGCGTTCGCGAATCAGCTCACGTAACTGACTTTCCTAGTGCGAGGGGCGCCAAAGCATCGAGGAGAGCTCTCAGCGGCGGGGCCTGAACTGGATCTACGTAGCAGTCTTCGTACCCCCCTTCCTCGTGTTCCCCCCTTCGTCTGGATCGAGAGAACGGGGACGGATGGGCGGGGCGGGAGGATCCTCCTCTCTCCTCGTCCTCTTCCTCCTCCTCTTCCTCCTGTTTTCTCCTCCTCCTTCTCCTCCGCCCTCCCCCTCCTCCTGCTCCTCCTTCTTTCTCGATGCTTACACAAGATAAATACTGCTCTCTTCTCTCCCCTGACTCTGTCCGGCCCTCCCCGCGTACGGCATTTTTCTCGCACCGGATTTCAAACGCTGGTTTTCCTTGTGTTTGTTGCTCTCCGACTGTTTCTGGTTTTTGATTTCAGAACGGTGGTGCGCTCCCGTTGCAGCGGGGCCTCATTTTCGGATCGTCGATTTGCTCCCGTCGTACAGAATGGCGCTCTCGCCCGAGCGCGGGTCACTTCTCTGGATCCGTTATATATGAACAAGTAAAACAGATTATATTGAGACATATGTGTATTTTCGTATGTTTCACATTTCTCTCTCTCTTTTTTGTGTCATATTGTGTCGTCCCCTCATTTCCCCTCCTCTGCCTTTCCCTGGTCCTCCTGCTCCTCCCGATCCTTCCGCTCCAGCTCCTGTTGCTGCCGTTCGTCCTCTTCCTCCTCCTCGTTCCTCACCCTCCTTCTCCTCCTCCTCCTCCTACTCCTCCTCCTCCTCCGTTTCCTCCTGCTCATCCTTCGCAGCCGCTTTGGCTCAAGCCATGTTCGCTCAAGCGTTAGCACGGCCCTCCTCCCCGTCGCCTCCCCTCGGAGGCGACGGCATGGCGGGGCCCACAAGGGGCTTCCTCGGCCGCTGCTGACCTCGCGCCCTTGGTGGCGGCGGCGGCCCGCGCGTCCGTTGATGGCGGTGGCCTGAGGCGTCCCACGGCAGCGGTGGCGCGCTCTGCAGCATCCGCGGCGGCCTTCGCGGCTGCGCCGACGCTGAAGGCGCCGCGCCTCTGCCGACGGGCGCGCGGTGCCGCACTGCGACCTGTGGCTGCTGCTCCGACGCGTGCCTACACGGAGGCGAAGCGGGAGCGGCGTCGTCGGAACCGCCAGCGCCTCTTGCTGGGCGGCGTGGTCTGGAGCGGAACGAGGGGCGGCGATCGAGGCTTGCGCGCCCTTGGCGCTCGTCGGCTCCGAGGTTGCAGCCATGCACGTCGGCGACGACGACCCGCTCGACGACTCTTGGGCGGACGCTTCTCCGCCGCGGTCGCGGAGGAAACGTCAAAAAGCGGCTGCTGGAGCGGCTGGAGCGGGCCTCGACCCGGACTGCCGCGGAGGCTGCGCCTGCGGGGGCAGCGGCTGCGGTGGCGCTCTTGGCGGACCTGGAGGGGGATGCCCGCCTCCTCTCGCTGGGCATCGCCCTCGGCCTGGCGTTGCTGCCTCCACGTGGGGGCCGGACGGACTAGCTCCGCCGCGAGCTGGCCGCTGCTTTGGCTGGCGCTCGGGGCCTGGGCTGATGGGCTCGCGAGGCTCGTCGGCCTCTCGCTGCTCCCCCTTGCGCTCCGTGGTCACCGGAGATCTCGGGTAAGCCGCCCAGTCATGAGGCGTTCGCCTAGCCAGCGTCGCCTTGTGCCTCTTGGGGGCGGCAGACCCATGCCCAGCATGTCGTCGCTTGTATATGCAGACGATGCTTCAATCGGCGTCTCTTTCTCTCTCCTCCTGCTCATCCTCCTGCTCATCCGCCACCTCTTCCTCCATCGTGCGCAATGTGTTTTTCTTCCGATTGTGCATAACACGGTGGTGCCCTCTTTGGTTTTTTGGGCCCGCTGTGACACGCATGGGCGGATAGAGCGAAAACAGCGCAGTGGGAAGGGATGGGTGGGAGATGCAGGATGTCAGATGTGGCGCGAATGCACCAAAGCTTGCCTCTCCCCTTCTCGCCCGGCCCGAACCTGTGCCACCGCGGGCAACATGCCGAAGAAATCCCTGGCCGCCACCGGGATTTTTGGCAGCTCCGCCGCGAGCCCGCCTCGGCCCGCGGCGGCAAGGTGCCCCTCTGGGATTCCGGCGGCGGCCATCGCCCCGCCTTCCGGCGCGGCGCAGCGGCGCCGCTGGGGCGTGCGCGGGCGACTTTCCTGTGCGGAAGCCGGGCGCATCGAGCCTGCACGGATGCGGGAGGAGGAGTAGGGAAGGGGGGCGGCTGATGATGATGCTGATGCTGATGATGATAATGATAATGATAATGATGATGATGATGATGATGATGATGATGATGATGATGATGATGATGATGATGATGATGATGATGATGATGATGATGATGATGATGATGATGTTAATCATGATGATGGTGATGATGATGGTGGTGATGATGATGCTGATGGCGCGGCTGATGATGGTGATGCTACTGATGTTGATGATGGCGATGGTGCTGATGATGATGCTGATGATGATTCTGGTTGTCGGTGGCGTGTTGTAAGAATACTGCGGATGAAGAGGGCCGTCGCGTTGCTGGGCTCTGACGGGGAGCCGCAACCACGCGGTGCAGCCGCAACCGTTGCCCGATGGTCCGACACACCCTGTTGTGTCTGCACCCCGCCGCGCGGGTGCGACGGCCACCGGTGACTGGAGAGCCTCCAGCCGGGCAGTACGGGCCCGAAGACTGCACGAGGCACGGCGACCACAGAGATGATGACTCACAGAACGTCATCACCCAGGAAAAGACGGACTCTGGCACGAGCGGGGTGACCGCGCATGCCGCCAACCTCCGCGATCAAGCGCGCCACGGTGCAGCAGGCCACAATGAGGCACTCTGTGAGGAAGCGTTCCGTGATGGAGCACTCCCCGATGAAGCGCTCCGCCAAGCACGTTCCCCGATGAAGCGCTGCTTGGTGAAGCACGCCCCCGCGAAGCCTTCGACGGCGCGGCCCGCCAGGAGAAGCATGCCACGATGAAGCGCTCCACGACGAATCGCTTGAAGAAGCGCTCCCCGATGAACCACTCCACGGTGTAATGCTCCAGGATGAAGCACGCCCCGACGAAGCACCCGACGAGCCAACATTTATGCAACATTATGGTGAAGAACGTAATGATGCCCATGGAATACACGCCAATGCCACACTGATGGCCAAACCCCTGTATACGTTAGCACTCGAAGAAACACTCCGCTATGTAGCACTCCCCGAAGGAGTACGCCGCAATGAAGCACGCGCCGGTGAAGCTCACTAAGATGAAGCACGCCACAATGAAGCACCCTTCCGTGACGCACGCTTCCCTGGGGAAGCACGCCGCAATGAAGCCCCCATGAAGCCTTCCCGCTTCCCGATGAAGTGCGCCTCCGAAGCATTCCTCAGGAAGCACGCCACAATAAAATACGCCTTCCCGATGTACCCCCCGATGGCACACTCTACGATTACGCGCGCCTCGGTGAAGAGCGCCTCCGTATATCACGCCACGATTCAGCACGCCTCCGCTGAGGGACGCCAGAATGAAGCGGCCTTCGATGAAACCCTTCCACGATGTAGCAGTCCACGATGAAGCACGCCTCCCCGAGGAAACGCGCCTCCGCGAATCACGCCACGATGGAGCACTCCGCGGTGTAGCACGCCCCGATGGGGTACCCCATACCGTCTCACTCCCCGACGAAGCATTCCACTGTGAAGCTCGCCGCGATGAAGCGTGCCACGATGAAGCACTCCACAATGAAGCACTCGAAGAAACACACCCCGATGAAGCCCTCCTCGGACATGAATGCCCCTTGCAATATACAGGCGGGCCGCGCGAACCTGGTTCGTACCCTTTAGAGAAGAGCAAGGCCATTGAGATAACCACGTCGCG
Source organism: Prorocentrum cordatum (assembly GCA_963575745.1). Lineage (NCBI taxonomy): Eukaryota > Dinophyceae > Prorocentrales > Prorocentraceae > Prorocentrum > Prorocentrum cordatum. The sequence continues at coordinate 1,144,805 of CAUYUJ010014837.1, read as the reverse complement.
GTTGAAAACGAAAAGCACGGGGCAAGATACGTACGCTAGTACGGCAGCAAGGCTGTATAGGCCAAACCAATTGTTGTCATCCGTGCCACTGGGCGCACCGAACGTGCGCGAAGCCAAGGCTCTGACAGATGGCGAAGACACCAGCAAGAGGGGAACCAAACTGCACAGGAATACGCCAGGTAACGCTGCGAATTGGTCGGGGTAGGACGAGAGGGAACGCCCCACGATGATGCGCACCCCGAAGAACCACAACACTTTGGCACATAACGCTGGCAACCAACTTTTAGAGCGCGAGGGTGCGCAACGGGACGCCACGAGTTAGATCACACGGCGCTGCAGACCTTGGCCGACGGCGAGCGAGACGCCGACCCAGCAGAGTTGGCTTCTCACACCCAATAGCGTGACGCGCGAAAAGGGCACAACACGTTAACGGACGCGACGGTAATGGATACAGACAGGAACAGGGACCGCACCTGCGCGTTGCAGAAACGCTGGTATCGAAGGCGGATGACGATGTTTATCGGTGGCGTGTTGTAGGAATACTGAGGGTGAAGAAGACCAACACGTACACCACCATCTTCTCCTCTTCCTCCTCCTCCTCCTCCTCCTCCTCCTCCTCTTCCTCCTCCTCATCTTCCTAGAACACGAGGGGGGGGAGAAACGGGGGGATTTCGACCCCCGAGGCCACGGCCTCGTCGTCGTCTTCGTCGACTTTTTCTTCGTCGTCGTCGTCGTGGTCGTGGTCGTGGTCGTGGTCGTGGTCGTCGTCGTCGTCGTCCTGCTGCTCCCTGGTCCCTCTTCTCCTCCTACGTCTCCTTTTACTCGCTTTTCCTCCTCCTCCTCCTCTTCCTCCTCCTCCTCCTCCTCCTCCTCCTCTCTCCTCCTCCTCCTCCTCGTTCTCGTCCTCCTCCTCCCTCCCTCCCCCTCCTTCCTTTCCTTCCTTCCTCCTCTTCCCTCCTCCTCCTCTTCCTCCTCCGCATCCGCCTCCGACTCCGCTTCTGCCTCCGCTCCTCCTCCCCCTCGTCCTCGTCCTCCTTCTCCTCCTCCATCTCCTTTTCCCTCTCCCACTCCCTCTCCCCCCCCCCTTCTCCCCCCTCCCTCCCCTCCTCTTCCTTCGTCACGTCCTCCTCCTGCTCCTGCTCCTGCTCCTCCTCCTCCTCCTCTTCCTCCTCCTCCTCCTCCTCCTCCCTCTACTCGTCCTATGTATTCTCGTTTGTTTTTTCCTCCACTCTCTTCTCCTCAGAGGATGCGCGGCGACGACGACAAACAAATTCGAACGTTCGATCCAGCACCATAGCTCGATCCGCGGAAGTCTCCGATGTAGTTAGGCAGCCACTGAACCCAACGGTGAGGAGGGAAGGAAGGAAGGCGGGAAGGAATGTAATCAACAACGTGGTCGTGCACTGTTGACGGGCTGCCTTCTCGGCAACACTCAAAGCCTTAGGAGAAAGAAGCCCTGGCAACGCGATCCAACTATACCCGCATGATGTCGTCCGGGGGCTTGTGCCACGTCTGCCTGAGAACACTCTCGTCGCCTACTCCGGGTCCTTCGGAGGCCTCGAGAGCCCTCCACACTCCCGCACGGGCCGTGGGCACCTCTTAAGCGTGCAGCTGGCAGGGGGCACCCTGGGAGAGTACCGCGGCCCCCAGGCCCCTCGCCAACGGAGCGCAAACAACGGCGTGCTCGGGCGGGAGAATCAACTTCCCCTACTGCGCCACACGCGATTACGAGGCCCACTGAGCGCCTCGTTGCTTCCCGCTGGGACACCGCGGCCCACTGGGAAAGCCGCTGTGGCCGAACATGCGGCCGTGAACGGACAGCACCGACACGACAGCCAGACAAGCGACAGACGCACGAGACAGACCGGCCAGACAGGCAGGCAGGCAGACAAACAGACCGACGAGGAAAGACACCGCTAGCTATCATGGCCAGGGCGCGAGACTTGTCATCCACTGGAGACACCTGCAACCCGACAGATGGAGACCCCGAGGCCAGGAGACCAGGAAACGTTTAGCACATAATGGTCCTAGTATTCCCCTGCACCCCCGAATCGCTAAGCGATTCCAGGGCGACGATCATCCCAAATAGTATCAGAACTACAGGAATCGCGCGACCCACATAACCAGGCACCAAGAACGTGATGGTGCCTTACGTTCTGCTACTCGTGTGCCCACCCCACCCCCCATTAATGTGAAGCCTTCTCCGTTAGGTTTATGCTGGACACTATAATCAACGTAAGCGACATGATAATAGTGCGAATCTGGCCATAGGCATTACCAGGCGATGGCGGTGGAGGGGGGGGGGACGGAGCAGTATCATCGGCCTTAGGCACGGCGTGGCGTTCGGCATTTCTGTATTCGCGCTCAGCTTCATTCTCTACAGCAAATGCCCCGAGCGCATCTCGAAGCAATCGCAGTCGGATGAGTCCAGTGCGACGTTCCACATCAGGCATTTTGGTCTCGCGTGCAAGTTAACGCTGTGCCGCTCCGCAGCGCCCTCGGCCAACGCATCTGCTATGGTGTTATCAATCGGTATCCGCTCAGGGGCCTGTGTCCGATCAGCCTCCCCCGCAGACGATCGAATTTCACTCAAGAGCTGCCCAATCATCCAGAGCAGTTCTCGTGCTGGCGATTATGCCATCCTTGGCGCGCTGCATGGGGGTCTTTGCGCGTGTGGTGGAGCCGCTCGAGATCCCGCACGCACAGGGGCCTCAACCTGCGGAGCCCGCGCTGTGGTCGGGTCCAGTCGTGCTTTTGCTCGGTGTGGCATTTTCGTCGCGACGCCCGACCTCAGGGGGCAGCTGGGGACGGAGTCCGTGCACAATGCGTCAGAACGTGCCCGCGCAACCAATTGCGAACGTCGGCACCGTCCTTGGTCAACGCGGCAGGGGGTGAATTCGCCCCAGTCGCTGCGGGCCTCGGGTCGGTGGCTGGCCCAGCAAGGCCACAAGCCCCATGCGTCGTCGTTCCTGCGGCCCTTCTGCGGCGCCAGCAGCGAGGCGAATCGCAACATCAAACTTTTCCCGTGTCCAACCGCCGCGCGTGGCCGCGGTCGGCGTCGTTTCGGCGAGCCTGGAGCCGCGCGGCACCGCGCGAGGCTGTGACCCGCGTGCCCCCCCTGCCACGCTGCGGCTTGATGACATGCCGGGTGCGCGGGCCGCATCTGTGGCATTTGCCACCCTCTGTCAGGCAGGGCTGAGTCAGGACGGAGCAAATCTGGACGGAGACCGAATACCCCGTGCGGACTTGCTCCGTGCGGACTTAGCATCCTATCAGGAGAAGCTAAACCCGGACGGCGGAAGCCCAGACGGAGACCGAACCCTCCGTACGGACTTAATCCTTGCGGACTTCGCATCCTCCGGCTCTGAACTCAGCACGTCGTCCCACCAATGGGTCTGACGCCCCAGGTGTGGGCCCCAGGGGCGGAACACCTCCGCCCTGCGGTCGCTCGGACGTCTATTACCTATGCATTTTTCGGTATCGTGTGTGCATGTTTGGCTCGATGACCCAAGATGCTCCTCGACGGTCCCCGCCGAGAAAAAATGCACACGTTCGATCGATGCAATGCTGCTTTCGTTGCCACGAGCGCCTGCGCGATGTTACTGCGCGGGGGAGGCTCGGCAGAGCCCGCGCACCGCGTGAGCGACGCTCCAAAGACGGGTATTGTGCGAAATGGCATGGCGACCTTCCGCGGCGTGCTACGCGGGCCGCCAGTGCGGCGTGCCACGCTAGAGACGAGTGCGCTCACGCGCGACCTTACGCGGGCAGCTTACGCGCCAACGTGGGCGCACACGACCCCGTTTTTTGTTGCGTCGCTGATGTGGAGGCGTGGGGCCGGCCGAGTGCCGCGCAAGGTGTTGCTCGACGTGCAAGGCGGGAAGGAGGGAATCCGCCGATCCGGCGTGTGAACTACAAGGAGCCTCAGCAAGAGCTTCAGCTCTGAGCCTAAGCAAGAGATTCAGCTCTGCTTTGGGGGGGGGGGGCGCCGGGGTGGCTCTGCCGGGCTTCATCTGGCGTTTTCTTCATGATTTGCGCATCCGACCCCCCCCAGGGAAGGGAGGGAGGGGGGGGGCGGTCCCCCATCTGGCGTTTTCTGAATGCTTTGCGCATCCCTCAGATCTAGCCGCTACCGCCCCCAGGACCCTGCCTTCGGAACCCTCCCTGGACACCCCCAGGACCGCTCCAGGCCCCCCCCCAAAGGAGAAGGAAGAGGCCCGGAAGAATCGAGGAGGGAGGAGGCCACAAAGCCGCGAAGATCACCGACCGAATCTGGAGCCCCATGGATCGGCGGCACCGGCCGGAGGCCATTACAATAGGGCGGGAAGGGAATACGGCGGCAGAAGGAGTACGGAGGAGGATGGGGGCGGGGGACGAGGGGCCCTGGGACATCCCCCTCCTCCTCCTCCTCCTCCTCCTCCTCCTCCTTCCGTCCTGCTCTTCCCCTTCTCCTCCTCCTGCTCCTCCTCCCCTCCTCCTTCTCCTCCTGGACACCATGAGCCGCCTCGTAACCGAATAGCGTTCCCGGAATCCCGGCCAACATCTCCGAAGCCCACCCGAACGCGCCCAGAAGAGGATGGAATCGGATCGGGCTCGTGGAGTGCGGGCGGTCGAAGCCGCACCGCGCTGCTGCTGCTGAGCTGCTGAGCCGCCTGCTCCTGGCAGCAGGCGCTGGCCGAAGGCTCGACGGCGTCGTCGCCGTCTCCGCCGGCTGGCGGCGCCCAGAAGGATGTGGCGCAAGGACGCAAGGGGGGCGGCCTTCTGAATAGGCCGCGGGGCTTCTAAGAAGGCAGGAGAAGGGCTTCTTAGAAGCCCGCCCGGCTTCGAAGAAGCCTCCCGATTCCAAGACGGTTCTTGCCTTCTGAAAAGTCTTTCCGCCTGTTTAGTGCAGTCATCGTGCTACAAAGGAACGCGAGATGAGGAACTGAAAGGCTTTTCTGGCCGCGGTGGGGCTAGGCCACAAACAGGTTCCACGACATCAATCTATGTCAGGAACGGCCCGAAAACCCGATTAACATAGGGAATCGGGTCCTGAGGAAAACGGGACGAGTTGTTCATCCTGAGCCGTTGTCTGGCAGTCCCAGGGCCCCAGGAGGGCTCCGAGAGCCCGAAGACGGCGAGAAACCTCAGGACCCGTTTCCCTCAGGACCCGCTTCTCCCCTGGCGCGGCCCTCTCCCGCCCGGCAGCCATACAGAGAGGCATCCAGGCCGTTTGGGCGTCCCTTCATGGGGGGACGATCACTGAGGGGGGAGACAAGTGCACTTCCGGGGGCCCCGAAAGCCCCCTCTTGGCCCCTATGCAGGGCCCCTTCAGCGTCCTGACCGGGCGCCGCCAGGCCGTCGCCGTCCGTCGCCCGCCGCGGCCGGCCCGAGCGGCTGGCAGGAGGTCCGCTTGTAGAACCAGCACGAGCCGTAGGCCCGCGACCTGGCTCGCCGGGGGGCGCTGCTCCGCACCGCCCCTGGCTGCCCTGCCTCCCAGGGCGGCGGCGCGCCGAGGGGGAGGCCTTCGGGCGCCTCCTCTGCGGCCTCTGCTCGTGCTGGGCCGCGAGTTCGCCGCCTCCGCCCGATGTGGGTCTCTTGCCTGCGGCCAGCGGTCCGACTCACACGCTTGGGACGTGGAGCCCACGGCGACGCGCACTCGCGGGCCCGGGAGGAGGGCGGCACCGCCTGCCCGCAGTGCCGCCCGACGGTGGCCAGCACAAATCCTCCTCCTCATCCTCTGTGCTCCATCTCCCCTCGGTGGCGCCGACGCCGCGTCGACGCCACCAAGACGGCTCTGGCGCGCCCCGTATGTGCTTGGCCACTGATACGCCGAAACATGACCTCGGCGGCGAGCCCGAAGGGGGAAGTGTGAAGGAGCAGGCCCTGTCAAAAAGCTCGGAAGTCCCCTGGCCTTCCGAGATGTTTCCTGAGCCTTCCCCGGAGGCACAGAAAACTTCTCCGAAGGCCAGGGGGCTTCTGAGAAGCCCCACGGCCTTCTCAGAAGGCCTTCTCCTTCTCACTTTCCCCCCCTCGCCCGCCGCCGATCCTCTTCCTCCTCCCCAGACTTCCGATGTGGGCTCCCAGAATTCTGGGCCCCATCGTCGGGACTGGTCTGACCCCATCTCCAGGGCCGGCCCCCGGGGCCCGAAAAGGGTCCAGAGCGGCTGCCGAGATCGGGACGCCCCTGGGTCTGGGGCCGGAGGTGGGCCCATGCAGCAGGTTGCTGGAGTCACCACGGGAAATCCACGTGGCAGCCAGCCGCGCACGGGTCGCGCGGCTGGCAGCCGCGGCCCGCTGTGCTTCGACTTGGTACTCAATTCACAGGACGAGGGTCATTTCGGGAGTCAGCCAGCCTCGAGCTCATTCGTATCCGTAGTACGGACAACCACGATAGGCATGCGCCTTCAGAAATCAATATCGGCACCGGGATAAGGTGTTGCGGTTCATAATAGGGAATCGACAAACAGTCAAGTCAGCGCTGGGCTCCAAGGGAGTTGCTTGAGTGCCACGGCGTACGCCCGAGCACTGACCGGACTCGACCGACCCGAAGGCTGACCACAGACTTTCTTGATTCCCAAGATCAGGGCATGTTTCAGGCTGGTGATGAGTGTTTGTCTGGTGAACGTTTTCTCATTCAGCGTTTCGCCATTGGGCGGAAAGGGGGGAAAAGGGGGGCTCTGTCTCCGGCCGGACCTCTGCTCAATGCGACTGATTGCAACAGTGCGTCCTATTGGGGAGGGACTCCGCCTGCTTGAAACGGGCGCAAACAACAGCCAAGATCTGCTCCACCGGGGGGGGGGGGCGAGGGCCCGGGCCGAGCGGCAAAACAATGAAACGGTCGCAAGATACAGTAGGAGCTCGACCACAAAAAACCTCCCGCAAGAAACCCAATCCTGAGACCCCACGACGTCCATCGATTTTTGGTGTGGGAACGTCACGCTTTCCAGCGCAGAGCCATCGAAACCCAAGAAGCCCTGGACACCCTGGAGACAAGCAGGGTGTTCCTTGGCACGGGAGTCCACTGTAAGGGCATGTCTCAGGCTGGTGGTGGGTGCCTGCCTGGCTGCCTGGCTGCTTCACCGCCGCCTGCGCCTGCACCTCCTCTGCCTCCTCGGAGGTCTCCCGCGGTCTCGGGAGGCCTCCTCAGGCCGCCCCCCCCCCCAACAAAAAAGAAGAAGCCCCAGACGCTCTCAAAACCTCGATGCCCTTCTCGCTCCGCCTCTCCCCATCCCTTTCCTCTTCCCTCTTCCCCTTCCTCATTCTTGTCCTCATCATTCTTCCCCCTGGTCCTCGACCTCGTTATCGTCATCGTCGTCGCCCTCGTCTCGCCTTCCTCCTCGGGATCCTTCTCTTCCTGCCCCTCTCCCTCTCCGTCCCCCTCCTCCTCCTCCTCCTCCTCCTCCTCCTCCTCCTCCTCCTCCTCCTTCCCCCTTCTCCTCCCTCTTCTTCTCCTTGTCTCTCCTCCTCCCTCTCCTCCTTCTCCTCTACCTCGCTCTGTTTCTGCTCCCGCCTGCCGAACTCGAGCCCCGCGCGCCCCCCTGAAACGTTTCCGACGCGCCGCAAGCAGAAGCCCGGGGGCAAAAGGACGTGGTCCAGGTGCACGTGCGCGTCGCCGAACGGGACCAGCCGTTGGGCGCCCCGCAGCGCCGCTGACGGTTGGGGGCGGTGCTGGGAGGCAACTCGTGGGAAGTCTGAGACGCCTTTTGAGCCCGATGCAGGGGCCATTCAGACAGACTAACCCACATGAAACCGGATTAGGCCAGATTGAGCGGGACAGTTCGGGATTAGGTCGGCTTGTGACCACGGATATACCAGCGCCGACGCTGAACTGAATTTCCCAAGAGCTGCATCCTAACTGGCGGGCGTCCGTTCAGACGCAGGATATCGTGAATTCGGATTCGACCAGAATGTGCGGGATCGGGCCGTGCAAAATTCGGGCCGCGTCGGTTCGTCGGAATTTCGGAATCGAATCGGATACAATATCGAAACGGATCGACCATATCGACAGGGACAACGCGGTGGTCGCCTCGTGGTCGACACTCGAGGTCAAGCCACTCGCTGGGAAAACCGGTCGAACGCTGGGCGCTTTCCAGGTGGCGCCGCTGGCTTAATCCCCCCACCACGTCCTGCCTAGCATGGGACACTGCATGAACCTAATGTCCAATGTCGGGCGCGCGCTAACATTGATCGGGGAACGTAGCCTCCGAAACATAGGGCCAGTGCCGCCTGATTTGGCGACGGAGCGCGCGGATTTGGCATGGAAAAGGGACTCGTCGCTAACGCGCCTTGCTCCACGTTCACTTTTCTTCGATACTATGGCACTGGTGACCAAGGAGGGGCAAAATCCGAATCCCCCTTTGAGGCTCAAGCCAAGCCGTGGTAAAGACCGACGAACTTCACCGGGCCTGTCCAAAGTATCTACGAAGCGTGTCCAACACCTGTAGCACAAGGCGGAGAACCCTGGGCAGTCCTAGCCACAGATGTCGTGCACGGGCGCATCGAGCTCCTGAAGGTGGGGGGGGCGCCTGGCCAATTCCAGCCAACAGTATCATCTACGAGGCGCATTGGGAACCTGCAGGAGGCGGAGGACCCTCCTGCAATCCCATCCTAATCTGTTCTCTACGAGTCGTACCGACCAATTGCGATGTGCCAACCTGGCGCCTGCTTGACACCGGGGTGCGGGGATCCCACCGATCACACACTATTTGCCACCCTCTGCGCGTGGGGCGTTACCAGCGCCTACTTGATGCCAACGTGGGGGGGCCCAGCCTGGTCTTGCGCGACACCAGCGCCGTCAGCGTCCCAATTGTGCGGGATCCAACGCAACGGACGGACGGACGGACGCGCAGCTACCGGACCCGGAGGTCCGGCCCACGAGGGCGGCGCGCTGGGGCCGCAGCCCCTCACTTGATGAGGTTCGACTCCGGCGCGCGACTCCGGCGCAGCGTTCCGAGAACGTGTTCTCCGCCAGCGCGACAGCAGAATTCATCCTCCAAGTCGCCCCCAGAAAGATGTACCTGCAGAGTTTTCCATCCAGTTCGTGATGTCCACGTCGTGGTCAGCATGCCCCAGGAACTGCGCGGTTTCGTCTGCCCGCCTCCTTTTTGGCCGGCGTTGTTGGCGACCTCGTGATCGGGGGTCGTCTGCCGCACGCCAGGCGGCAGCTTTCTGCGCCCATCGACCTGCAGGCATAGCGGCAACTCTCCCCCGCCAGACTTGGCGCCTCCACGCTACGCGCTAGCTGTCGATGGTTGTCCGCAATACTTGTAGCTCGTACGATGCAATCAACCCAATTCTCTTGAATATCAGAATGCGCCTCCTCCACTTCGTCGTTCCCAGCCGTGGGCGCTGACGAAGAAGATGTGCCATCTTTGTCTGACTGATCAATCTGTTTCGTGCGTCTTCTTCCGATGCCAAACGTCATCCGGAACATTCGTCGTTGCGTTGTTCTAAATTTCTGTTGCGCGGCCGAAAAGAATCCAGCTGGAAACGCCGTGTCGTACAGTCGGGGGGACTGCGCTCTCGAACGGGCGCAGCTGGCATTTCAACGACTATTTCTTGCCGGTCCACTCTTGCTTGTTCGCCGTGAAGGCTCTCCAGCCCTGGCGCGTTCTGCGATCGATCTCCGTGCCCGCTGGGTTCAGACATGCGACCTGCCTTCCAAGCTACTTCGCAGCGACGCCGACAGGAGCGATCTCGATCTGCATCTCATCAACTGTAGCGTGTGTTCTCTTACCTCTTCCTGTCCCCTCGCAAGTATTGGTAAAGGTCTTTGTCTTATCCGGGTGCAGCAGAAGCCCCGCGGAGGCAGCCGAGCTCCGCGCGGCTGCAACCATTCGAACTATCTGCTGCCAACTGTCCGACGAAGAAGACGTCATCCGTGAACCCCATGCTTGTCAATCGGCTCATTTCTGTGAATATCTTAATTGGAGCCTGTATGTCCGGTTGTGCCACTCCTCTTTGGCCCCTCCTTGAAGGTGTCTTCAAGCGCGTTGAAGAGTATCTTTCTCAACGGGCCCCCCTGCTTGGTCCCCCTGGAGACGTCGAACTGCCGGCTGGTCGCGTCTGTCCCTATCCGCCCTCGTTGTCCACTGCATAATTTGGACATCAAGCGCATGTGCGGAATCGGCGTTCCCTGCTTCGCCATGGCGTTCCATTGTGCTTGTTCTACGGTGGCAAATGCTTTTTGAAAGTCGATTGCAGTAACTACGCCACAACGGGATCTGGAATTCTTCGGACTGCTCCTGGATTTGATGCGATGTGAACAGATGGTCTTCCATATTAGAACCGCGGCGAAAGGCGGCCTGGTTAGGACTCTGGCCGGCGTCCAGAATTGGTGAGAGTCCGTTGGTAGCAGCCTGGAGAAAAGCTTGCACAGCGCAGGAATACTTGCTGTAGGCCTACAACTGTTGGCAAGTCTTTCGCCCCCAGCTTTCAAAATGACTGCAGTCTCAGATTGTCTCCAACGCTGCGGCGGCTGAGCGTTTGGGCGAAAAATGTCGTCGTGCAGTGTGTGTGATGCCTCAGCCAACACGTCGCCACCTTCCATGAGCATTTCTCTAACGACGCCTTGTCTATCTGCGCGGCCATTTCCTTTGCGTTGCCGGATTGCCTCTCGAATCTCATTGGTAGAAAACTCTGGCGCGCTTCCCTGCCCGACGTCTGATAAAACGAGTGTGCGCGGTGCTCAAACGAGAACAACATTTTGAAAGAAGAACTGCCCTCGCACAATGAAGCGATCTGCAATTCTATGTGCGCGGTGCTGAGGCGAGAACGAACCACATTTTGAAAACGAGTCGCCCTCAATCCGTGAAGCTCTTGTGAACTTTACAACAAACGAACGTGCGCGAGAACCACCTTTTGAACATGAGCCGCCCTCAATCCGTGAAACTCTGATACATGTTTGAAGCGAATGTGCGCGGCGCTACGGCGAGAACTACATTTGTGGAAACAACCCACCTTCCATCTGCGAAGTTGTTGTCGGTTCTTAAGCTTGAGGCTGATACATGGTAAAGAACACTCAGGCGAAACGCCCGGACAGCCCTTCCGACTGGCCTCGGGGTGCGACAGGGAGGACTCATTCACAAGGACAAGGAAAGGAGGATGATGAGGAGGAGGTGGAGGAGGAGATGGAAGAGGAGGAGGAGGAGGAGGAGGAGGAGGAGGAGGAGGAGGATGAAAAAGGAAAGGAGGAGGGAGGAGGAGAACGGAGGAGGAGGGAGGGGGAGGGAGGGGAGAAGAAGAGAGGAGGAGGAGGAGGAGGAGGAGGAGGGAGAGGAGGAGGAAAGGAGGAGGAGGAGGGGAGGAGGAGGAGGAGGAGGAGGAGGAGGAGGAGGAAGAGGAGGGAGGAGGAGAAGGAGGGATGGAGGAGGAGGAGGGGAGGAGGAGGAGGAGGAGGAGAGGAGGAGGAGGAGGGGGAGGAGGAGGAGGAGGAGGAGGAGGAGGGGGAGGAGGAGGAAGAGGAGGGAGGATGAGGAGAAGGAGGAGGGGGGAGGACGAGGAGGAGGAGGAGGAGAGAGGAGGAGGAGGAGGAGGAGGAGGAGGAGGAGGAGGAGGGGGAGGAGGGAGGGGGGAGGGAGGAGAAGGAAGAAGAAGAGGAGGAGGAGGAGGACGAGGAGGAGGAAAAGGAGGAGGAGGAGGGGAGGAGGAGGAGGAGGAGGAGGAGGAGGAGGAGGGGAGGAGGAGGAGAGGAGGGAGGATGAGGAGAAGGAGGAGGGGGGAGGACGAAGAGGAGGAGGAGGAGGAGGAGGAGGAGGAGGAGGAGGAGGAGGAGGAGGAGGAGGAGGAGGAGGGGAGGAGGAGGGGGGGGAGGGGAGGAGGGAGGAGGGGGAGGGAGGAGGAGGACGAAGCGTAGGGAGTAAGATGCGGGGAGGGGGAGGGGGGGAGGCGGAGGCCGGAGGCCGAGGACGAGGAAGGAGACGGGGAGGATGGGGACGATGAAGGGGAGCGAAAGAGCGGTGGTGGGGGCGAGGGCGGCGGGAACGAGGAGGGCGAATGGGGGCGGATGGATGGCGGTGGGGGGGGGGAAGGGAGGGCGGGCGGGCGACAGAAGGGCATGGAGGAAGGCGAGGGAGGGCGAGGACGGGACGAGACATGTGCCGAGAAGGGGTGGGGTGGGGGGGCGGGGGAAAATGCCCGCTGGCAGGGGAGGTGGCGCGGCCCTCCCGGCCTGGCCCGATGAGGGGGCGGCGGCGCAGGTCGAAGGGCCCGTGGGCGTCGAAGCAGTTGTCGTCCTCGGGGGGGGGGAGGGGGGAGGGAGGAAGGGGGAGGGGGGGAGGATGGGGATGAGGATGAGGATGAAGGCGGGGATGATACTGATGATGAGGATGATGGCGCTGATGCTGGTGCTGATGCTGATGCTGCTGCTGATGATGATGCTGATGACGAGGAGGAGGGAGGAGGAGCAGGAGGAGGAGGGAGGAGGAGGAGGAGGAGGAGGAGGAGGAGGAGGAGAAGGAGGAGCAGGAGGAGGAGGAGGAGGAGGGGGAGGAGGAGGAGGAGAAGGAAGAGGAGGAGGAGGAGGAGGAGGAGGAGGAGGAGGAGGAATTTAATCCCGCGTGCTCAGGCGTGCGCATGGGTGCCAGGGGTCTCGGCACCCAGGCCAGGCTCGCTCCGCGCTCGCCCGTGGCTGGGTGGGCCCTCGGCCTCAGTACGCACCCTCTTTGCCTCGCCCGTCGCGGCTGACTCCCCGAGTCGCTGCTCCCATCGGGCGGCGGCAGACTTGTGGTCAGCGCTGCTCGCCGCTAGCTCAGAGCTCGAGGAGCAGCCTGATGGACGGCCGCTGCCGCTCCTCCGCTCGTCGCTCCTCCAGGGACCGCTCGTGCTGCGGCTCCCTGGGCCCGTGGGACTGCTCGGGCGTCTCGTTGCGCACCCCCGCAGGGCGGCTGGCTGCCATGGGCTCTGGGCCCCCGCTCGGCTTCCAGGCTGACACCCTGCGTGCTGGCGTTCTGCTCGCCTGCCTCTGACGTGCGCCGCGGTGGCCTAACCCCTCGCCGCGCTGGGGGCCGCTGCGGCCTAACCCCTCGCCGCGCTGGGGTTCTTGGTGGCCGAACCCCTCGCCGCGCTGGGGCCCACTGCGGTCTAACCCCTCACCGCGCTGGGGTACTCCGTGGCCTAACCCCTCGCCGCGCAGGGGGCCGCTGCGGTCTAACCCCTCACCGCGCTGGGGTCCATGGTGGCTTAACCCCTCGCCGCGCTGGGGTCCGCTGTGGCCTGACCCCTCGCCGCGCTGGGGACCGCAGTGGCCTAACCCCTCGCCACGCTGGGGTGCGGTGCGGCCTAACCCCTCGCCGCGCTGGGGTCCTGCTCCTTCTTCGTCGTGGTCGTCTTCGGGTGGCGCTACTCCCAGGATCTTTTCAGCCATCTTCCTGCGTTTCTCTGCCTCGTGCGGGTCCTGCAGCTGGATTTGCCTTCGTGCTGCGCCGCTGTTGAGCCAGGCCAAGCGACAGATCTCCTCTGCCACTCTGCGCTGGCTGCGCAAGCGGCTTGGGCCTGGGATGTCACTGAAGAGCCGCTGGTGGTTGCCCGTCTGCAGCGCCTTGAGGACATGGGGAACGCATGACGCCTGCCATGACAGCCAGCCCTGCTCGCCTGCCTGTTGGATCCAGCATCCCGCCAGAGACTGCATAAGCTGTTCCAGTCGGTTCCTTTCGAGCTAGGCCAGCTCTAGCTCTGGGTCCTGGTCGTCGTCACCTTGGTGCTGGCGGAGCCTCGGATGCTGCATGCCTGCTTCTTTGGCCTCCTGCGTGTATTTCATCAGGTCTGGCCCTGACGGCTTGGTGAACTGCGCCGCCCACTGCACCGTCGCACTCATCTGGACCATGGACGTGGCGTCGTTGTGCTGATCGGGCCCTGGGATAGTGTCCATTTCCTGATCACTGCCCTCGCCCTCCAACTCTGGCACCTCGCTGTCTGGGAGGGAGGAGTTGTCGTCAAGGTTCTCAGGGAGGAAGAGGAGGAGGAGAAGGAGGAGGAGGGGGAGGAGGAGGAGGAGGAGGAGGAGGAGGAGGAGGAGGAGGAGGAGGTGGGTGGGGGTGGGACGAGGGACGACAAGCGACGACGACGACAGATGACGACGGCAGCAACGACACCGAGGATGAGGAGCAAGCCGGGTCACATGATCGCACTGCGTCGACAACTACACCAACAATGCATCGGCGATGCGGCGCGATCAGCCGACCCCATCAACTCCGCACCCGCTTGAGGGACGGCGACAACAACGGTGGCCAATATTCGGGGACGCACTGACCCGGGTCAATGCAAACCTGGGTCAGTCGGGCTGTGCTGGATCTTGCAAGATCCTGCAGGATCCTGCACCGAAGACCTGGTCAATGCAACCCTGGCTCTGCAAGATCCTGCAAAATCCGGCGCCCGGTCTGACCCCCATTGTACTGACCCTCGTCTCTTGTTCCCCCCAAGCTAGAGGCCTCCCAGATGGGGTCGGAGCAACTGGGGTCGGAGGATCTCGTCGCATCGGCGATGCATCGTCGGTGCATCAACGATGCATGGGCGACGAGGCGATGCAGCGGCGTCGTCCGCGCGAAGAAGATCGGGCTCCAGATCGGCCCGTATCCCCGATGCATCGGCGATGCGGCGCGATCTCCCGACCCCATCAGCTCTGACCCCGTCTGAGAGGCCCAGAGAAGCGGCGGCCAAGATTCCTCGCACTCCAGGCCGGGCGCCACGTAGAGGGTGCACAGGGACGCCTCCACTGCGCAGAATGCTTCCCGTGCACCACCGCCGGGGCTTTGGGCCACGGCCCCCCCCCCCCCCGAGGCCAGGAGGGAGCCTCTCTCAAGCCATCGCGCGGGGCCCACCGCCCTCTCCTCCGACGCTCTGCCCTCTTGCCGAGGCATGCTCCCCCGAGGATCTCTGGACCATTTTTCCCTCGGGCTTCGTAAGCGGGGGCGTAGCTAAGAGGGGGCTTAGGCTTTCCCAGATGCCCCCCGTGTACTATGCTCCCGCCTACGGCCCAGCCCTCTCCTCTGACGCTTTGCACTCTTGCAGCGGCCTGCTCCCCCGAGGATCTCTCGACCACTTCCCCAAGGTGGAACATCACACGCTTTATCATGGCTACCTCACACGCGTTTTTTTTTTTTGTATGGCTACCCGCTACAATAAAACAACACATGTGATGTTCCACCTGGGCCAGGAGGGCCTCTCCCGCCATCGCGGGGCCCAACGCCCTCTCCTCCGACGTTGCGCTCTTGTCACGACGTGCTCCCCCGAGGGTCTCGACTGTTTCCCCAAGGCCGTTCGTCTCTTCGGGTTTTTGTCCTCTCGACTCGAGCTGTTTCCGGACAGCCTTGGGACCGAGAAGCGTCTTCTGGCCGCCGAGGGCGGCGAACGGCGATCCGCCACAGTTTTTTTTTGTTTGTTTTTCTCCGACGCCGCGATTCTGAGGGGCGACGGCCGTGGCCAGGCCCCGGTGGCGGTGCACAGGTGCGAGGGGGGAACGATGAGGGGGGAACCGCCTCCCTGTGTTTTTCGGTTTCGTGCGCGGTTTTTTCGCCAAATGATCAAGGATGCTCCTCGATGGTCCTCGCCTGAGGAAAAATGCACACGTCCCAGCGATGCCAAGCTCAGGGGGTGACACATCGAGCCGGGATCGGCGATGCAGAGCCGATTGATCGGAGATGCGCCCCCAGTGGCGAATCCGCACGCCCCTGGGCGGGGTGCGCCATCGGGCCCACATGTGGCGATGAATCGGCGATTGGGGGTCGACGCATTCACCCCGGACCCTATCCACCCGTTACGCTGCCCCTCTGAGGCCCAGACGTCCTCCGATGTGCTCTTTCAGCCCGCGGCCCTTTCCCCGGAGGTAAGTCTGCCTCCATGACTCATGCTTGATGGTCCTGGGGCCCGAAAGTGGCCCCCAGGGGCAGAAATCACGGAAAGCGCCCAGGCCGAGAAACCAGGTCGTCGGAGGTTGTCGGATCGTAACCCGGCTCTCCGGAGGCCGTTGTGGACGATCTGGGCACTCCTGGAACGCTCTCGGCGAGGCGCGGCCGCTGGAGAGGCCGAGAACAGACAAAGACGACCCAACACCTATCGACACTTTTTCCCACCTAGCGTTACCCCCGAGCCAATGCCCCCTGACGCTGCCCCTGGGGTGTGCCCCACTGGCAGGGGCAGGAGCAATCACCATCGAGTCGGGAAATCGGGTCGAATCGGAACATGTGTCGGATTGGTCCCCATGGGTACGGAATCGGAATCGAATCGGCTCGGCTGCGCGAGGATGCACAACAGCGACGCAAAAGCATCGGAACACATCGAAACAACAAGAAGCCAGAACCAGATCGGATCGGATCGGATTGGGCGAGCTTGGCATCGAATCGCACCGATCGGATCGAAGTGGGCCCTGCAGGAGCCGCCTTGTACCCGAAGCCGACCATCTCGCGGAAAGCCAGCGGGGCGCGCAGCTCCTGTCGGGGAGGCACCGACCAAGGTCCATGCAGACCCGGGCCAGTCAGGCCCTGCAGGATCCGGCAAGAACCTGCAGGATCCTGCGCACCAGCCCGGGTCCGTGCCCCCCTGGCTCTGCCCGGCTAGACGCAAGAGTGACCCTGCGTAAGAGTGACCTTTGGTGCGCGGCTTCTGCAGGGCTCGAGGGGGCCAAACGCAAGCGCGCAGGCCGCTGCTATCGCATCGCGCTCAGCGATCGGGGGGGCCCGGGAGCTCACTCCTGCGACGGGCCACTCTCACGTGTAGTCGACACCCGCTCGATCTGCAGGATCCTGCTAGATGGGGCCTTCTGCCCGAACCCCGTCTGCATTGACCTCGCCATCGGTCGGACGTCCATTCCCCCTGCTTTTCGGTTTCGTGCGTGCGCTTTTCGCAAGCTGATCCAGGATGTTCCACGATGGCCCTCGCCGAGAAAAAAACGCACATGTCCGAGCGATGCCAGGTGACCCCCGTCTGAAAAACTCCCGGGAGCTCCTGCTGGCCGTGCGCCCCCCGGCAGGCGGCGCCCTGGGCGCAGTGGCCGGAGGTCGCGAAGTCGGCGCAGAGTGCCGTCTTGTGGCCCGAGTCCCTCGGGCGGGCCGGGACGCGCAAGGAGCGGGCCCCGCCGTCGCTCGGGCACCCCGATCCCTGGGCCATCGAGGGACGAAAAAACAATCCCTGGGGGATTGGGTTGAGACCGCAAAATCCGTCGGATGCCTGGGGGGATCCAAACTTTTGGGCGCCTTCGGCCCTGCTTGGGCCCCAGGAGGCGGCCAAGAGGGGGTCCGACGTCGGGGTGGAGAACAGCGGGCTCCACATCGCCGACGCATCGGCGATGCGGCGCGATTCTTCGACCCCATCTGCTCGGACCCCGTGTGGGCGCATTGGGCCCCTGGAGGCATCGACCTCCCGAGGACTTCCGGGGGACTCCCCCCCCCTTCCCCCGGGAAGCGCCATTGGCTGCGGGTTATGTTCGCGATCCTCCTGGTGCTCAGGTCTGGTTCCGTCGGCGTCGTGGTCAACGATCTGTTCGTGTTTGCTGTGGCGGTAGCGCGCGATGCCCAACTCGTGGGGCAGTCTAGCATACGGTTCTCGTGATCTTACGTTCGTGAATGCAACCGGGTTTGATTAGGAAGGATACGCGAGAGGACACAATACTCTTCCAAGGACAGCACGTCCTCTAAACCAGGGTACCTCTGCCCCTGGAGTGCAGCATACATGTGGCGCCACACACAGGACACAAGGGCACCCTTGATTTGCAAAGGCCGACCTGCCAATCAAACCCAGCGGTGCCCTCTCTCTGACTTTTCCCAGCTCGTCACGCTGGCTGGCTTTCGGAGGACTGTGAAGAAGAGGAGGGGGCGGTGGAGGGAGGAGGAGGAGGAGGAGGAGGAGGAGGAGGAGGAAGAAGAGGAGGGGGCCGAGGAGCAGGGTCGCGGAGCAGGGTCGAGGAGGAGTGTCGAGGAAGAGCATCCTGGCCTGGGCGCCAGCTCGTGGGCGTTGAAGCAGTTGGAGTCGTACCAGCAGCAGCCCACCTCTGGCGGCGCGCGGCGGGTGGGGCGCCCGCGGCGAGGGTAGGGTTGGGTCGGGCATGTCCTCCTACATGCGGATTTCGCAAGAAAAATTAAACACAGTCAAACATAATCAAGCATTGTCAGAAGAGCACGAACAACTGTCACCAAGTTGTTGCTGCTATTCGCGAGTATTCCTACTGTAGAGGGCCACGCCCGATCTAAAGGTAGGGGCGATCGCGGAAATGGGGGCCTCCGAGAGGCTCCCTGGGGCCCTTGGAGGCATTCTCGTGGCCGTGCTTGTGCTCGTCGTGCTTGTCGCCGTAACTCGCCGCTGTGTTCTTCTGTTCCAAGTGCTGGGCGTCTGGGCCCCCGCGGTGGCGGCCCCCGGGGGCCCTGGGGGCACGCCGGTCGCGCTGGTCGGGGCGGCCCAGGGGCGGGCGCGGGCGGCGGGCAGCCGTTCCCTGAGATGCTGGCGTTGTATTTTTTTGTCGCACCGGGCGTTTTCGCCCAATTTCGGGCCCTTGGACCCTCACAGATCGACCCGGCGTGAAAAATGACGCAGAAAAATGAGATCCAGGGCTCTGGTGGTGGTTTTCGTGCCGCCCGGGGGCGCCCGCCCAGGCGAAAGCCGGCTACACGCAAGAGTTACGCTAGATCAGAGAAACTATGGATTCAGTTTGTGTCGGGGTTTCGGTTTTCTGCTATACCTGGCGGCCCATAGGGGCCAGACGGATCGCGAGGAGGCGGAGGAGGAGGAGGAGGAGGAGGAGGAGGAGGAGGAGGAGGAGGAGGAGGAGGAGGAGGAGGAGGAGGGAGGAGGAGGAGGAGGAGGAGGAGGAGGAGGGGCCATCTGTGGTTGTGGCTCCTCGCGTTTCTCCGGCCTGCCTCTCTCCCCTCCCCCCCACTCCCTCTCTCCCAAAACCCCCCTCCCTCCTCCTCCCCCCGCCCCTCCCCCCGAAATGGGACGAATTGCAACCGACTGGTCCCAATTCCAACCGTTCGGAGCGAATTGCAACCATACATGGGACCAATTACAACCATGGGATCTTCAGAAGTACTTCTTTCTTATTCAGAAGTACTTTCTTCTTCAGAAGTATTTCTTTCTTCTTCAGAAGTACTTCGATTCCTTAGGGTTCCTTATGATTCCTTAGGACTCCTTAGGATCCTTAGGATTCCTTAGGGTCCTTGGGATCCCTTAGGATCCTTAGGATCAGGATTCCCCTGGATTCCGTCAGGAATCCTTAGGAATATTTGCGAATCCATAGGAATCCTGACAACATCCTTAGGGGAAGGGTGCGCTTTGGGGGCCTTCTTGGTGTCTCTTTGGGCCACTCTTAGGGCCCTCTTGGGGCCTTCTTGGAGCCCTCCTGGGGCCCTTATTGACTTTTCTTGGCGCCCAAATGAGCCCTAGAAGGGCCAGCGTTCGAGGGCTGCAGGGGGGCCCAGCAGAGTGACGTCCTATGGGGGCTCAGATTGGACCTCGCCATCCCTGGGGGGGGGGCTGCGATCTGCGAAACTGTCGCCACTTTCGAGGGGTGCTGGTGGGTCCAGTGGACTGGCGTCCTACAAGGGGCCCTAAAAGAGCCCGAAACGGCAGCAAGAGGGAAAAGCAACCGACAAATATTTTTTTTTCTCGGATGGGGGCGGGAAGAACAACCGAACAATATTTGATGTTTCGGAAGGGGCTGCTTTGGGGGCCTTCTTGGGGTCTCTCTGGGCCACTCTTAGGGCCCTCTTGGGGCCTTCTTGGAGCCCTCCTGGGGCCCTTATTGACTTTTCTTGGCGCCCAAATAAGCCCTAGAAGGGCCAACTTTAGAGGGCTGCAGGGGGGGCCAGCAGAGTGACGTCCTATGGGGGCTCAGATTGGAC
>CAUYUJ010014837.1:1065000-1120000 GCA_963575745.1 Prorocentrum cordatum | reverse complement strand
CTCCTCCTCCTCCTCCGCCTCCTCGCGATCCGTCTGGCCCCTATGGGCCGCCAGGCATAGCAGAAAACCGACACCCCGACACAAACTGAATCCATAGTTTCTCTGATTAGGCAACAGTGACCTTTGGCGAGCGGCTGCAGGGGGGGGGCGCGGGGGGGGGGGGGGCGAACCCGAACATGCAAGCCACTGCTATCGCATTGCTTTCAAGGGGCCCCAGTGGGCCCTCACCAAAAGTAACTCTGGCGAAGGGTCACTCTTATGTGTAGTCGACAAAGGGCCCCCCTCCGGGGGACACAAGCAAATCGAAACACATTCCAGGGCTTCATGTCTTTTACTACTTCCTAGGTTCTCCTCTCTCCCCTTCCATGTCCGGTAGTTTCCTTGTTTTTTTTTCTCGTGGAGGCCAATAAGAACATGCGTGCTCGTGTCTATGTTCCCTGCTGAAACACTGTGGCTGGGAGGGGGGGCTTCCAAGAAGACTTCCTGGGAAGCGGGGGGGGGCTCCTCAGACCCCCTCGCGTCGTGAAAACAACACGACGGGACATTTTTTGCAATTTTCGGCACCCAGGGGCCCTTGCCCGGCCCTGGGACCGTCAAACAAACGGCTCGGGATGAAAAGCTGGTCCCCGGGAGTGGGTCCAGACCTCTAGGAGTCAACGTCATGAAAAAAATCACGTCGTCGGGGGTCTGGGTTCTGAATCTAAATCCTAGCCTGCCTTTCCCAGCATGGGTCCCGAACGAAGCGGGTCCTGGACCCGGGGTCCCCACCCCCCGGGGACCAGATCTCCATCCTGGTCTGGATTTTGGCGGCTCCAAAGTCTGGGGAGGGCCCCGAGAAGTCGGAAGCGGCGACAAACACCGCGGGACCCGCTCGCCGGGCGTACGCGAACATGAATTAGTGGTCCGTGGATCTGGTGCGTGGGCGCCAGATCTATGGATCGAGGAAGGTACCCCCGACACATGAGGCCATTGCCGCCTCATCTGGCGACAGCGGTCGCCAATTCTGTATGGAAACGGGACCATCGCTAATCCAAACGCCTGAATCCATGTTAGCGCTCCCTCGATCTCAGGGACCAATTGCTTCGTCATGGCGCCTTCTGTGGAAGACCGGCCCCTCGCCGCACACCCTTCTGCACGCCGCCGCCGCCTGGAAGAAGGGGCACAAGGCCGCGTCGGGCGCCTTCGTCGGCAGTGGGCGCCTCAGCTCCTCGACGCTGTGGGCGAAATTGCACGCTGAACCGTACGCGCAGGTCTTGCCGTTCTGCTCGTACCAACACATCTGGGACTTTACCAGCGGGTTGGTGGCACTCCAGGCGGCCGAAGGCACAGGCGGCGGCTTGCACAGCCACCTCTTCTTCTTCTTCCTGGCCGGCGCCGCGGCGGCGGCCTCCGCATGGCCTGCGCCGTCGCCGCAGCCGCCAGTGGCCGCCTCCGCGTCCTCGGGGCCCCCAACGTCGCCGCCGCCGACCGGCGCCGAGGCGGCGCTCCTGGCGCGGTCGGCCGCGTCGGCCGCGTCGGCCGCGCTCCCGGCGCCGTCGGACGCCGTGGCGGCGCCAGCGGCCACAGCCGGCGCGCTCCCGCCGCCGCCGCCCGCCGACGCCGCGGCGGTGGCCGACGCCGCGGCGGCGGCCGCCTCTGCGGCGTCCGACGCCGCCGCGGCGGTGCTCCCGGCCGCGGCGGCGGCGGTCGGCTCCGGGGAGCCGCCGCCGGTCGGCGCCGCGGCGGCGGCCGTACCCTCGGCCCGGCAGAGGCCATCGGCGCCGGTCGCAGCGGGCATGGGGGGGCCGCCGGGCCGTGCTTGCCTCACGCCTTCCAGTCAGCATCGTTGATGCGTATTGTGCATTCTCTGGTCTTCCTTTTCCTCCTCGCTCCTCATCGCTCCTCGCTCCTCGCTCTCCTCCTCCTCCTCCTCCTCCTCCTCCTCGCTCCTAGTCTTCTTCTTCTTCCTCCTCCTCCTCCTCCTCCTCCTGCTCCTTCTCCGCCTTCTCCTCCTCCTCCTATCCATCCTCCTCCTATCCATCCTCCTCCTATCCTCGGGAACTCGGAGCGGATCGGGACGTGCGTCGGATCGGGCCGCATCGGCACGGAGTCGAAATCGAATCAGATCGACTGCGTCAGCACGCGCAACAGCGCCGTGCAAGCATCGGGCAACATCGGCTCGTCGGAGGGTCGCAATCGAATCGGATCGGGCTGGCTATGATCCACATCGCATCGTATCAACTGGATCGAAATTGACCCTGCCTTCCGGCCCCGTCCAGGCGTGCGCGCGGCGAGGGGCAGGGGCGGCGACATGGCGGCAATCAAACTTTCGGGAACAGCAACATCCACATGACAGACGAAAAGAAACGGGTCTTGCGCACGATGACATAGCGACCTTACGCGGTGACTTGCGCTGGCCGTCAGCGTGGCCCTCTACACTAGCAATGAGGACGCTTACGCGCACGCGGGCAGCTTCCGCGCATATGTCTGTGCAGACGACTCCGCTCTTCCCCGTCGCTCACATTCATCCTGCTTGATCTCCTGATTCCACACTTTGTCAGGGGTAGGGGGTCCCCCCCTGCCTCCTGGGTGTGTCTGGGACAAGGGCGCGACCGGGACGCCATGCGAACGTGCCCGCTGGGGCCGCAAATGGGAGCTCCCGGTGGGGCACGATCCGTGTGAAAGGTGTGCCGAGATCGGCGGGGAGGGGGAGGGGGAATTGTTAAAAAACCTCTACGGCTACATGCCCCCGATCAAGAGGACCAAGGTGAGGGAAGGAACCCGACATTCCTCTTCCTCTTGTTCTGCTGGGGATGCCTGTCTTTGCGAACATTTTCCAGGCAATTCTCCCAGCTCCTGATTCCTCCTTCTGGGGAGGAGAAAGTGCAGATGGGGCAGGCGAAGGAGGATGAGTAGGTGTGGCGCGGAGCGGTTGAGAGAGCGTCGATACCAAACTCGACAACTCCTTGCCTGGTTCGTCGGCCGACGTCCGCACGGCGCCGACTGGGCCTGGCCGGCTTCCTTGCTCTCTGCCAGTCTACGCCGCCATCGGATCAACAGCGACGGCCTGACCGAGGAGATCGCTGGCGTGGCCTGGCTCCCTACGCACCCTGTGCTCGGAGCTCCTGCTGCTCGATCGGCTTACGTAAAGGCCTCCTAGATGGGGTCGGAGTACATGGGGTCGGAGGATCGCGCCGCATCGCCGATACAGCGGCGATGCATCGGCCATGCGTCGGCGATGCGCCGGCGATGCATCGTCGACGCCGGCGATGCATCGGCGACGTCGACGTGAAGCAAATCGGGCTGCACATCGAGCCGCATCGGCGATGCATCGGCGATGCATCGGCGATGCAGCGCGATCCTCCGACCCCATCTACTCAGACCCCATCTAGGAGGCCTTGATCATTAGCGACGGCCTCGCTGTAAGGATCCCTGGTGTGTGTGTGTGTGTGTGTGTGGGTCTGTCCCGTGCGGCGGCTGCTGTTCCTCGGTAGCCGCGCTGCCGCGCACGCCCCAACCCCCCGCAGCGTGTTCCTTGGGACGTACACGCCGCCAGCCTGGCCGCCAGCGCCGCTGGTCCCGCTGCTGCTGCTGCGCGACCAGAAACAGAGTGTGTGTGTGTGTGTGTCTGTGTGTCTGTGTGTGTGTGCAGCCAGCGCTGGTAGCTGCCCTAAGGCTGGCACCCTACCGCGACCTGCTCTGAGTCCTCTCGTTCGCGGGGCTGGCAATGGCCTACCTGGCCCACTGCCTCCCTGTTGCCCTGTGCCCTCGCGGCTCTCTTTTCGCAGCAATGCACCTATTCGCCGCGCTGCAGCTATTCGGTGCCCCCCCCCTCGCGTGCCCCCCGCTGCCGCCCGGGGCGTCGATTCTGTGCTCCGCTCCACCTGCCGCCGCCCAGGTCCGGCAGCTCCTGGCCTTGTCGGCGCTTCCCTCTTTGCCCTGCCGCCCTTCCTGGGGCCGGCCGCTGGGGCGCCTCGGTGGGCTTGACTTGCCGTCCGCCGTTGGCCCCTGGGCCCCCCCCCTTCCCACCTGGAGGATGTCCTGCCCTGCCGCTGCAAACCCCCGCCTTGGTCAGGGATTCGCCGGCCTTCTGCAGGTTTTGTCCAGGCTTCGCCGCCTTCGCCTGTGGTACCCTCCACCGCTTTGCCGGGCCCCGTGCCCGTCGGTCGGCCTTGCCTCTTGCTAGGTCCCCCCCCCCTGCTTGCCTGGTTTTCAAGCCGGCCTCTCGACCATGTGCCGGCCTACTGGTGGGTGGGTTGCTGCCGCGCTGCCGTGGCGCCTTGCACTGCCTTTCCCCCCCATGCGCATCGAAGGTCACCAGATCTCGGCGCCCGCCCGCCCACCTGCTGGCACTCCCAGCTCTACGCCGCTCTCCCTGATGACGAGGCTCTGCCTCTTCGTCCTTTTCCTTCGCCCTCACGCCGGCCTGGTCTTGCCGCGCACAGTGCAGCACTCGTGGCAGTCTGCGCTCCGCCCTTCACGCTTCCCGCCGCGCCTCGTATGTCACCAAATCTCGGACACGCTTTTCTCCTTGCAGCCGTTTGCTGCTTGTCCAACGTCAGCCCCCCCGGACTCCGTCAAGGCTGGTATTACCGACTGGTCTGGTCGCTCGATACCTGCCCATTTGATGTCTGCTCCTCCACCTGTCTTTGGCTGGCCGCCGCTGGGCCGCCTTCCCCCCCCAGCTGCTGCCAAGCGCCGCGGCTAGCCCCCCCCCCCCCCGGCGCTTCCTCCGCCGCAGCCGGTGACTTGCCTGAGCGGGCCCGACTTCCTCTCTTCCCGCCTGGGCGGGGTCTCTTCCTCTCCTCACGTGCACTGCGGCCCAATTTGCATCTAGCGCGCCCCACTGGTGCCCGATCGCTGGAGCAGTAACCTCTGCCCAGCCCCCGACGCCCAAAGTGTGTGCGTGTGTGTATGTGTGTGTGTGCGTGTGTGTGTGTGTGTGTGCGTGTGTGCGTGTGTGACCCGCGCTCCTAAGCGGGTCGCAAGTGACGATGTTTTGCCTTCCACGCGCCCTGCCTCTGTCCTTTCTCTGCATTCTTTCGTTTCTTCCGCGCGCATGTTCTTCAACACTTTTCACCTGTGCCCGTCACCCACTCGTCGGACTGGCCCTTCATCGGCACACGTTCGGAGGTAATGGTAATCACTCTTAGCGCGTCCCGCTTGTGCCCTCGCGACTTTGGAACAGCAGGCCACAAAGCCAAAACTTGTGTGTGTGTGTGTGTGTGTGTGTGTGTGTGTGTGTGTGTGTGTGTGTGTGTGTGTGTGCGAGTGTGTGTATGTATGTATGTGTGTGTGTGTGCATGCGTGTGTGTGTGTGTGTGTGTGTGTGTGTGCGTGCGTGTGTGTGTGTGTGTGTTTTCTTTCTTCTCCCAGCCACAAGCAGATTTGACCAGTTTGTCTCAGGGCGTCCTTCTTCTGAGTACGAGTCGTGGCAAGCTCTGAGGTACCTGGAGGCAGTCCTTGCTGCGCCTAGCTAAAAAACTGCTTGTCATAACGATTCAAACAATGAGGGCACTCCTACTTCAAATTCCTCACCGCCTGGGTAACGATGCAACCACAGCCCAGACACACCGTGCTCCCAAACTCCTCGTGGTAGAGGGAAGAGGGATGGTGGAGAGAGGAGGGGAACGTAAGGGAGAGAGGAGGGGAACGTGTGTGTGTGTGTGTGTGCGTGCGTGCGTGCGTGCGTGCGTGCGTGCGTGCGTGTGTGTGTGTGTGTGTGTGTGTGTGTGTCTGTGTGTGTCTGTGTGTGTCTGTGTGTGTCTGTGTGTGTGTGTGTGTGTGTCTGTGTGTGTGTGCGTGTGTGTGTGTGTGTGTATCTCTCCGCCTGCTCCCTACCCGTCGCATTGCGCCGCCCCTGAGCGGGTCGCCTGCGACGGTTGCGCGCGACCGTTTTCTGGATTCCCACACATAGCTCCGCAAACGCACGGCTGCGGGCTTTGTTTTTTTAACATCCGCCAACCGCTTGTTCGTTGGCCAGCATTTGCACACGTTCGGCGGCAATCAACTTGGGGTGCTCTGCTTTTGCCTTCGCTGCGCTGCGTTCGGCCAACCGGCCGCGAAGCAAGAAACGCATGGGCGTAGGTTTAGGCTTGGCATGTCCCCCTACAGGCGGGTTTTGGTATATATTTGTCTAAAGGCAAACATGGATCAACACATACTCAAGAGAGCGCGAACATGTCGTCACCATACTACATGTTTTTGCAATTCTCGGATGTTCCTCCTGTAGAGGGACATGCCCGAGCGTAGGCGTGTGCCACCGCTTCTCGTCCTCCTCCGGGGGAGCCTCGGTGGCGCGCTTCCGACGGCTGGCCTCCCCTGCTTCCACGGAGCCTGGGGTCCTCGGCCACCTCTCCCTGGTGCTCCCCGTCCGTTCTGGCCTCCCCTCTCTCTGCCGTGTAAGACGAAGCCTGGGCGGCGATACATTCGGGTGAGGATAAATCGAGAATCTCTGAGCTCTGGCGGTTCTGGAGGATGTCTTAAGCGCCGCGGCCTCCTCATAGCATTCTGGAGCGCTCCGAGAGCGTTGCGGACTGCTGTGGAACGGACTCATCCTCGCCCTAGCCCCGTCCGAGTTCTGGCCCCCCCTCGCTCTGCCGTGCCCGCGCGGCCGTCTGGCGGCCTTTTCGCGCCTCCACGCTTACCTGGCATGGTCTGATGCAGCTCATCAACTGCTGGCCGCGGCTGGCGTCGCCGGGCTGCCCAACCCCCTTTTCTGTCTCGTCCGCGCTCCCGTCGTCCAACCCTCTTCCTCCTACTGCCGCACCAGCTCCGATCCTCCGCCTGGCGTTGCACCTGGCTTGGCCTGCCAGTGGCGTTCTTTACTTTGCTTCTCTGTCGCTCTGTCTCCGCGTTCCCCTTGCCCTCCTCCCTACACCTCCTAGTCGTTCGGCCCTGTGGCTACAAATCGCGCCTCCAGGACTATCGCCCTGCCGCGCCACTTCATAAGGACGTTCACGACTTTGAATGTAGCCCGCCATTGTGAATGCCCGCCGACTGGGCTCATCTGCAAGTCGGAGTAAAGTGTGTGTGTGTGTGTGTGTGCAGTTCGACGCAGTCACTCTTAGTATCATCGCGACTGTGGTGCGGCATCGCCTGCATGCGCAGGCGATGCCGCACCACAATTGGCGCCTGGCGGCGCCAACTGTGGTCCTCGGCGCCAGAGCTCCTCGGCCTCGCCGAGGTGCTGGGCGCCGCAGGCTAGCCGGCTGCGCGTAGCCGCAGCTGGCGCGGGCTGAGGCCAGCTGGCCGCGCGGGCCGGCGCGCCTCCCTTGCCCTCCCCTCTCCCCCTCTCCCCACCCGCGCGCCTCTGTCGTTCGTCTGTCGTCCGTCGTCCTCGTCGTCGTGTCGTTTCCTGTCGTTGCCACTGGGCTCCTCTCGCGCTGGTAAAACATGTATGCGTGTGTACAGTCGTTCTTGCACTGCTGGTATGTCTGCGGGTCTGACCATTCACGCCTAGTGGCTGCCTCTGGGTTGGCGCACGTACGGCGTGCGATCTGAGACAGCAGTTGCTTTAACGGAACAGTGTGTGTGTGTGTGTGCGTGTGTGTGTGTGTGTGTGCGAGTGTGCGCGTTTGTGTGTGTACGTACTTACGTACGTACGCGCGCGTGTGTGTGTGCGTGTGTGTGCAATGATGTCTTGGTTGACCACTCTGCTCTTGCTAGACATGCAAGCCACGGGTGTCAGTCATAGGGGGTTCGTACGGAGTGCGCTCGATGTACTTCGAGCTCGGACATATCTACGTGGGCCTGCGCGTCGACTCGCGACGTCGCGGATCAGACGTTGGGGACAGTGGCGCTGGCGCTTGTTATCGTGCGTGCGCGCGCGCGCGCGCGCGTGTGTGTGTGTGTGTGTGTGTGTATGTGTGTGTGTGTGCTGGATACGGCTCGTGCCTATCCCTGACGACCGCCAGTTTTGCCCCCCCCCTCCCCCCCCCCTCCCCCCTAAGTTTCAGTGACATAATCGCCGTCAGCTGCCTTCTTTTGGACCTCCTCACGCAAAACGCCGCGTCGACGTAGAGAAAACCGACGACGCCTTGCATGGTGAAGGCCCAGACCAGAAGTGACAGAAGCCACCACCATCCCGAAGAGGACCACAATCGCACCAAAGAAACATATCAACATAATGATCATGAGCCTCAAGGCATGTCCGTCAATGACCCCAACATCGTTGCTCCGAACGAAGAACACGGTATCAAACATGAAGATCACCAACGCGCGGAAAAAATATCACAACACAATGGTCATGAGACTCACGAGTGTCCGTTAGTGATCACCAGCGCTACCACGTCGGAACCAGAGCGGTGATCGAACAATGGAAAATCATCCCACCACCAGCCACAGCCAGGAAAATGAGCCTCCACGAGCATCCCTCAATATTACAAGCTAATGGAGGGCGACCAATATGATAATGAGCTACAAAGTTGAACGGAAACTGGTCATGGTGCGAGATACGAGCGCCAAACCAATCACCGCCGTCGCGCCTCCGGGGCAACTCCGCTGCAGCGGGGGGAAATCCTGCGACGGAGCAGAAATGACCGGCAGCCAGGCCTCGACGTCAAAGACCACACATACAAATACGTGGACGCGAGCGCCCAGTGCGAACCGCACTGCAGGGGTGCCTCCGCCTCAGCGAAGTGGCACGGCGGTGCCCGAAAGAAAGCCATAACACCTGGCCAAACATTCGAGCATGCAGTGCAATATGCCCCGGCCGCGATGCGACACCCAGCGCCGTTGCGACAAGGGCGCTGTGAGTGAGGCGTAGAACGAGCCCTCGCTCGACCTGCCGCTGCACCACTCGTGTTGCGACCCCATCTGCTGGCAGGGCTGAGACCGAATACCCCAAATATCCTGCACTAGGCCAGGCCAGAGCCACATCGGCCGCGGCCCTCGCAGAGGCCGAGGGCCCTGCCCGCGCCTCTGTCGGTAGCAGCCCCGACTGCGGCTCCGTCCGCAGCTCCGCCCATGCTGGCCCTGCTCGACGCGCAGCCGGACGTCCCTCCTCGACGCTGGACGCCGCCTCCGAAGGGGGCCCGAGCCGGCCGGACTCCGTGGAGCTTGCCATCGCTCGGACGTCCATTCCCCGTGCACTTGTTGGTCTCGTGCGTGCCAGATGATCTGGGATGCTCCTCGATGGTCCTCGCCGAGAAAAAAATGCACACGCCCGAGTGATGCCAAGTGGAGGGAGCTCAGGTCTGGGCCGCGCAGGTGCGCGAGGAGCGGCGCGTGGTAACCCGCCGAGGCGCCCGCGTCCGCGCTCGCTCGCGAACCCCTCGCCGCTGCGGGAGGCGCGGCGCCTCCGCGAGGAGAGGATCGGAGCGTTGCGGCCCCGCCGCGCGCCCGCGGCCGCGCTCGCCCCTTGAGCCCCGCGCCCCTGCGGGAGGCGCGGCGCCTCCGAGGGCTGTGGCAGGAGGCCAGGCAGCGGGCGGCGCAGAAGCAGGCGCCAAAGAAGGAGATGGAGGCAGGAAGGAGGCGAGGAGGCGCAGGAAGCAGCTACATCTTGACGATGCACCTGAACTGCTCGATTGTATCCGAGCGGTCCCCCAACACGAAGAGGCACAAGTGTGTGTGTGTGTGAATGTGTGTGTGTGTGTGTGTGTGCGTGTGTGTATGTACTTGTGTGTGTATGCCCGCGAGGTGCTGCGTTGAGATCTCCGTGTGCGGACGCATTCGCCACCGCTAGGTGGTTCTCCGCAAATCTTCGGGGACGCACGAACATGGGTCAACACAAACCCGGGTCGGACAAAGCCCTGTCGCGAAGCCTGACCTGCCGCTCAGTAGCTCCCGAACCCAGGTCAGCGGAGGGCAGAAAAGGGAATCGGCCGACGTGGCTCCCAAACCTGAGTCAGCCAGAGAGGATTGGCTGACCCCCGTCAGCGCTGGCCCCTGTTATGTTAGCCCGAAATCTGACGTTGCGACCGCCTCAAGGGTATGCCCCGTCGACGGTTGGTACGCCCGAAATGGGTACGGAAAAATGGGTACGATGCCTAACAACAAGTGTTGGCCAAAACCGACAGCGGCCGCTGTTGAACAGTCGACCGTGCGTCCTAAGTTGGCCAGATCCACGACGACGCCGACAACGAGTCTGGTTCGAAGTCAGCATGGACTGCTATCAATCTTCGTGTCCGTTCTTTCCGTACCCATGTAGATCGTGCCGACACCGGGCTGCCCACGGCATGCCGGCAAAACCCTTTGGGAGCGCGCGTGGCTTCGTCGCTTTCTTTTCCCTCCCTCCCCTTGCGATGCCGCCCCTGGGCGCCGGGCGCTGGAGACCGCCGAGACGCCGCGTGATCGGCTGCCGAGCAACCAAATATTTGTGTGTGTGTGGTGTGTGTGTGTGCACGCGCGCGCGGTTGGCGCTTTTCCATCTTCTGCGCCCTGGCACTGTGCGCAGGGTCGCAACGCCAAACGTGTAGTTGTGTGTGTGTGTACAGGCCTTGCGTCACTGCACGTGGCAATCTGTCGTGCACGCCTCCATTTCTGCACGCTTAACCGTTTCGGCGGCTGCATTCCCATCGGCACATGTCCGTTGGCAATCACTCTTTGGCGCGTCCCGCGATTCCCCTCGCTGCGTTGGGCCACAACTGGCCTTGGAGTAAAAAGTGTATGCACGATTTTGCACGCGACAGACACGTCCTGTCCACCCACCTGCTGAGTCAAGCGTCTCAATTCTGGGCAAATTCTCTAGCCTGCAACCCTTACAGAAATCCTGCTCCAGAATCTCGCTGCATTGATACTCAACTGGCCGCCGACGCAAAACGTGCGTGTGGGTGTGTACACGTTCGTGGCGGCTCCCGGACCGCTGCCGCGACGGCGGCGGCGGCGATGGTGGCGGTGGCGGCGGCCGCCCCTCTCCGCGCCCGCCCCCCCCCCCGCAACACGCGCGCAAAGGCGTTGGACTGATTTCGACATGCGCGTGCGAGAGGCCCGCTTGGTCGCACTGCAATATAACTCTGGAAAACATCTGTTTTGCGATGGCGCCGCGATGGCGGCGGCGGCGCGCCGTACGGCTATAGTCCAGCCGCCCCCCCTCATTTCTCTGGGCCTTTGGCGCGCTGGTTGTCGGTCGCTGGCGCGGGCGACCTGCCAGTGCGTCGCCACGTGCGCGCGCCGATGAAACAAGAATCAAACATGCGTGTTGCTTCTGTGCCTGGGGTACGTCAAGGTCCGCATCGACAGTCTCGGAGGACCCCGCGCGCCGGACTCGCCCTCGCCGAGAAACGTGACAAGACATCCCGAGCCCTCTGGGAGGAATCCGCGCCAGCCGTGGCGGCGGCGACGACGAAGAGCACGACGACGAAGACGGC
The DNA here is from genome assembly GCA_963575745.1 of Prorocentrum cordatum. Taxonomy (NCBI): domain Eukaryota; class Dinophyceae; order Prorocentrales; family Prorocentraceae; genus Prorocentrum; species Prorocentrum cordatum. The sequence goes on along the minus strand of CAUYUJ010014837.1, from coordinate 1,108,712 downwards.
GACGCGGGCGATGGACAGGGCGAAAACGAGGACGAAGCCGACGAGGATGATGAGGGAGGATGAGGACGACGACGACCAAGTCGAGGATGACAAGGACGAGGATGAGTACGACGAGGGCGACGGCAAGGACGACGAGCAGGACGAGACCGACGACAGGGAGGGCGACGACGAGAACGACGGAAGCGATGAGGACGTCGTCGACGGTGATGGTGGCGGCTGCTCGGAGGGCATCGACTGCACACCTGCACCGATCCTGTCCAGGCCAGTGCTGGGCCCCGGAGTGCTGTATTTGCCTCCCTCGCCGAGCCAGGAAGGGGTATGCACTGATCCTGAGCCCTTTAACAGTGCCCTTCGGGCTTTGCGGTGCCTATCCCCATCCCTGACGGGGCCGAGATACCACGCCCCGGCGGGGATGGGGGATCGATGGGGGGCCTGGCCAGGACCGGTGCATGTCTGTAGTCGTCGCCCTCCGAGCTCTGGCGGCGAGGGCCCTTTTGCCGCGAGCGCGGAGGGCCGCCGAGCAGAAGCGGCTGCGCCCGCACCAAGGCGGCGAGTCTGCCACGAGCCGGGGGCCTCTCCGCCCTGCCGAGCCTCGTCTGGCCCGCTGCGTGGGCCTCCGAGGGGCGTTGGAGGATTCTGTCTGTCTGAAGACCGGGGTCGGGACGTTCGGGATCCCGCGTGGACGAAATCTGAGGCGTTGGATACCTGGCAACATTGTGATTCGAGGTCTTTGGCATTCTTTGGGCTTCCCAGACGGCCCTCGTCGCAACGGCTGCATGGGTTCGCTTCGGAATCCTGATCAGAACGCGCTACAGGAAAGGTTTTGGGGCCGAAACGTCATCGTCGTCGTCGTCGCCGCCAGTGTCGTTTCTGTTGCTATCACCGGTCGAGCAAACTCAGACTAGGACAAATCGGGGACCTCTGAGATCCAGTGGTTCTGGAAGATGTATCGGGCGCCGCGGGCGTTCCAGAGCGCCCCCAAACGCTCTGACTGCGTGCGGAACGCTCTGGAGCGATTTATTCCGGTCCTGGACCCGCCCGATATCGACAGTCCAAGGCGGAGTGGTGTGATAGAGCAGGTCGAGGGCGAGCGGGGAAGAGGGCATGGCGAAGATCTTCGCGATATTCATCTCGGGCGATTGCGCCCCCATCCTATCGGTTGAGAAGCTGGCGCGCTGGCGGCGCTGGGTGTACTTGCTTTTCCTCGGGCGATCTTCGGCGTTGGCTGGGCCTCAGTTGTTGGTTATCATGGCAGCTGAGTCTCCTGGTTGAAGGAATGGGTGAGACTGGGTTGGGGAGGCGGCGGGCGTCCTCCTCCGTCTTCTCCTCCTCCTTTCCTCCGCCCTCCTCTGCACTCGCTGAATCTGGATGCAACTCTCCCTTGTCCCCTGAACGTGTCCGGAAGATGTCCTGATCTCTCCGCGTTGTTGTAACGCACGATCGATGTGTGTTTTCTTGCCAATATTTTTTCAACCATCCTGTGGTGTGAAGCCCTCGTTTTGACGAGGCAGCGGCCCGCGCCAACTCCTCCCGCCCTCCTCTTCCTTCCTCCTCCTCCTCCTCCTCCTCCTCCTCCTCCTCCTCCTCCTCCTCCTCCCATCATCATCAGCATCATCAGCATCAGCATTCTGATCATCATCCTCATCGCAACCATCACCATCACCATCACCATCACCATCACCATCGCCATCACCATCACCACCACCATCACCACAAGCATGATCGCCATCATCGTCACCACCTTCGCAATCATCGTCACCATCATCATCATCCTCATCATCCTCATCCTCCTCCTCCTCCTCCTCCTCCTCCTCATCATCATCATCATCATCATCATCATCATCATCATCATTATCAGCATGGTTCTGATCATCATGGCTGCCATCATCAACATCATCTCCATCATCGTCGCCGTCGTCTGCACCATCGTCGCCATCAGCTGCGGCACGCCCTTCACGCGCTTCCTGGCCCTATATGGAGCTCCACCGAAGGCCGCAAAGGCGCCGCCCGCATGTGGGCGACACACCCGTGTCGGCACACTCCTCACACGATTCGTGACCCCAGAGGGAGCTCCACCTAAGGTTCAAATAGCGCCGCCCGCATGTGGGCGACACTCCCGTTTCGGTATTTTTTACGTCGCGGCGCGGCAGAGGTAATCCGCTCGCGCCTCGGAGCGATACCGGGACACGGAATCGCGAATTAACCCGCATGCCAGAGGGAGAGGAAGAGGCGAGGGGGCGGCCGCGGAGGAGGGGCCGAGCGCGGGGGCCCTCTCACGCAACAGGACTGCGGCGAGCGCGCGGGAGCGGCCGGGCTGAAGGGCAGCCCCTGGCAGCCGTCGCGGGCGGCATCACGATGCACCCAGGGGTGGGACCAGCTGCCAGCCGCAGTGTGGGCGAAACCCAGCAGCAAGTGGTGGAGGGGGAACGGCAGGCGGCCGGAGAACCGGGGCGCCAGGCGGGGAGAGGCAGCGGCGAGGGCACTGGCGGCGGGCGGGCCAGTGGCGAAACCCGACTGGGAGGCCGGGCTGCAAACCACAGGGGCGCCCCGTTTCGGCACACCCCTCACACGTATCGTAGCCCCATAGGGAGCTCCACCGAAGGCCCCTTTGGCGCCGCCCGCATGTAGGCGACACCCCTGTTTCGGTTTACCCCTCACACGTTTCATGGCGCTACAAGGAGTCCACCGAAGGTCCCAATGGCGCCGCCCACATGTGGGCGACCCCCGTTTCGGCACACACACGTTTCGTGGCCCCATAGGGAGCTCCAGCGAAGGTCAATTTCGCAGATCGCAGCCCCACAAGGATGGCGAGTTCTCATCCGAATCAGGATAAAACGTCACTCCGGTCGACCCCCCCCCCAGCAGCTCTCGAAAGTGGCGACAGCCTCGCCGATCGCAGCCCCACAAGGATGGCGAGGTCTCATCTGGATTTGGGTAAGACGTCACTCCGCTGACCCCCCAGCAGCGCTCGAAAGAGGCAACTGTTTCACATATCGCACCCCCCGAAGGATGGTAAGACGTCGCTCCGCTCGAGTGGCGACAGTTTCGCATTTCGCAGCCCCCAGGGATGGCGAGGTCGCATCAGGATCTGGGTAGGACGTCGTTCCGCTGGACCCCAATAACCCTTCAAAGTGGTGACAGCTTCGCATATCGCAACCCCACAAGCATGGTGAGGTTTCAGTCGGATCCGGGTAAGACGTCACCCCGCTGGACCCCCAGCCGCCCTCGAAAGTGGCGACAGTTTCTCATATCGCATCCCCACAAGGATGGCGAGGTCTCCTGGTTGTTTGGGCAAGATGTCACTCCGCTGGGCCCCCGAATGTGGCAACAGCTTCGCATATCGCAACCCCACAGGGACGGCGAGGTATCATTTGGATATGGGTAAAACGTCACTCCGCTCGACCCCCCCCAGCAGCCTTCGAAAATGGTGACCGTTTCGCAAATCGCAGCCCCACAGGGATAGCGAGGTCGCATCTGAATCTGGGTAGGACGTCGCTCCGCTGGACCCCCCAGAAGCCCTCGAACGTGGCGACAGCTTCGCTGATCGCATCCCCACAAGGATGGCGAGATTTCATCTGGATCTGGATAAGCCGTCACTCCGCTGGACCCCCAGCAGCCCTCGAAAGTGGCGACAGTTTCGCAGACCGCAGCCCCGCAAGGATGGCGAGGTCTCCTGGTTGTTTGGGCAAGACGTCACTCCGCTGGACCCCCCAGCAACCCTCGTTCGTGGTGACATTTTCGCAGATCGCATCCCTACAAGGATGGCGAGGTTTCCTGGTGGTCTGAATCAAACGTCATTCCGCTGGACCCCCAACAGCCTTCGAAAGTGCCGACCCTTTCGCAAATCGCAGCCTCCTAGGGATAACGAGGTCTCATCTGGATATGGGTAAGACGTCACTCCGCCGCGCACCCAAGCAGCCCTCGAAAATGGCGACGGTTTCGCAGATCGCACCCACCCCCAGGGCTGGCCAGGTAGGAGGCAAGCTGGCGCGCAGGATGGGGCGAGGTGAGAGGCAGGAGAGACCCCATCAGCCATCCGAGTGGCCTCAGACCCGCAGGCCAAGTGCGAAGCCGGGATGTGCCGAAGGCCGCTCGATAATCGATAATAATTCGTCGGGTGTTTTGACAGATGCCCTCCGTCTGTGTACGTGATATCTCGCCTCAATCCCCACGCGCGCATGGCAACTGCTGAGAATGCCGGCCCAAGAAACCCCGAAGAAAACCCACGAGAGGCCCTCGGGAGCAACGCGCAACGACCGCCAGCCGCCAGTTCCCCGAAGGGCCAGCGGTGTGGCGCAAACCCAAGAATGTCAAGCGAAACGCCCGGCCCGCTTTATCGACGCGTCTGGGGGTGCGACAGCGCCTCCACTGCCTTCGAGTCCTGGTCGTTCTCATTTTCGTCGGTGTCCTCCGGCGTCGTCGTCATTGTGCGTGGCACGTTCGCCCGCAGGATGCGGTTGGACTCCGAGACGACGTGGCCGCAGAGGTTGGCTTTGCGGAAGCCCGGCGCGTTCTTCCCAGAGCGCTGGCGCTTGGGCGGCAAGTGCAAACGCTTCGCCAGCGGGGCAAGCCCCCGAGACGACCCGTGCTTGCACGCCAGAGTCCATGGCCGGAAGTACGCCGACAAAATGGCGCTGCGGCGCTGCGACGTCATGTCGAGCTGCGGCGCGACGGGCCGAATGAAGACGGGCAGCGCTGGAACTCTCCGGGGTGCGATCATGTGCACGTGTGCGAACTCCATGTCTTCGGGGTTTCTTCCAGAGTAAAGTATCCGCGCTCCTCAGTCGGTGGCGTCGCGACGCAATGGGCCCCTGTTCGCGGAGGCCCGTCAGCCGCGGCTGGCGGCGAGCTCGTCTTCCACTTCGTCGGGCCCGCGCATGGCCTGGAAGCAGCTCTCGGCGGCGGGTGCGCTGGCGCCGCCTCGTACAATCGGACGAACTCGTGCAGGCGCAGAGTCGTCAACTCGGCGTGGCCGGGTCGGTGGGCGCACGCTCTCGCCGCCGCGTCCGGCGGCGTCGCGATCTCGTCCGCGTCCGTTGACGGCGCGGACCTTTTCTGGCCCCGCGCCGTCGCGCGGCCTGCCCGAGTCTCGCCGGTCGCTATCTGGAGGAAGCAGCCCGCGCACAGGTCGGCGATAGGGCAAGACGCGATGCACTCAGCTGCGAGCGGGTTCGGCCTGTCGGAGAGGCGCGCCAGATTCACCTCCTCGACAATCGTTCGCGCCGCGCCTTTCGCCTCCCAGTCCCCAATGCAACGGTGCGCCGCGTTGATCGTCTGCTGCGTCTCGGACTCCCCTGGGGCCGCTCTGCCAGCGTAGACAGGCAAGTCTCCGGGAGTTCCCGCGCCTTGTTCCCGGCGCGCTGCACCTTGGCAGCGTGCCCGCCGATGTGGGGCGTGGAATTCGACATGGGCCGCGGCGCCGCGATCGCGATTCGTCGAAGGTTCCCTTCTCCCGTCTCTCCCCTAGTGCTGCTTCGGCGCGCGTGCTTCGGGTCATGCGCGATGCCGGTGATGAGCAGCGGCCGATTGTTCGGCGCGGCGTGCGCGTTGCACCAGACTGCCACCGCAAGTGCCGGGCAAGTCCCGCTCGAAGAATCATCGTTGCGGGGGCCCGCAATCTCGCCGAGCACATTCCGCGGGCCGTGCACCTTCAGCCCGACTTCCTTGGCCACCTGAGGGCGCGCGACGCGAAATCTCGGTCCGCCTGGGGCCTCGAGGCGCATGGTCTTCGGGGGGCCGCGCATGCGCTTGTCTGTGAGCTTGCGGCCCTTCCCGATGCAGCGCGTGGGCGGCTTCCCGCCGGGGTGATGGCAGCGCTGGACCTCGGGGGAAATCATCTGCGCATCCGTTTCGTAAGCCTTCTTGAAGGCGGCCGTCGCCCCCCCTCGCCATGGGCTCAGCCTGGTCCACAAACGCAGGCCAACGACAGTGGTCCACGTGCTCTGATGCGCGGTGATTCTGCCGCCACCCCCACTCCAAATGCGGCAGGTTGCCCCGGTGCTCCTCGGGGGCCCCGTGCTCTTCCCTGCGGGCCCGCGCGCGCCGCTCTTGCGCCGCGTCCGCCAATCCTGGGGGCTCCAGTATCTTCTCCGCAATTTCGGTCAAGGCCGCGTGCTGGCGCGCGTTCACGAGGTGCGCGAAGCCGTGGAAGTGGAGAGCGCCCTGGCGCTGGTCCTCAACTGCGCTCGGCACGGCTGCGCCGAGCCCAAAAATGCCACCCGCGGGGCGCGAGTTGGAGCCGAACTTGCCCGTGCAGCGATGCCATGGGATGCCCGCGACATCCGCGCGCGACGCCGCGCTTGGCGCGCGGCCGCAGGCCCGGGGGGCGGCCCGAGATCGCGTTCGCGGCGACGCAGAAACCTAGCGCGACCGAGAGCGGGTCATTGGCCACCTCGCACAGACGCAGGTCAAACCCCGGGAGCTCCGCGCCAGCGCGCTCCGACAGCGGGGGCCAGTCCCGCGACGCCAACCTCATGCTCGTGGCCGTTCGCGCGTCGCCCGTGCATCCCGCGCGCAGCAGCGGGTCATCCTGACGCACTCTGCGCAGACGCATCACCAAGCAGGACTGCTTCTCAATGGGCAAGATGGCGATGAAAAGCCCGCGGCCGTTATACATCGCGCTAGAGTGGAAGCCGCGGCCTATCCTTCGACGCATCTCTTGCGTTCCTGCGAGGGTGCTCGACGCCGCGAGCGTGTTGCGCGCGATCTGCTTCCCCTCGGTCGCGTCAAAGCCGCGCGCCGTGTGCAGCGGCGTCAGGTTGCCAGCAATGGGCAGCCTGTTCGCCCGGTAATATCTTTTTGCCAGCAAGTCGTGTAAACCCCGGTCGGCCGTCGCGAGGCGCTCCGTGAGAGCCGATCCGTCTTCGTCCTTGCGCTTCCTCACTTTGTTCCCCAGCCTCGCGGCGATGCCCGAGAAGCGGAAGTGGGCGTTGCGCGCGCCGGGTATGAAGCGCCAATCCGATCGGATATGGTGCTCCTCTCGGCGACGCATGCCTGCCAGCCACGTCCCCATGCTGATGGGCGGCCGGTCCTCTACTCCCTCGGGCCGCCCCGTCGCGCGTCGCCGATGCGCGACGCCAGCGCCGTTGTGCCAGGCCCGCGTGGAATCTGGCCCCCGCTCTGCCGCGGCAGCGCGTGTGGAAACGCGATCGCGGGGCACTTCCCATTCCAGTGCTCCAACATGGCCGCGTCGGCGACATGCGGCGCGACCGGCCCACCGTCCATGGCTCGCTGCTGTCGCTGATTCGCGGTGCCCTGCTTGGACGTCGCTCCTCTGGGTGCGCGCGACGTCGGTCTGGCATCGTCGAAGACAGCCGAGAGGTCAGTGCTGGCCCGCGCCAGAGTCGCGTGCTTGTTCTTCTGCGCGCTGCTCGTGGAAGGGTCCGCCACAACCGTCGCCCTGTCCGCAGCTGGCGGGACCTTGCCGTCGGCGTCCTCGGCGGTGCCGAGCCACGGGTAGCACTGCTTCACGCGCCTCTCGAACGCCACGGGTAGCCCTGCTTCACGGGTAGGAATGGACGAAGCCACAAAAAAACGGCTGAAGCAAAGAACAGACACGACAGCAACGAAGAGGGTTTCCAGCGACGAACAGGAACGGCAACGACGAAAAGGAACTGAAAGGGACACAATGGAGGGAAAGGCATCCGAAAACACTACGACGACGAAAAAACAGTAGTAGGGACTGAGAAAGCATAAGCCTACGAAATAGGACTGGAAGTACGAAGAGGGACCAAACGAAGCGAAGGCGACAAAGGCACTGAAAGGGACTCGCACGACACATCGGGACAAGAAGGGACTGAGGCACCGTCACAGGGACGACGGCAACGAAAAGGGACTCGAACGACGAAAATGGAGTCGAACGACGAAAAGGGACTCAGAAGGACCGAAGCGACGAGAGGCCACCAGAACGCACGCAATGGACGGAACAGGCACAACAAGAAAGTGGCTGAAGCAAAGAGCAGACACGACAACGACGAAGAGGGATCCCAGCGACGAAACAGAACGGCAAGAACGAAAAGGCACTGAAAGGGACAGAATAGAGGAAAAGGCACTCGAAAGTATTATGGTGACGACAAATCAAACACCATAGCAGGGACTGCGAAGGCATAAGCCTACGAACAGTGACAGACGAAGCGAGGTCAACAAAGGCACTGAAAGGGACTCGCGCGACAAATCGGGACAAGAAGGGACTGAGGCAATGTTAAAGGGACGACGGCAACGAATAAGGACTCGAACGACGAAAATGGAGTCGAACGACGACAAGGGACTCAGAAGGACCGAAGCGACGAGCGGCCACCGAAACGCACACAATGGACGGAACCGACACAACAAGGGACGGACGAAGCTACAACAACAAAAGGGGACTGAAGCAAAGAACAGGCACGACACCAACGAAGAAGGATCCCAGCGACGGACGAAAAAGAACGGCAAAGAAGAAAAGAGACTGAATCGGACCGGATGGAGGAAAAAGCACTCGAAAGCACTACGACGACGACAAACACCATAGCAGGGACTGAGAAGGCACAAGCCTACAAAAAGGGACTGGAACTGCGAAAAGGGACCAAACGAAGCGAGGTCGACAACAGCACTGAAGGGACTCTCGCGACACATCGGGACAAAAAGGGACTGAAGCAACGACAGGGTACGACGACAACGAAATGGGACTCGAACAACAACAAAGGACTCGAGCGACGAAAGTCGGGACAAGAAGGGACTGAGGCAACGTTAAAGGGACGACGGCAACGAAAAGGGACTCGAACGACGAAAATGGAGTCGAACGACGAAAAGGGACTCAGAAGGACCGAAGCGACGAGCGGCCACCGAAACGCACACAATGGACGGAAACGACACAGCAAGGGACGGACGAAACTACAACAACAACAAAACAAAGACTGACGCAAAGAACAGACGCGACAACAACGAAGAGGGATCCCAGCGACGACAAGGAACGGCATCGACGAAAAGGCATTGAAAGGGACCGAATCGAGTAAAAGGCATTCGAAAACACTACCACGACGACAATGACATAGCAGGGACTGCGAAAGCAAAAGCCTACCAAAAGGGACTGGAACTACGAAAATGACAAAACGAAGCGAGGTTAACAAAGGGACTGACAAGGACTGGCACGGACTGAGACAGCGTAAAGGGACGACGGCAACGAAAGGAAACACGAAAAGGGACTCGAACGACGAAAAGGGAGACGAACCACGACAAGGGACTCAGAAGGACCGAGGCGACGAAAAACCACCAGAACGAACTACAAAGACGAACCTGATATCACACTCACTGCCAACTACCACAACGTCAAAAAAGGACAGAAGAAACAGACCGGGAAGATGACAACGAAAAGGGAATGAAACAACGCAAAACGAGTGTAACGACGAACGGGACTCAAAGGGACTGAACCGACGAAAAGGGACTCGAAAAGGCTACGCCGACGAATAGGACATAGCAGGGACTGCAGGAACATGCAACTACGAAAAGGGGCTCACACAACGAAAAGGGACCAACAGAAACGAGATCGACGACACAACTGAAACGGACTCGCACGCCAAAACGGGAGACAAATAAACTGAGGAAACGAGCAGGGATGCCGACAACGACCATGAACTCGAACGACGAAAAAGGGACTCGAATGACGAAAAAGGGCTCAGAGGAACCGAAGCGACGAAAAGCGAGCAGAACAAACCACAAGAACGAACGATAAAAAAGCAGAATAATCAAAAAGGGACGACAACAACGAACAATGACTCATGTAGCGAAAAGGGACGTCAACGCCGACCAACCACTGAAAGGGACTGAATCGAAGAACGTGGACTCGAGAGCATTGCAACGACAAAACGGACATAGCACGGTCTGCGCAAACATACAACTACGAAAACGGACTGGAACTACGAAAAGGGACCAAAGGACACGAGATCGACAAAACAACTGACAGGGACACTCACGACGAAGTGGGGCCCAGGACGGCCTCGGGGCCAGCCAAGACGGTCCCGTGACGGCCCCATGACGGCCCCTCCAGTGCATATGAGGCCCTCAAGGCGACCCAAGAGGGCCCCAAGAGCGCTCTCAACGGCGCCTCTAGTTTGACTGAGTTTTAGCGTTATCGCCTGCGTCGGTTCAAAAACAAGTGACGGCCAAAGCAGCAGCCACAATTGCCGCAAAAAGGCCCAAGAAACCCCCAAAAGGGGCCCAAGACGGCCCCGGAGGAACCAAAAAGAAGGCCCCTAACACTGTCCAGGAGGCCCCCAAAGAAGCCCAGGAGGACACCGAAAACGCCCCAAGGCGGCCGCAAGAAGCCCCCAAGACGGCCTCCAGAAGGGTCAGACGGGCTCCAAACCCGCCAAGAAGGCCACCTAACGCCTGCGCTTTCTGCAATCCGGACGTGCACCCCGCGAAGCGAGAGGAATCTCAAGCGAAACTCCCGGCCCGCTTTACCGACACGTCTGGGGGTGCGACAGGAAGGAGCTGCAGATAAGGAAAATGGGTGGAGGAGGAGGCAGAGGAGGAGGAGGAGGAGGCGGAGGAGGAAGCGGAGGAGGAGGAGGAGGAGGAGGAGGGTCCAGGAGGAGGAGGAGGAGGTCAACGTAAAAGGAGGAGGAGAACGACCAGGGAGAACGAGGAGAACGAGGAGAAAAAGGAGACGACGTCGACGTCGACGACGTCGACGTCGACGACGTCGACGACGACGACGACGTCGACGACGACGACGACGACGACGACGACGACGACGACGACGACGACGACGACGACGACGACGACACCGACGACCGACGACCGACGACCGACGACCGACGGCGGCCTCAGTCCAGCTCGTTGGCGCCAGAGGGCCCCGCGGCGGCGGCGCCGCCGCCACCTCGCGCCGGCGGCGGCCTCCCTGCAGCGGCCGGCGGCGGCGCTGGGGCGCGCGGTGGGGGCTGTGTCGCGCGCCTCCCGCCCGTCATCAACATGGCCGTCGCCCTCTCCGTGACCCTCGCCCTCGCCCTCGCCGTGGCCTGTCACCCTCTCTGGGGCCGGGCGCCCTCTCTGTGGCCCTCGCTGCCGCCCCCTTTTCCGTTGCCTGCCGCCCCCGCCCGTCACCCTCGCCCTCGCCCTCGCCATCTCCGTCGGCGCCGCCGCCGTCCTGGATCGAAGATCGAGGGTGGCGGGCGTGGGGGCCATTTTGCGGGCCTCTCTTGGGCCCCCCAGTTGCCAGTCGCAAGGTAATGGAGCCAGGCCGCCAGATCGTTCCGTGTTGTCCGATTCTGGGTCGCTGGCGGGGTTCAACCTTGAACGCAAGCGGCAAAGTCGCTGCCGCGTCTGCACGACACGAACCTACCGTACGGTACCCACCACAGCAGGAGCGATGTTCTCCATCGGGCGGAAAATGGGCTCCGTGATGCAGGCGTGTGGCTCTTGCTCCTGTGGCCCAGGATGAGAGGATCGACAGGTAGGGTGAGACCAGCTCAGGGAAGAACCATCGAACTTGAATCGGCGATCCAATCCTGATAGCTCGGCGATAAGACCATAAGACCCCGATAACGAAGCCGAATGCTCCTGGGCGGGGTGGGCCATCAGGCCCCTATCGGCGATGCGCGGGCAATTGGGAAAGGTGCATCCCTTCTTGAGCCCCCCCCTGTTGTCCCGTGGATTTCGGGCAACACCTCGGCTCCCCGACAGCCGTTCGCAACGATTCGGGTACCCCCAGAACGCTCTCGGCGAGGCGAAGCCGCTGGAAGGCACCCCGAGGCTGGACAACCGCCGCAAACCCAAGAAGACACTCGAACGCCACAACCTTCGACCCCAAAACGCCGACCACGCGCCCGTGGGCGCGAGGCAGGCGAGGGGCGCTCCTGCGCCCGCGCGCCGCCCGCAGAGGCCCTGGACCCTGGCCAGATTCCCAGCGCGCGCGGCGCGAGGAGAAACCGCGCAATCCCTCGACTACACGCAAGAGTGACCCTAGGCAAGAAGGACCTTTGATGCACGGCTTAAAGGGGGCCGCGGGAAGGCCAAACCCAAGCCCGCAGCCCACCTGTGCGACTCGGGGCCTTTTTGTGCCGTCTTGGGCGCCGTCTTGGGGCCAGCTTGGCCGTCTCAGGCGACCCTTGGGCCGTCTTGGCGCCCTCTTGGGCTGGCTCGGGGGCCTCTTGGGAACGTCTTGGGTTGTCTTGGGGAAGTCTTGGGAGCCTCTTGGACGGCCTTGGGTCCTTCTTGGGAGTGCTCTGGGAGTCCTCCTGGGCCGCATTGGGCAGCTCGGGACCTTCTTGCACCGTCTCGGGGGCCTCTTGGAACCCTCTTGGTTCGTTTTGGCACCCTCTTGGCCTCTCTGGGCCGCCTCTGGGTAGCGATACGGGGGGGGGGTATCAGCGGGCTTCCCCCGATAGTTGCGGGGTGGGCCGTCCCAGGCTGGGAAGGGAGGCCTATTTAATTGCTTATACGACCGCCCTGCGGGCGATAAGGAGGTTGGGGGGGGATTGAGATCAAATGCCCACCCTGACTGACCTCCAGCCTGTCACCTTGATCTCATGTCTCTCTTTCTCTTTGTCTCTCTCTCTCTCTCTGTCTCTCTCTCTCTCGCCCTCTCTCTCTCGCAGGCGCAGAAACAAATGAATTGGTGGATTGGGTTGGATGGATTGGATTGGGTGGGGTAAGATAAGATCGGACAATTTGGGTTTGACCAGATAAGAAGGATTGGATAGGACAATCTGGATTTGATAAGATAAACTGGATTGGATACGAAAGCCCGCCGCAGGCGCCGACAAAACTGAATTGATGGATTGCGTTGGGTGGATTGGATTGGGTGGGATAAGATGGATTGGATACAGTAAGATGAGATGGGTTGGATTAGAAGAAGTGGATTGTATACACTCAGATGTATTGGATTGGCCCGCCGCAGGCGCAGAAACAAATAAATTGATGGACTGGGTTGGGTGGATTGGATTGGGTGGGGTAAGATAAGATGGGACGATATGAGATGGATAAAATAATATGGATTGGATTGGACAAGATGAATTGGAGAATATAAGCTGGGTTGGATAAGACACCCCGCCGCAGGCGCCGAAACAACATAATTATGAAATTAACGACACTGAGATGCATCCTTGGCTTGTTAAGGTTTAGGGTCTTTAGCTAAAGTTTAGCGAATTTATAAAGTTTATCAGCAGTTATCCAAAACAGAGTTATAAACTTTATAAACTTTAGCGTTCGCTTTAACAAACCATAAAAATACAACGTTTTCATAAGTTCCTTTGTTACTTCTCACATCAGTTTGCACTACGTAGGTTGCACCACGTAGGATGCACCGCATAGGTTGCACCGCACTACCTAAGTTGCACCACTACAGGTTGCACCGCTTAGCATGCACCACAGAGGTTGTACCACAGCACATAATGCACCACATAGGTTGCACCACATAGGTTGCGCCGCATATGTAGGGGCGGGCGCGTAGCACCAGGTCCGCCGCCGAATGTCGTCTCTGCCTCTCCATCTGTCGTCGCGGTCGTCGTCGGGGCCCCGCGGTTTCAGGCGCCTGCAGGAGGAGGAGGCAGCAGGAGAAAGAAGGATGAGGAGGAGGAGGAGAAGCGGAGCAGCCCCCCTCATTTCTCATCCTCCTCTTGTTCGTTGCCTTCAGCCGCAATGGCTTAAATGCGCAGACATCGTTTCTGGATGGGCTGTGCGGCGGGGCTACGCGAAGCGCATGCGAATTCTTTTTTCCTGAGCGCAGAGCGCCAGCAAAGCCCATCATGAAAACTCCAATGGCAGGATAGTGCCGACGGTGCCGTCTGCGTACACGCAGTGTTCTACTGCAGCCAAAATAGCTTTGGTCTCCCAGCACTCCACTGGAGTGTCAGAAAGTTTCCACACTGCCTTTGCAGTACCAGGGATGCGCCGAGAAAGTTCCATAACCTCCATCATAGAAACAGCTTCTCCACTGGCTGCGAAATGCAACTTCACGCGGGCGGCAAGTATGCCATCGGAGCCGTTCAAAAGCACAACGTCCCCTTGCGTGCATAAGCCGAGCTGGCTGAAGCGAGAATATTTACCTACATTCACTGGGCTATCATCACCTTCCAAACCCAATGCGTCCAAGCTCAGCTGCCTGCTCTTCTTGGGCGCCTTGCGGCCCTGCAACAAGCCGGCGTCATAATTGAAACTGTGGCTCGTTATTGCTGACAGGTGATGGGCAACGCATTCGCTCAGCAACGACTTGCTGGCTGACCCAGAGATGTTCGCCAGCTCGGTGGCGTATCTCTTTGGCATTCTATGCTTCCTCTCAAGGGCGAAGCAGTTCAAGAGCCTCCCGTTTCTTTCGAGTGGCTCAGGGAGGTGGAGAAGCCAATGGCATTTTGGTGTCAAAGACTCATATCCAAAAGCAGCAGTGAAATATTCCAAGAACTTATGAACACAACCTAGAAGCCTCGCTGGGCTCACGTCGATCCGACTGGTTGCAACTACCAGCTGCGACAGCTGAACGCAAGCTATCATAGCGTCGCAAGCCGCATTGGCTGCCCCCATAGGTCGCAGGACCGTCTGAGTGAATAGCATCAGCACGCCAAGAATAGACAATAAATCAGACGCCTGGCATTTTACGTGTTGGGCCTTTCTGTGCTTGTCCTTCCGATCAGCAGTGAAAATGCTGTCTAAATGCGCAGCGTGAAATCTTCCAGGGAACACCCAATTTGCCAAGAAGTCAGAGAATGACTCCCACGCGCCATTAAGCCCAGCAGATATGAACTCTTCGAAAGTTAGGTAGATCACGAGATTCACAACACCGTCGACGAACAGCGCGTGCATGTAGTCATGCATAAACACCTCTGTTGGGTTGATCAGCCTGTCTAAGGCTCTATCGAGCAGCAAGCCTCGCTTACCAAACGTTAAGCCCAGCGCCTGCTGCAACAGAACGAACTCTTCATTAGACAGAGTCCGCGACATGCGTTCCAGATACCTGGCATTGGTGCGAAGCTCATGGTCAGTGGACGCCACGAGCTCATCGAGATGTATTTCGTTGCAACGCAACATGGCTGAACCATCCTCATCAACAACCCTTGAACCGGCTGTGAACATATTCTTACAAAGCATACAAAACTTGGACGCGCCGTCGCCCCTTGCTTGCCAAACAGCTTTATGAGCGCCCCCGTCTTGCAACACCACGCCGACTTTAGCAAACAGCCTGAAGCTATCCCCGTCTAAGTCAAGGGCCATTCCACCGTCTTGGAAATGAAAACCATCAGGCTTGAAACAACATTTAACAGCCTCAGCGAATGCCTGGCTCAACCCAGCAGAGAGGGAATTCACAGAACAGGAGAATTCAGTCATCAGCACAAACCAGCTCTCCTCGTGACTGAGCGCGCTCACACCGAATTCCAATAAGCTCCAATACATAGATTGGAATTTTCTCTGGTTCGCTGGTGATAAGGGGTTCCCTGGTGTGACTTCGTCAGGATACAACATCAAGTTCCATGGCTTTTCGGGCGTCGATGGGTGAAGCATCAGCTGGCGTTTCAAGAACTTCCGAACATTGGCACTCTCTTCGACAACTGCCGCTAATGATGCGAACGGGCAGGCGATGGGCATGCTAGCTGGTTCTCCCTCTGCATCAATGCACGTGAAGCCTTGCACTATAGGACCGTGCTGGCCGACAGTTGTGGTAACAGCATCCCCCGCGGCACGCATGGAATTCCGATCTATGACTTCTGGGAGACCATTGTCCCTCACGTCCGCCAGAATTGCCGCTAAACCAGAAGCCGTACAGTGAGGCTTGGAACGACGGAACTCAGTAAGCCTGCGCAGCTTAGCAGCCCGCGGCGGCTGCATCCGACACTGCGGTAGACGCTGCAAAGCCCAGGGTCTGAGCGAAATGGGCTACGGACGGGGGCGCCAGCACTTGCTCCAGAACGAGGGCGCGCAATTGATGAAGCGAGGAGCATACATTCTTTTCTTGACGCACCCCTCCAGGCTTGCAGCCCGTTCTCGAGTGCCAGGTTTTAACCGAGGCTTAGCACGCAGTGCTTGTATATTATGCGAAAAGCCTGTCTATATGATAATGCAACAGTGGCCGTCTCAGGACTTCCCATCAGCGTCGTCGATCGCCTTGACGGCTGCAGCCCACGCCCCAGCGGTCGGCTTAGCCCCCCCCCCCCCCCCCCCAAGCCTTGGAGCTCTCGGTGTAGTAGCCCGACCAGCCCATGGGGCTTTAGGCGCGTTATGTGAGATGCCCTGTTACCCTCGCCACCATTCCCGCTCGCTCATGGCCCTGGCTACGGCCCCCGATCCCGAGACGAACGATGGACACATGAGGCGAGGATTGGTTGGTAGGAGGAGGGGGGGGGATGAGGAGGAGCTATAGGAGGAGGAGCTATAGGAAGGAGGAGGAGGAGGGAGAAGGGGGAGGGGCGAGGAGAAGGAGGAGGAGGAGGGAGGATAAGGAAGAAAAGGAGGAGGAGGGAGGGGGGAGCAGCGAGGGAGGAGGGAGGAGGGAGGATGGAGGAGGGAGGAGGGAGGAGAAGGAGGAGGTCAAAAAACACATCCAAAAAATGGTTTTTTACCACGACGAAGAGGGTGGTGGTGATGAGGAGGAGTAGGAGGAGGAGCAGGAGGAGGGGGACGTACCCAAGACACCCAACGCATTCATCAAACTGGTCGGGGGGTGGGGAGGGGGGGGGGGGGGGTCGGCGGGGAAGGGGGGGGGAGGGGGGGGGGGGGGGGCAACCAATCTCGACGAAGCGGTGCGATGTCTGGCGGTGGTTCGCTAAGCGCAATGAATTGCCGCGCTCCCTGAGAGCACGGAAGCGAAAGGCTTTGCGGCTCGTGTAGATTATGCCTTGCTTGTAGACCACTGGCGGCGGGTTCGAACCGTCCTTTGGCATCGACGGCGTTGCGCCCATGATTTTAGACTTCGGGGTCGGCTTCAAGTCGGCAGTAGCCGCCTGGGGCTTCTTCGCGCTCTTTGCAGCCGCGGCGGGCTCGGTCTTAACAGCCTTGGCGGGCTTGATGGGCGCAGCGGCTGCTGCTGGGCGCTTCCGCGCTGCCGCCTCAGTCTTGACCTCAGCGTCCACATCTGCAGCTGCTTTAGCAGCTTCCTTCTTAGCTGCGGCTTTCGCCTTCGCTTCCTCCTTCTGCTTGCCCTTGCGCTTCTTGAGGGCCTCGATCGCAGCACGGGTGTGGGGGTCCAAGTCCTCTAAGCACGGCCCGTCGTCATCATCGGCGGCGTCGTGCTCCGCATCGCCCTCGGGTTCGTGCTGCTCAGCCTTTGCAGCGCCCTGCTCCTCATGTTTAGGGGTTTCGGGCTCACGCTTGACAGGCGCCTCATGTTTGGCAGCCTTCAGCGTCCCATCAGGAGCGCGGTGGACAGCCAAGCTGACTCGTGGCTCTTTCACGGGAGGTGCTTCAGGGCCCCGCGCAGCCGCTTGGCTTTTCTCTTTGCGGTACTCGAGCAACTTGTGCTGGTACTCGTAGAACAATCCCATCTCGTACGGGTCAGTCGGTGATGGCATGAGCGCCCCTGCTGGTGATGCGGTGCGTGCGTCGGCTGTGGGCGCTGGTGTGATGTCATGGCTGTGGGCGGTGCCAAGCTCTTCCTTTGCTGCTTGAAACTTTGCTTTAACACCTGGTTCGAGAGACGACTTCAGCTTGCTATTGTTGGAGCGCAACGATATACTGTCAGCGACTGTGTTGATGCCCTTGAGCTCGATCGTGATCGGCTGGCCATCACCAGGGTAGGCGGACTGGAAGATGTCTGTTGGGAGCTCCGATGGCGAAGCTGGGTGTTCCAAGATGCGCGAGAATCCGAACTCCTTCTTTTCGGACTTGAAACAAGCCTTGAAGTCTTTCAGTAAATCCCAAAGTTTTTTTGGCTCGGGTGGGGTCTCGTAATGCGTGATTGCTAGTGGGGCTGTCCCCCACCTGAACGTATGCTGGGCAGGATCGTTGCAGCCGGCGGCCATGGCGCGCTCGGCCATCGTCGTCATCTTGCGGTTCGCCGAAAGTTTGGGGTTTTTGAGCACATCCCAGTCCGCAGACGTTAGGTAACACCACCACTCCTTAAGCGCTTGCTTACCAGAGCCTTCTGGCTTGACGGGGCCGCTGCCCTTGGCGACCTTGCTGTCGACGATGGCCATGATCCGCTTGGTCTGGTCCTCGCCGCACGGCTCGCCCCTCAACGCGTCGACGAGCTGGGTGGCTTCCGCTGGGCCGAAGCTTTTTATATTGTTCAGCATGCTGATCAGAGTGTCGGCAAAGCTCTTCTGGAGCATGGGGTCACCGCTGCTGTTCATTTCTGCCCGAGCCTTGAAAAAGGCTTTCACGCTACCGATCTCCTTGACCAGTAAGCTGCAGCTGCAGCTTGAGCTGGACATACAGCTGGTGTACGTATAAGCCAACAAGCGCTGATGTGGCTCAGCCCTCGGGCTCGCGAGGTGACTAGCCTTCAAGCTCGTGAGCCAAACGGCTATGGATGAGATGAGCTGACAAGCTACATGGTGACGCTATGTGGCACCAAGAGAGACGGCTAGCACCGAAACGGAATGCAACGGAATGAAACAATACCGAAATGGAATGAAACGGAATAAAATGGAATGAAACGGGATGAAACAGAAATGAAACGGAAAGAAGCATCACCGAACGGCAATGAATGAAATGAAATGAAACAACACCGAAACGGAATGAAACGGAATGAGGCAGCACCGAAACGGAATAACGACATCCACGACGACTGGAGGGGGGGAGGTGGGGGGCCACCCCATGAGATGAGCGAGAGAGGCCGCGGGGCCAGGAGAAGAGGGAGTAGGGGGGTTGAGGAGAACGACTACTGTTTGACTGTTGAAGCGCTTCTCCTTCTCTCCCCCTCCTCCTCCTCCTCCCCATCATTATCCTCCTCATCCTCCTCCTCCTTCCTTTCCTTTCCTTTCCTCCTCCCTCCTCCTCCTCATCCTTCTGGCTCCTCCTCCTCCTCCTCATCATCATCTTCCTCCTCCTCGAGGAGGAGACGCCGCCCGCGCGATGTTTTTTCGGCTTGCAAGCCGCACCTCCTTGGAGTTGCCCTTGCTGCATAGGTCGGGCTCGTCATCCCAGATATCGCTGATATGGTGGATATCAGCAATATCTGGGATGACGAGCCCGACATATGGGACATCCTCCTGTCGGGGGGCTCGGGGACGTCGGGGGCCTTCCTCGACGTCCCCGAGACGTGGGCGACGGGGCTGGCCTTGCACAGGCCCCTCCGCCGCTGCCCTCATCCACGGGGACGCGGTGGAGATGTATGCCCGCGACGCCGAGGCCCTTTCGGGCCCTCGGCCGCCGCCCCTTCCCGCGGCGATGCCGCGCGGGAGCGCGGTCGCCGCAGGCATCGCCTGCGCCGCGCTCTTGCGGGCGCGGCTGGTGCCAGCCGATTTGGCTGTGCTGGTCCGCGCCTTTCTGCGCTGAAATGCGCGCCCGCCGCCGCATCCTCCTTCTCATCCTTATCCTCCTCCTTCGCCTCCTCCCCTCCTCCTCCCCCTCCTCACTATCCCCCCCCCTTCTCCGCGTTCTCCTCCTCCTCATCCTCTCCTTCTCCTGAAACAACACCGAACACCTCCTTATCCTTCTCCTTCTCATGCTTAAAGCGTTGTGACCTACCATTGGCGACGACATATCGAGGGGGGGGAGGTGGGGGGCCACCCCATGAGACGAGCGAGAGGGGCCACGGAGCCAGGAGAAGAGGGAGTAGGGGGTTGAGGAGAACGACTACTGTTTGAAACGATGGGCTGTTTAAGTCGGGGGCGCGGGAGGGGCGATGAAGCTTGCATCATGCTATGACATAGCACTGCATGTTGACATTGCATGCGTGGCATAGCACTCCACCGAGCCGCGCACATGGCATAGCACTATGAGGTTCGGACTGCACGCATGGCATAGCATAGCGCAGCGTCAGGTGCATCACAGTTTCGCTGTCACCCCCCTTCCCCCACCCCCACTCCCACCCCAGAGAACTGATCACTCAACCCTTCCGCTGAGTGGAGGAGGAGGGCGGGACTCCCCCTCATCCCCCCCCTCCTCCTCCTCCTTCTCCTCCTCGTCCTCTGCCTCCTCATCCCTCCCCTTCTACTCCTCATCCCCCCGCCCCCCCCCCCCTCCTGGACACGGGGCGAGGAGGAGAATGAGGAGGAGGACGATGAGAAACATGAGCTCTGGAGGAGGATGGGCAGGATGAGGAAGGATGGACGAGGGGGATGCGCAGGAGGAGGAGGAGGACGGTCTGGCTCGCGCCGCTGTCCGCGTGCTGCACGCCGACGGCGCACTGCGGAGGCTCCGCGCCTGTCTGTGGGCACGGAGCAATATGCTCTGAGAGGTGGCGGCGCCGAGCCATCAACGATTTCAGCAACGGTTCGAAACGTGTGGTTCTCGCAAATGAACGATTTCAAAACACGGGCGATTTCAAACACAACTGAACCAAAACTGACCCAACTGGTCGCACTTACATGTGGCTCGGCGCCTAAATGCAATCGCAATATTGCGAAATCATGCTTGTGCAACTGGGCGGGGGCGCCTCCAGATGTCGCCTGATTGGGTGCAGTGGGATGGGGAGGGGTCGAGTGTCGGGGGGGGGCTGGACCGTTCACGCTCTGCTCATCCTCACTCTCATCCGCATCCCCACCTTATACGCATCCTATCCTCATCCTCCTGCCCCTCGGGTAGAGGCCCCCTGGGAGGCCCATGGACGTGTGGGGGGAGGTTGGATCAGGGAACGAACACCACCAAATCGGATGAACTCCGACGGTCTCTGGAGGCGCACCAGCTAGCCCGACAGGCCCCCGCGGCGGCCTCGCGACGGCGCAGGCGGCGCAGCGGAGCACAGGCCTCCTTGAAGCCGAATTCGTTTGACTACCAAGTCTCTAGAGTCAAACGCAGCGATCCTGCGTTTGACTCTAGAGACTTGGTAGTCAAACGACGGCGGTCCTGCGTTTGACTACCAAGTCTCTGCAGTCAAACGGTGGCGGTCCTGCGTTTGATTACCAAGTCTCTGTAGTCAAACGCTAGACGCCTCCGTTTGACTACCAAGTCTCGGTAGTCAAACGCCGAACCGATATACTCGCCTACTCGAGGCCTAGAAGCTTCCGCAACTGCATGCTGTTCTTCTTGTAGTCGCTGGCGTAGGCCTCGAATCCGCTGTAGTCGCCGCTCTCGTAGCACGAGATCAACGACGCACAGCGCGGAAGCCATCCGCCGTGGCCGCCCTTGCCCCTGGAGGGCTCGCTCTTCCAGCCGCCCGTGCCGCCCTTGGAGGTGCCCTTGTCGCCTTTGCCGCCCTTGGCGGTGGCGTCGCTGGCGGCGTCGGAGGACTTCGCGATGGCCTGCTCGAACGCATGGTGGCCGCTCGCCACGCTCACGCCGTCGGCCTCGCTGGGCGACCACCACGGAAAGTGGGGCGGCATCGTCGGCGCGTCCTCGAACGAAGCGACCGCCTCCGCCCAGAACAAGATGGAGATCTCGCGCTCGTTCTGGACGTTCTGGCGCTGCGACTTCGTGGCCCGCATCGTGTCTGGCGCGTGCCAGCCGTCGTCCGCCCTGAACATGTAGATGTGGGCCATCTGCTGGTCTTTGAGCTCGCGTGCGTCCACCGACTTCCAGAGCCATCCACCTCCGACCTCAAGCAACGTGTTGAAGTACATGCCTGCAGCCGTTTGAACGGACCACAGCACGTCGTCCGAGCACTGCTGCAAGAACTCGCTGATGCTGAGCTCGTCCGTCGTCAAGCACAGCGTCGCGTGGCGGAACGGGTTGAACTCCATCGCGCCCGCCTGCTCGGCGATCGTCGCCACATGTGCGAGGACGGGGTCGCCCTGCACTGCAGCCGTCAGCCGCAACCGCGTCGGCGGTGGGCCGTCGGGCTGCGTGGGCCCCCTCGCCGTCTTCCTCTCCGCGAGGAGGTCCTTGCGGAACAGCTCCGCCATGGCGCGAAGGCGCGGCTGGATGGCGGGCGCGCGCCACTGGCGCGAAGGCGCGGCTGGCCAGGCGGCGCGACCAGCGCGCGAAGGCAAAACGCCTCCAGCCAAAACGGTTGCCACGGAGGATGTTCGGAGAAGGAGGTGTGGAGGAGGAGGTGTGGTGTGGATGTCGCGCGTAGGATGGCGAACCTCCTGGCCAATGAAGGCCTGTCTTGGGCGGCGTTGGCCGCGTGGCGTTTCTGGCACCTGGAGCCCCAATGGGACCCGCGCAGTTAACTGCCAACTGAAGCCGCGACGGCAGCTGGCGTACTATAGGGAGCTCTAGTGGGCCTCGGGGCATATCCCATATCCACGACCTGTGACATGCCATCATGCTTAAAGCGTTGTGACCTACCATTGGCGACGACATATCGGGGGGGGGGGGGGCGGGGGGGCGCCCCGTGAGACGTGCGAGAGAGGCCACGGAGCCAGGAGAAGGAAGAGGGAGGGGGGCAAGGAGAACGACGACCTACATGGACTGAGTCTGTTTGAACTATGTTATTTTGAGATTCTGGGTTGGGGTTTGAGGCTGGACATGGTCTAAACGCGCAGAGCATAGCATTGCATCGCACCACAGGCATAACACAACAACCTGATATTTGCGCCAGAATACTGGCATGCCATAGCACAGCGCACGGCGCGCCCCCTTCGATTTCGACCCCTTCGGTTCGGGAGTCATCCTCCCCCCCCCCGTCCGGCTTCCTCCTCCTCCTCCTGCTCCTCTTCCTCCTCCTCCTCCCCCCCCCCTCCTCCTCCTCATCCTCCTCCTCATCTTCCTCTTCTCCTCGTCCAAAGCGGCCGATGTTACTGCCATGGGGCACCGTAGTAACATTCCTCCCCCATCCTCATCCTCCTTCTCCTTCTTCTCCTCCTCCTCCTCCTCTTTCCCCCCGTCCAAGGCGGCCGATGTTACTACCATGGGGCACCGTAGTAGCATCCCTCCTCCTTCTCCTTCTCCTCCTCTTCCTCCTCCTCCTCCCTCCCCCCCCCGTCCCCCTCCCCATCCCTCCCTGCCTCCCTCCACAATTTCCCAAGATGAATACTATTCTACTCTCCACCCTGAATCCTCACCTTCCTCACCCCCCCCCCCCCCCCCTCATCATTCGCAACTATATTAAGATCACAACGCGAGACCACAAGATCAGCACGATGAACTCGTGCTCACCCCGAGCGCAAATAGCACCATGGTGGCAACGGGCGAACGCATGGCGCATCGTGAAATAGCCGTTGAGGCTCATGAGCTGTGGGCTCTGCTCGCTGCCGTGGCCTGTTATCGCCGTTGCGTGCATATTCATGGGCGACAACCGCCCTTGAAGATACCCACGACGTCGACAGCAGCACACGACAACGATCGCAGCTGCACCATGCAGCTTACGAAGCCGATCTCGAACTGCGGCTGGCCGATGACGACGAGCTTGAGCCTGAGCCGCCATCTGCAGGGGGGGCTGTGTCCGTCGCCTCCACGACGTCGGGGAGAGCCGACAACTTCTGCAGGCGCCCGAGGCTAGTCGGCTTGGTCTGCGTCGACGTGCCCTCAGTCAAAGTGTATAGCTGCCTGACGTCATCGAAGATCTTGCGAACGTGCTTATTGGTCTCTACCTTGTTAGCGATCACCTTCGCGAATCGCTCAAGCGCATCTGCGCGCTCTTTGTGAGCGTTGCGGCTGGTTTTCATGTCCTTCAGCTGCTGCTTCAGCACGGCCTTGCTGTCCTGGAGGGCCTTGGGAGCCATCGCGCGATGGCTGATGAAACGGGCGAAACGCGCAACCGCGGGGGGGGGGGCCTCTGAAGCAGAACGGCTGAATTACAATGGTAGCCCCCGACCCCAAGCCCCGAACGGACACGCATCAACGCAGCCAATCGGCTTGATGAGCAATGACTGTTTTTTCCATACTCGGTGAGCGAAGTGCTAAGCCCGCAGACCCCAATCATACGGGCGCTGTCAGCCTCAAGGCTTAGTGTATGTATATACACTTGCATCATTAGTCATGGGACTGCCCGGGAAGCTCAGCATGGCAAGGCTCAGCACCCGAATTATGAAGCTCGGCGTCCGAATCGGGAAGCTCACCAGCCGCATCGGGGGGCTCATCATCCGCACCGGGGGGCCCGCCATCGGGGGGCTGCGGCTGCGTGAGGAACCGTGCCGCATCCTCAACCGTCTTGCATTTCTTGTAGCCGTAGCCGTTCAGGCCATTGCTCCTTGGGAACTTTGCAAGTACATAGCCGTTCCTGTGGTGGACACCCTTAGGCAGATCAGGCAATCGATCTCGCTTCTGCTGCTCATCGAACCCCATTGTCCTCATAATGTGAATTGCCGCAGCCAAAGACTCGGGCTCGTACGCAACGAAGAGGTTGTCACACGGATGAATTGGCCTCAGAACATCAATGTGAACATCCCTATCGTGCACTACCACCTTGAGGCACATGACACCAGGATCACGCCTCATGTCAGCCTTCTCGGCGTGGGTCCTCACCAGCTTCGTTTGCTTCGGTGGCGTTTTGAATAGAGAGGCCTTTGCCTGGGTTTGCTCCTGCTTGAGCTCGTCCGACTGCTTCTCATTCCGCTGGGCGATCAAAGACTTCAGCCCCCTGCTCAGAACCGCTGCCTGCTGCTCCAGCCCACGTGGGAGGTCATCGTTCTTATAAGCCAGAAGGCTGTTCAGTGTATACTGCGCAGGTGAGATTCGGACAGAAGTGCCATCGCCGACAGTAGCCATATCACATGGCTTGCAAATCCGCCAAACTGGCTTTATCCCCTCCAGCTTGACGGTGCGAGAAAGTTCAAGCGTTGCGTTCTGCATTATGCTAACAGCAAAGCGTGATGCTATATCCCTGGTCGTTTGAGCCCAACGGCTGAGGTTCGATTGCATGCTAGAAAGGTGACGCGACGCGGACGACGTCATTAGGAGGGGGTGATGTGGGGGGCCGCCCCATGAGATGAGCGAGAGAGGCCACGGAGCCAGGAGAAGGAGGAGGGAGGGGGTGATGAGAACGACGACAGACGCGACTGACACTTAGGCTCATCTGCACCGCATGGCGCATCAACTCGTTGGTATGGACAGTCCTCGAACGCTCGGGGGCTCGCCAACAAGGGCCACAAAGACCTGCATAAGCATGGCATGGCATAGCATATCGGGAGCACTGCAGGATGAACCCAAGAGGGCCGCTCGCATGGCATCACATAGCATGTCAGTTGCCACCCGATGCCATTCGCCCCGCGGTTGGCTGTCTTCGCATGCCCCCTTGCAATATATTCATGACGGCCTCACCGAAGCGAGAATGCACCCTATATTCTCGCGTTCTCGTTCTCTCGTTCTCTCTGTGACATCCCCATCATCATCGCCCCTCCTCGCGCACTGGTGGAAACCGCCGACCTGTTTTGGATGTTTGTTTGACCTGATCCCCCCCCCTTTCCCCCCTCTTGCGCGCCCTCGTTCGGCGCCGCCCTAGACACAAAGCCGCGGCTAAGGGAAGACATGGCCAATGGGGGCAACGGTGGGAGCTCACGGGCTTGAGGGAATGTATGATGCGGACGGTTGCATGCCAAAGGACTGTGGGCGACCAGTCAGGATCAGATTAGCAAATGCTGACCTCCCGCCGCATCTCGCTCCACACTCGCCATGTTTTTCTCTGTCGGTGCAAGGGCGATTGTCCACAAAGACTGCGTCAACTGCCTGATAAGCGCACGGCTGGTAAACCCGCTCGCACGCAAAAGAGATGCGTCCGGCATCGAAGCTTCGTGCTAGCCGACGGGGCAACAGCTCGACCTCCACCCTCATCCTCGCTCCTCCCGACTCTCCCCTGCTACTGCGCGGCAGCATATGACTGTAGCACTGCAGAGTGCAGGGATGCTCTGGACTAGAACTCGAGAACTTACAAAAGTGCGATGCAAAACACACCCCTCTGTAGACTAGCACCCGTGGCTGATGGATGCTGTTCAAGCCCTCTTCTGCTTCTTGACGGCCTGCTCATGGATTGGCAACTCCTTAGCCTTGGGCTTGACGAGCATCTGGAGCTTCACATTGGGCCCGATGTCGGCATTGTTGGTCAGCACCGGCAACATTAAGCCACCGTGTGACACGTGGCTCGTAGCCATGTTGGCTTGCTTCTTGTCGTAGGTTGGCGCGACCCACCAGTGTGCAGCCACCAATGCGGCTTCATCGAACTGGGTGCTGGTGTCATTGTCTTGCGGCTTAGATACAGGCAACGCAAAAAAGTGAACCTTGGTGTCTTTGTCAATCGCATGCTCGCCGAGTGAAATGCCAGACCCATTGTTCTTCGCACTTATGTTGATGAGTGGTACCACTGGGACCAAAGTAAGCTGGCCCTGCTTGATCGCGCTAGTAGTCCACACCCCATCTGGCTTCCGCCAGAACGTCAGCTGATGCTTGCCCACGTGCTTGGCATCTAGCTCAAGGAGAGCTCGGTACAGCGCAGCCTTCTGCTTGTCGATGTGCAGCTGCTGCGGGCGCTGCTGATCACCATCCATCTGTTTTGACAGTGCGGCCTTAGAGATTGACCACTTCTGAAGAAGATCCTCAAATGTAATCTCAGCCGTGTGTGCCTCTCGGCTCGCGTCGTGGTTAACAGCTTCGCGAAGCTTGCCAGTCTGGCCGATGCTGAAGATAGTGTAAAGCCTCTGGGCTGCAACGTCCTTCTGGACTACTAGGCACCCGACCGAATACCCAGCCTTCTTGGCAATCCATGTCGGGTCCTTATGGTCGCTGAGCGCCGCCGTGCTGGATGCACTCGGCTTCGCTTTGGCAGCGGCTGCAGCGCCGCTCGAGACCGCGTGCTTAGACCACTCGTCGAACGTTGCCGTCTGACCCTTGAGGTCGCTGAGGCTGACCAGAAATGAATTGCATATGTCGCCCCGCTTAAGCTCCTTGCCCCCCCGACCCAACTTCTCCTTACCTGTGAGCTTCAACGCAATCCTCACGAATAGCTGCCCTAATGGCTGCAACGCCGCATCGATGCCATCAAGCCCCCTGGCGATATCCATGGCTTCGCTAAGGATGCTTTCAGCAGTATTTGCTTCAGCCATCTTAGGTTTGCTAGCAACCTTCGCGACGTCATTCTTCACAAGCAAGCGCGCCACGCCGCCCTCAACCTTGTCGCCCGTGAGGTTTGCAATTGCAAGTGCCACCCGAATCAAAGGAGACATGTTGGTTTTCGATGCGAAAGCTGCGTTCGTAATCGATTCCCAGAAAGCCTGCCCCAACGTAGCGTTGCAACCAAATTGCTTTGCAACCGAGTCCATGAACGACACGAGAGGAGCGCCATCGCCACCGCCGAAATTCTCAACAAACTCAAGCAATGTCTTGCTGTACTTTGCGCTCGGTATGTTGAGCGAAACTACGTTCTCGATAGCCATGGCTCTCCAATCCGCAACCTGGCGCATCCCTGGGTCATTAGCAATCGCCGCCAACGTCATGCAGGTCTCCAGCTCCCCTACCTCCGTGCCGATGTGGTTCTGAGTGTTTAAAGCCTTCTGGGCCACTGAAGCGAAACCTGGGAACCGTTCGTCAATGATACTTGGGACCACCTCCCACGCCCAGCCTTTCTCGATCGTGGCTTTGAATTGCGCATTCTGGTACAACTTCTGCACGTCAATCGCATCTGAACCAGCCATCTGCAATGACTTCTCCGACGTCCTGCCCTGCGCCCCTGCCAACTTGCAGAAAGCCGTGGTGTGTCCACACCCGACTGTAACGTACCGCTCGGAACCATTAACTGGCGCTAGAAGCCCATCGGCTCTGTCCACCAGCACCTTGTTCTTAGCAACGTGCTGCCAGCGGACGGGCGAATTGACTCCAAGCTCGATGCACGCGGCATTTGATAGCTGGCGCATGTCGGCACCAGCTGCATGGATCCGAGCAGCATTGCGATGCACATTGTGCGGGCTCAGAAGAATCCCTCCACGGTTCGCACTGTGTGCGAGCAAAATTTCGGCTCGATGCTGTTCACGGTGTACGCCAACTTGTGTGCCCGAAGGCAGGTCATCAGCATATCCATATGCTCGTTCGCCTTCATATTTTTCAAATTCAAAATCTTCTGGAACTCCGTTTTGAAAGCTTCCGTAAGCTGAGACATAGCTGAAGAATGTTGCTGGAAACTATAGCGACTGCTTTAGGCCGAAAATTCTGCAACTACGGATGGTAGAATGCAACTGCACAATCACAAAATATGTATCGAAATCGTCGTGTCCAATGCTCATACCTCTTATCCACACTTGAATGTTGAACATCTGCTCTGCATGCTGATGTTGAGTCCTCCGAACTATCCCTGGGTAGAGCTCACCAAATTTTTCAGAGCTTGTTCACCGACAAATGGGTTCCGACATGTTCTTTGGATTCCAAACATGAGCTGGGTTTGCGAAGGGAGCTATGTTTGGTTGGCAACGGGAGCTATGTCTGGTTCGAAAAATGCCAACGTTTGGTTTGCAACGGGAGCTATGTTGAAACGTGGAGATATGTTCATGTTGGGCCTTTTGAGAAAAAACGGGGTCAACATTTTTCGGAACAAGTTTTTCATGATAGCCTATTCTGAGCATCGTGTTAGCCTATTCGAAAATTTATGCTACTTTAACATATTTGTTTGAACTTCAATATTTTCCAAACAACTATGTTAAACTAACATAAACAGTTATGTTAACATGAGATAACTGAGTTATCACAGTTATCATAGTTATCCAACATAAACCATAAACTATTTAGCGACCGATAAACCTTTTATACATCTTATGTTGAATTAATAAAAACCAGGCTGACTGTAGCTAACTATGATAAACCAGCTTACTACCTACAGCCGCTTGTTGCTGATTTGTGAGAGGGTTGTATGAACGTTGTAACAACCTTAGCAACTCGCTATAAAGCTCATTCATCTCAGCATGCGTTAGCGCCGGGACGCCCGGGACACCCGGGACACCGCCTGGCTCAACTGGGACACCTCCCGGCCACCGGCGGACGGGAAACGAACTTTCGCTCCTGACACCCGGGACACCGGGGACACCGCCTGGGCCAACTGGAACGCCTCCCAGCCACCGGCGGACGGGAACGGACTTTCGCTCCTACTTCGGCCTTGCTACAAGAGGATCACGCGCAGCTTCGCCTCGCCCGCACTCACGACACAACACGAAACCGAAACCGATTTCCCGGTGGGGGGTCTCCGTTTCACTGCGATCTCACCCCCCAACCTCCGATACCTACGCAGGACGAACGATTTTCCTCTTGAGGTACAAATGGCGATGATGAGTTGGAAATTAATGACCGAACCCCCTTCCCCCTTGGAATCATAACGCGGGCGGGCTCCGGGGTT
Organism: Prorocentrum cordatum; assembly: GCA_963575745.1. NCBI lineage: Eukaryota > Dinophyceae > Prorocentrales > Prorocentraceae > Prorocentrum > Prorocentrum cordatum. Next base: position 1,079,458 of record CAUYUJ010014837.1, on the reverse strand, counting down.
CGCGGATCCGACTTCCTCTGGCTTTCCGTTCTGATTTAATGATACCTATACGACCGCCCTGCGGGCGATAAGGAGGTCTGGAAGGATTGAGATCACATTGGTTGGGTGGGACAATATGAGTTGGGTGGATTGAAGTGATGTATTGGGTTGGGTTGAATGGCTTGGATGGGATACAATGGATTGGGTCAGATAAGATGGGTTATATTGGAATATATGGATTGGATAACGTAAGATGGATTGGATTGGCCCGCCGCAGGCGCAGAAACAAATGAATTGGGGATTGGGTGGGGTAAGATACGATGGGGCAATATGGGTTGGATAAGATAATATGGTTGGATTGGACAATATGGATTGGATGCTATAATCTGGATTGGATACGAAAGTCTGCCGCAGGCGCCGACAAACATGAATTTATGGATTGGGTTGGGCGGATTTGATTGGATGGGATAAAATGGATTGGATAAGATAAAATGGGTTGGATTGGAGAGAGTGGATTGGATACTATAAGATGGATTGGATCGGCCCGCCGCAGGCGCAGAAACAAATGAATTGATGGATTTGATTGGGTTGGGTAAGATAAGATGGGACACTATGGGTTGGAAAGGATAAGATGGATTGGATTGGACAAGATGGATTTGATACTATAAGCTGGATTGGATAAGAAAACCCGCCCCAGGCGCCGCAAGATGCGTTAGCGCCGGGACGCCCGGGACACCCGGGACACCCGGGACATCGCCCGGCCCAACTGGGACGCCTCCCGGCCATCGGCGGACGGGAAACGGACTTTCGCTCCTACTGCCGCCCGGGACACCTGGGACACCGCCCGGCCCAACTGGGACACCGCCCGGCCACCGGCGGATGGGAAACGGACTTTCGCTCCTACTTCGGCCTAGCTACATGAAGATCACGCGCAACTTCGCCTCGCCCGCACGCACGACACGAACACGAAACCGAAACCGATTTCCCGGTGGGGGGTCTCCGTTTCACTGCGATCTCACCCCCCAACCTCCGATACACTCAACACGGGAGAGAAATTGGGCCCGTCGTAGAAATAGGACCCAACACGGATCCAGCAAATCCGAAATCGGACCCGCGCGGACGGAAACCGGATCCACCGAAACAAACACCAAAGCCACACTTAGATCCGCGCGAACTTCATGGGATCCGACGGCGGTTCTCTCAAGCGCGTCTGCTCAAAACTTCAAACCGTCGTTCCGGGCACAAGAAGAGAGAACTTTCGTCCTGGGGATGGGCGTTTTGGCCTTCGGACTTTTCGGTTACCACATAGCCGACGTACCCCATCCCACAGGCAGTCCGTAGTTGGTTACCACATAGACGACGCACAATATCTCGCAGGCAGTCCGTCGGGGCAGGACACGCCGGGCCGAAACACACTTATCACGCGTCCGCTGGATTAGGAGACGCAGGGCCGAAACGCACTTACGCAAGGCGAAACATTTTTCCTTTTGAGGTTGGTGAGTTGGAAATGAATGACCGACCCCCCTTCCCCCGAAGACTTTTAACACGGGCGGGTTCCGGGGCCCGCGGATCCGATTTCCTCCGGCTTCCCGTTTAAATAAAATAATATAATTTTAACACGAAGTAAACATCAAATCCGCCGTAAAACATAAGACCGAACACGGATCCAGCAACTCCGGCATCGGTTCCGCGCGGACGGAAATCGGACCCACCGAAGCAAACACCAAAGCCACACTTAGATCCGCGCGAACTTCATGGGATCTGATGGCGGTTCTCTTACATGCGTTTGCTCAAGACTTCAAACTGTCGTTCCGGGCCAGAGAGGAAAACACTTCCGTCCAGGGGGTGGTCGTTTTTGGCCTTCGGACTTATTTGTTGGTTACCACATAGCCGACACACCCCATCTCACTGCCAGTCCGTAGTTGGTTACCACATAGCCGACGCACCACATTTCACAGGCAGTCCGTTGGGTCAGGGGACGCAGGGCCGAAACGCATTTTTCACATGCCCGTTGGGTCAGGAGACGCAGGGCCGAAACGCACTTGCGCAGAACGAAAGATTTTCCTCTTGAGGTGCAAATGGCGATGATGAGTTGGAAATTAATGACCGAACCCCCTTCCCCCTTAGAATCTTAACGCGGGCGGGTTCCGGTGTTCGCGGATCCGATTTCCTCCGGCTTCCCGTTATAAGTTGACCATATAAGTTTAACACGGGAGAGAAATTGGGCCCACCGTAAAAAAAAAGACCCAACACGGATCCAGCAAATCCGAAATCGGACCCGCGCGGACGGAAACCGGATCCACCGAAACAAACACCAAAGCCACACTTAGATCCGCGGGAACATCATGTGATCCGACGGCGGTTCTCTCAAGCGCGTCTGCTCAAGACTTCAAACCGTCGTTCCGGGCCCAAGAGGAGAGAACTTTCGTCCTGAGGATGTATGATGTAGTATATATATATATATATATATATATATATATATATATATATGTTTACACGTATTACTATATATACATATACATGTATATGCATACATACATACATACATACATACATACATACGTACATCCATACATCCATACATCCATACATCCATACATCCATACATACATACATACATTACGTCGACCCCGAAGAAGGTCTCGACCCATTCCTCGGGACTGGCTTTTCGTCTTAGGGCCCCCCGAGGCCGAAGACTGGCAAAAGCCTCCCCTCGCGTGCCTTCTCTTGGCGGCGCGAGCCTGTCCGGGACGCGGGCCCCGCGAGGCAGGCGCGGGCGGCGCTCCTGCGCCCGCGCGCCGCCCGCACAGGCCCCGCACCCAGGCCAGCGGCCCCGCGGCCTCGGCCTCCGTGGCCGCTGGCGCCTCCGCGTCGCGGGCTCGGCCCGCCGCCTCTCGGGCTCGGGGGCAGGGGAGGGGGGAGGGGGGAGGGGGGGAGAGGGGAGGGGGAGGGGGGAGGGGGAGAGGGAGGGGGAGGGGGGATGGGGGGAGAGGGAGGGGGGAGGGGGAGTACTAGCAAGAGGGGAGAAGGGGATGGGGGAGGGGGGAGGGGAGGACTCCTCCCTCCCCGCTCCTCCCCCCTGCCTCCCTCTCCCTCTTCCTCCCTCTCTCTCTCTCTAGTAGCGACCCCCCCTCCCTTCTCCCCTCCGTCTCTCCCTCCTCCCAGAGGAGGGAGAGGGGAGAGGGGAGGGAGAAGGAAGCGAGAGGAAGAAGGAAGGGAGGGAGGGAGAAGGGAGAGGGAGTCGAGCAACAGACAGCAGCATAAGCATACACTTCCAGAGGTCTTCGCGGATTCCTTGGGTCGGCTCGTGGCCGCACACGCCTGCCAGGAAAATGGCATCAGGAAGGAACGGCAATGGGGTGCGAGAAGAGTGCGGCCCTGGGGCGCAGTGCTCCGCAGACGAACGGCGAGTGCCGTATGTCTGATGCACGCAGCTGTGCAATCCCTCTTCTGATGTTGACATCGAGAATATTTAGGGGACCTTCGGGTGCCCCCGTGACCACGGGTGGGTCCGCCTTGAAGTTCTGGTCCAGGAGGGGATCAAGGCTCGAGGATCGAGGGTTATTGGAGGAGTGAGGGATCGAGGACGGGGGACCGATGTCAAACTTCTTCGAGGAGTTGAGGATCGAGTATCGGGGACGTGGGGTCCAAATTCTTGGAAGAGTGCAGAATAGGAGATCGAGGATCGAGGGCCAACGTTCTCCGAGAAGTGGGGGATCGAGGATCGAGAGGTCGAGGTTCGAGGACAGGAGATTTGAGATTTGAGGAACCCACCTGCGAGATTCGAGGATCAAGGGTCAAAATTCGAGGATCCCGCCTGAAATGATCAAGGGACAAGATCAAAGTCAAAGATCCAAGATTGACGCTCGCAGGCGCTTCGGGGCATCCCGAAGCGTCGTCGTGGCCGCGGCTGGATTCCTTTCGAAAGGCTGGCCAGAACGCACCCCTGGACAGGTGGTCCAGGGGTCGTAGTCTGACCCCGAACCCAGGAACCCTTGGAGGCACAAGGGGTGGTGCCAGGGGGGCGACCTTCTGAGGAGGTGCGCGGGTTCTAAAGCAAGGGGCTTCGTGGAAATCCTCTCGGCTTTGAATCAGTCTTTCAAAGCCTCTGGAACATTCTGAAAAAAACCCTGCCCTCCGAGAAGCCTCTTGACTTCTGAGAACCTCCCCCACACGTCGCCCGACAGTGCGCGCCACCAGTACCTCTGGACTTCCGACGTCTCGAAGAACTCAGGGCCTTCTTCTTGTTCCTCTGCTTCCCCCACCGCCACACACGTTTTCGGCCTCGAGGGGGGCTGTCCTGTTCTGGCACCAGGAACTGATAAACAACGATCTGGGATGGAGCGCCGGCACCCCGGACGGGGGCCGAGAGCCCCCGTGGGCCCCCGCATCGGCAGGCGGGGCGGAGAGCCATGCAGACAAGTGGGCGGGCGGGCGACGGCCCTCCAAATCCGTCCATCCTGGCCAGGTTCTCACAGTCGGGCCTGGGACAGAAGAGCATCCTTCAAGGACACGAGACCCTCCGCCGGCCCATACTGAAGAACATTCGAGGGTGCCCCCCCCCCAGGATGCACAAGAACATCCAACAGACACGAAGAGCATCAGGGTACCCTCCCCGAACCGACCTCGATCCTGCACCTCGGTCCGACTGCATCCTGGATCGATTGCTGCCAGTCTCGGGGCCGCCCCCCTGAGGCCAAAAAACAGGAAGGCGTCCTCGACCCGAGCGTCGACGCGGGGCGTAGGCCGATGGGCAGGAGCAGCATGAGGAGCCGCGTGTGAGCGCAGGCCGCGCACTCATCCTGAAACGCTTTCTGCGGCGAGGGCCCTCCTAAGACGGAGCCAGGACGAGGATACATTCGGACGATCGGCGGTGGGCAAACCTCCCTTTAGTAAACCTCCCCTTAGTGAAAACGGCCTGGGACCGAAACCGACGGACCTGGGACCCGCAAGAATGACGGCCGCAACGCCCTCTCGCGAACCGAAAACGGCCAATTCCTCAATCGACGTGTCAGGGTAGGAGGTCTATCCACCTCCGAGACGAGGATAAATCTAGAATCTCTCAGATCCGGCGGCTCTGGAAGATGTCTCGGGCGCCGCGGCCTTCACAGAGCGTTCCAGAACGGATTCGTCCTCGTCCCGGCCCCGTCCAACTCGCTCCTGCCCTTTGCGGCCGCTTCTCCTCCGCGCGCGCGCCCCCTCCTGCAGCTGGACAACTAGTTCGTCGAGGGCCCCTGGCAGCTCGAGCGCCCGCGCGGACTGCCTCTGCCGTGCCGCGACGAAGCGCAGACGTGGCCGCGCGGCTGGCGGAGGTGCGGGCTGCCGAGGCGGGCGTACGCCCGAGCGGAGGGGCAGAGCAGGCGAGAGGGAAGGCAACCGAGAACGGACGGGCACGGAGGTACTGCGGCACTCGGGCACCGTCATCTCGCTCATGAACGAATCAGGGAAGCCCGGTGGCTCTGTGCCCGCACGGAGCACTCCCGCTGGACGTCAATTACTGTAGGGGGCTGAATTGGGTTTGAGGGGGCCCATGTGTCAGCAGGAGGTTACTGGGGGCTCATCCCCTCCCCCCCCTCCCCTCGCCTCCACGAGTCACGATCGGAAGCCTAGGTCGAGCAAGCTCTGACCAGGCTGCCTAAGGGAAGAGATGGCAAGCAGAAGGGGATGCGCAATTCCTCCTACCCCCTTCTTCCGCTTCTCCTGCTTGTGCTCCTGATCTTCCCCCCTCCCTGTCCCCGTCGTCGTCGTCGTCGTCGTCGTCGTCGGCCTTGGGCTGCGGCTTTGGCCTCGAGCTGCCGCCCGTCGTCGCCTGGCTCTCCAGGGCGTCGACATAGCTGGCACTGTCGAACTTGTCCCACTTCTGGCGAAGAGAAGCATGAGAAGGGGCGAGGGAGGTCGAGGATGCATCAAGGTACGAGGAGGTCGAGGGGCGAGGGAAGTCGAGGTCGAGGGGCGAGGGAGGTCGAGGATGGATCGAGGTAGTTGTTATTTACAGTGCGCTTGTGATGCCGCTTGGGCTTCCAGCACCCTCCCCTGAGGGACTCGGGGCGCCTCTGAGCCTCCAGGGGGCAGCCACGGGCCCAGACTTGGCCTCGAGCCGCGGAGGATGATGCTGACGACGACGACAACGAGTACGATGGCCCCGAGGATGGAGATAATGAAGATTAGAATGAAGATTATAATGAGGAGGAGGAGGAGGAGGAGAAGGAGGAGGAGGAGGACGAGGAGGAGGAGGAGGAAGAGGAGGCGGAGCAGCAGGAGCAGCAGGAACAGCCTGAGCAGCCTGAGCAGCAGCAGGAGCAGCAGGAACAACAGGAGCAGCAGGACCAGGATGAGGATGAGGATGCTGATGCTGATGCTGATGATGCTGATGATGAGGAGGAGGAGGCGGTGGAGGAGGACGAGGAGGTTGTTGGGAACGGGCTTAAAGCCGAGCTCCTCGGGGCCTATCCGAAATCCGAGGCCTCCGAGTCCGACTGTCCAAAAACATCGGACGGGCCTCGGAACGATTCCTCCCCGCGGGCCCTTTCCCAGGGGACGTCGGCCTCTTGTGGGCCGTAGGAAAGCAACACTTGCTCACGCGAGGCGAAGCCCGACGCGAAGCCACAAACATAGGGACCCCACTGATCCTGGGGGGCCCGCGCGTGCTCCACCAGTGAAAGAGCCAGCACCCGACGCCCGACGAGATCAAGGCCCTCATGGTCCCCTAGCGTCAAGTTTTTGAAGTCCTTCCTGTAAGGCAGAAACTTGCCTAGCCGAATTCTTCGATGCTGGTCGTTCATTCTGCCCGTGGAAGACTTGGGCCTGCACGGCCCCTGCGCTCCAGCGTTGGGAGCTCCCGAGAAAAGGAGCCCGCACCTGCAGCACAATTGGACCCAACTTTTCGGGGGGGCGAGGCGGCCACAAACGGCACAGGCCAAAAAGGCATGGCCATGCACCCTAAAAACAGGCCGGGAGAACTTCATCCAGTCCACCCCCACGTCCGACGCACCTTCCCCCTCTCTGTCGGCAGCTTCGCCTGCTGGCAACGACTCTGGAGATGGGCTGGCCGCGGCACACGGATGGCTTCGAGCCCCGTCGTGTCACGGGGGCCTCCTGACATCGAAACTTCGAAACTCCCAGCCCACCTGCGCGCTTCGCGGGCTAGGCTGCGAAGCCCTCGAACAATCTGGGCATCTCCCTCAGTGGCCCCGTGGCAGTCTGCTCCGAGCTTGGCCAGCCTGTCAGCTTCACTGTTGGCCCTCTGCTCCCAAACACTACTCTTGCCACTGGCGACTATCGGCCTCGGCGGCATGCCCGAGGGTCTTGAAGCACCCGAAACCGCCGAGAGCAAAAGAGCTCCACGCGAGGCCCCCGCGCCAGGGAGTCCAGAGTGTTCTGGCAGTCGATGTGAACTTCGAAGGGGGGAAGGCCCACCTGTGTGAGGATATACACAGCGTGATCTTCCCCATCTTTGCTGGTCTGCTGCGGGGCTGCGCTCAGAGGCGCGGGCCCGTGCGCGGCAGCGATCAGCTGCCCGAAGCGGCCCGCTGACGCAATCGCCCGCCCCGCCCTGGCAAGCCCGGCGAGGCCCGCGTCTTTAGACGACCCATCCATTGTTGATCCAATGCGCCGTCTGAGCTGGCTCCTGGAGCGCGAACAGGCCGAAGGGATGTGGGGGTACGCACCTGGCAAACCGCTCGGCCACCTCAGGGCCAGCCTCCATGCCCCTCCTGGCAGAAGCACCCAGCCTGACGCAGTCCCGCCGAAGAGCGGCGTGTGCTGGGCAATCATATTGCCTGTGAAAAAGCGTGCCTGGCGCGCCTCGGCACAGCTGGCGCAACCCGGCAGTGCGCAGGTTGTGTCTGGAAAGCCTCCCTCGAGGCCAGTGAACTGCTGGAGCCAGACCTCGAAGGCAACACCGACGGCGTTTACCGCAGATGCCTGGCTCCTCTCGAAACGTGATGCTGATGCCTTCCAAGAAAGTCGGGTAAACTTGTTGGCCGTCTTGGCCGCCACGGAGGCGGGCGGGGCGCCGGTCCAGCGCGCGCGCCGCCCCTTGCTGCGCGAGGGTCCGCGCCTGCGTCGGGGAGAGCTTCGGCAAGTTAAATTCGACTCCGAAATCGCAGGCCGCATGCAGGTGGTCGTTGACGTCCCAGCGCAGTCCGGGCGAAGCCGATCTCTAAAAGTGTATAGAATTCTGAAACTTGGCTATGGAATGCTGCATCGTGCCGGCTAAGACCTGGGTCTGAGGAAACGGCTCCCAAACCGCAGTGGCCTGCACAAGTAGAACGTGTCCAACAATCAGCGGGTCGATCTTGGACCCCGGGCTGTAGGTGCACATGCGGAGCCCAACAGTAGCGCTATTGGGAGCCTGCTGGGGGAACATGCAGCGCCAATGCGCAGGCCCGCCATCTTGGCGGGGGCCGCGCCCGAGACACTCGAGCCCCACAGGGCCGCAGCTATAAGGCCCATCCGATGGACCGTCCCAATCTCCGCTCCAGCCTGCCAACCCCCTGGGTCGAACAGACGACGGAGCTAAACGGACATTCTGGATGCCGGTCCTCCTGGCGCCGCCCAGCGTCGCGTTGGTTCCGAGGTTCCTAGCGGTGTCTGTCCTGCACGAGGGGAGGGGGGGCTCCAAAGCTGTGCAAAGAGCTCATCAACTTCCCAAGAACAAAGGTCGGCGCACTCCTTGTGCTCCACTGGCAGTTTCAGCCGCCTGAAAGACTTGAAAAGAGACCCCACCCCGCCTGTCAACTGCGAAGCAACCTGGACCCTCGGACCACAGCAATGCAGAGTAATGTCGTCGACGACATTCCTCAGGTAAAGTAAGTTACGCTGATCTCTGTCTTTCTTCCGACGACGGCCCGAGCAAAAGCAGATTCGCAGACGTCGTGGCCCCTGTGCAGCCAGCGACGATGGTTCCGTTTGCCTCGGCGACCTGAGACGCCGCCCCTCCATGGAGCAGCGCGCGAAAGCCAGCGTGGATGGTGCAGCGCCCCCCCTTCATGGGCCTAACTGGGAACCCGAACCTTCTAGCAGCCTCTCGCAAGTGACTGTGGGAGACATTCTCATGGAACTTGGCCAAGTCCAAAAGCGCGGACGCTGATTCGAAGCCTGCGTTCCTGCAATGCGCGCCGAGACGGTTGTGGACCCATCCAGCTCGCTCGTGTGTCGTGTCGGGCCCCGAGGCCCAAATGCGCGGGGCTCCTGCCGCGCTCTGCAACGCGGCTGCCGAAGCCGACTCCAGAACTTCATGAGCAAGAAATTACTCCGACGGAAGAACCTCACATAAGAATCCTCTGGGCGAATCTGGAAAAAGCCATCACCGTCGTCCTCGTGGTTGGTGAGGCGTCCTGGCTGTCTCTTCTGCGTATATTTCCTCTCGCCTTGGCGCGGGCCCCCCTTCCACTCCTTACGTTGTCCCCATCCTCGCCCCCCTGTTTGTTCCGCGCCCCGCCACCTCCTCCCCTTCCTGTTGCATGAGCGCGCATGTCGATGTTCCTCGGCGCCGTCGCCGCCACGGCCAGCACAGGCGCGTTCTCTACTGGTCACGTCGCGCAGCCGTTGGGGCAACCCCGCGGGCCAGGCTGTCGGGACAACCCCGCGAGCCGTTGGCGCGCAAGACCAAGCCGTTGGGACAACCCCGCGGGCTTCGAGCGAGGCGCAGCCGCGCTCAGGCGGAAGGCAGCACGAAGCCCAGCTCTGCCGCGAGCTGCTTCGCCTCCGCCCTGGACAAAACCGCTCTCTTGTCGAACTCCAGGAGCGCCTTCCGCAGGGACGCCGGCGGCCCGCACTCCAGGAACTCTCGCGGCGGCGGCCGCAGGATCAGCATGTTCCGCATGCACGTGGCGCGGGAGAACATGACGTAGAGGTGCAGCCACCACTGCTCGTCCGACATGCCCGTGCGGCCAGCGTCCTCGTCTCTCGCGCAGTCGATGGTGACGCCCTTGCGCAGCGTCTGGCCCTGCGACAGCGTGGAGGTCAGGTAGGACGCGTGCGTCAGGGTGAACCCCGAGCGGCGCACGCTGTGCGCCCCCGAGCTCTGCCATGTGAACTCCCTTTCGCTGGGCCTGAACATCAGCAAGCTCCGCGCCCGCGCCTCGGCCTGGCCGTCGTCGTCGGCGCCTTCGGCGCCCTGTCGCAGCACCTCGGCGACCTGAGGAGCCCAAAAACTTCCTTGTTGCGTCCAAAATGTGGCCTGGGAGCTGCGTTCTGGCAGCGCGAGAACCCAAAATTGACGACAGTTACAGGTTTTGGATGACCCGCTCGGATTACCAACATGATCTGCGGGCCCCATAGGGAGGGGGCTCCCGCCTGAGACTTCCTCGCAGTTCACTCACAGACGAGGCTCCCGCCTGAGACTTCCTCCATATTCAGGCTTGAGGAGCCCAAAAGTGACGACAGTTACAGGTTCCGATGACCCGCTCGGATTACCAACATGATCTGCGGGCCCCATAGGGAGGGGGCTCCCGCCTGAGACTTCCTCACAATTCACTCACAGACGAGGCTCCCGCCTGAGACTTCCTCCAAATTCAGGCTTGACGAACCAAAAAAAAACTACAGTTACAGGGTTCCGATGACCCGCTCGGATTACCAATGTGATCTGCGGGCCCCATCGAGAGGGGGCTCCCGCCTGAGACTTCCTCCAAATTCAGGCTTGAGGAGCCCAAAATTGACGACAGTTACAGGGTTCCGATGGCCCGCTCGGATTACCAACATGATCTGCGGGCCCCATAGGGAGGGAGCTCCCGCCTGAGACTTCCTCCAATTCACTCACAGACGAGGCTCCCGCCTGAGACTTCCTCCATTTTCAGGCCTGGGGAGCCCAAAAGTGACGACGGTTACAGGGTTCCGATGACCCGCTCGGATTACCAACATGATCTGCGGGCCCCATAGGGAGGGGGCTCCCGCCTGAGACTTCCTCACAATTTACTCAACGATGATGAGGATGAGGATGATGAGTGGTGGTGAAGATGAGTGGTGAAGAGGATGACGATTGATTGTGAGTGGTGGTGGCGATGATGATGTTTGAATGAGGATGATGCCGATGCCGATGATGATGATGATGATGATGATGATGATGATGTTCGTGAGCGTGTGAGAGAGTGCGAGTGATGATGATGATGAGTATGTGAGTGACTAAGCATGTGAGAGAGCATCATCGATGATGCTGATGAGGTTGATGATGAGAGAGTGTGAGTGAGTGTGAATGGGTGTGCTCCTGTTCCTGCGCGGGGTGTCCAGAGAAAACAAGAACCCCACTTTGGATGTAGGGAAAAACACTGCAACCCGATGGGCCTGAGCCCGCCCGTCGGTTTGCCCAGGGAAACCACGCTGGCCATGGAAAGGACTCGCGCCAGGGATGATCTCATGGAGGGCCAAACTCCCCAACAACCGAAGCTGGACCCATCTAGGGTGGAATCATCTAGGGTGGAATCAATCTAGGACCCATCTAGGGTGTAATCAATCCCAGCCAAGGCCAGCTGAGGGCCCATACATCCTGCACGCTCCGCTAGGATCTTCCAACCGAGGGGGCGCGAGGTCGGGCTCGTCGGGCGGAACCTCCCAGGTGTGTGGGGGCGGTCCTCGACCAGCCTGAAACCGCATAGGATGCCATGCGTCCAGACGTTGCTGGCGGGCGGCCAGACCAGCCACAGGCAGCGCTGAACCATTGTCGCCTCCTCTGGCACAACTGATCACATGCTGCTTCGAGAATGCGCGCGCTGCCTAGCCCCCTTCCAGCGACTGATTTCCTGGCCCACTCGTTCCACTTGACCAGCAGCGCAGCTGCGCCCTCCTCCTCGCGACGAGATACCTCGGCTTCGCCCCCCAAAAAGACATCATCGCACCGGGCTCCTTGGTCCGTCGCTGCAGACCAGGGCGCGCAACTTGTCCTGATTCAGCCCCGCGGAAACAAACTCTAGGTCCAAAAACATGTTACCTAGCGCTTCAGCTTCCAGGTGCCCAATAAGTGCAGACCCCTGGCTCCGGAGGGCCCCTTGGTCGATGGCTCTGGCTTTCCGAAGCGAAGGGGCGAGCGCGGTCCAGGTGGTGGTCTGCTGCGCAAAAACGACAGAGACGATCGCGCTCCAGGAGCGAAGCCAGCGGGATCTTGCGGACCCGGGGCCCAGCGGAGCGCCCGATGTACTCTCGGGGGTTCGACGTACCGCTCTTTGGAAAGCCAAGCTGGGTCGTGCTCGAGACGGCCGCTCCATTGAGCACCCCTCTCGGCAGGCAGCGGGCCCATGGCCGCTGTGCCGAGCGGCTCGACATGCGCCTGCTGATCCGCGGCCGCACTGGCCGAGGTTCCTCATCCGCAGCAGCACTGGACTATGGGCAGAAAGCGGAGGTTCTGAGATTACCTGAACGTTTCGAACACTCGAACTTTGAACCTACGAAGAAGTCAAACTCCCTCCCCCCCGGGTCGCGCGAGACCAGGTTCTCTCCTTCAGATTCCCCCTTAGACGTCCTAGGAGCACTCGCTGAGCAGGCGGGCTGACCTGGAGCTGCCAAGGTGCTATGCACTAGCTGCCCCGGCCTGGAAGAGAGAGCGCAGCGGGGGTGCCGCCCTGCACAATCCGCGGAGACGCACGAGTGAGCAGAATATTGCCCGGAACTTCCAAACTCTCCAAATTCTCGCCTGCGACCCCGAGGTCTTGGACCAGACGCTGTCAATCTCTACGCCCTCGTCGAACTCCGCGTTGAGCAACCGACCCGCGACCCCCCCGTCGTATTTACCCAATCCAGAGCGGTCCAGAGGACGAGACCCAATGCCTTCAATAACCAGGGCCCCCACGCCTCCCGAGCTCTGAAGCGGCCCAGGGCCCGTGCAAGGGGCCTTCCCGAGGGGCGTGGTGTGCCCGTTGCGGCGGGCCCAGCTCTGGGCCGGGCCGAAACAATCTTGTCGTCGTCTTTAAGGCGGGTCTCCTGGAGGGCCAAAACCTGACGCTGCCCTGGGAGCCTTCTCCCCAAGCTTCGCTGCCCGCCGTGACTCGGGACCGGTTGACCACGGTGTCCGTCGTCGACCAACCGTCGCAATGGGTCCTAAGTTGCGCAGGTCACGCAACTCTTCCACCTCGGTGTGCAAGTGCCCCCCCCCGTAGTCTCTACCTTGGAATCGCTGCGTCCAGCCGCGCCAGGTTGCTGTCCGCCAGGCCCGAACGAATGGCACGGCCACCCTCGGTCTCCAGTGCCAGCCTCATCAGGCACGTCGGGGCGAGGAGACTGCGCGTCGACCTGGGGCCGCCCATGGCTAGCCCCAGTAGGGGTCGAGGAGGGCGAGGTTGACCTGGTAGTCTGGCTCGCCCCTGTCCCCGGTCCAGCGGAAGGCGCGTCGCTAGCCACCCGGGGGAACTTATCGCCGGCTCCTTCAGCTGGTGGATCTTGGCCGCGTTGCTTTTTTCGTAACCGCGTGGCGCGCCGCATGGGGATGAAGGAACAATCGTCGAATCCATCGACGCGCTGCTTCGCCAGCTCGACAGGGGAAGCCCGCGCACATGAGCCCGCTCTCGTCGCAGCTGATTGAATTCGGGGACCTTCTGACCCGGGTCAATCCAGACCCGGGTCAGCAGGAAACCAAAAACTGCAATGCAGGAACAAGAAACTGCAACGCAGATCCTCGCAAACCCGGGTCAGCCAATACGCGCGGCCGCCTCGCGGCCACGAGCGGCTCCCTGACCCGGGTGAGCCAGAGGGGGCCTTTGCAGGATCCTGCAGGATCTGGCGCCCTGGCTGACCCCCGTTTGCATTGACCCCCGTCTCAAGGCTCCCGATGAATGTCAAGGCCGCCCGCCGCGTGGCCGCCCCGGCAGCGCCTCCGCCGCGCCCGACCTACGGGGCCCCTCGCGCCGAGCCTGGGGCTCCAAGGAACCCGAGCCGAGCGCGGGTTCCGTCCGTGGCGGGGTCACTGGCTTCTCTGGAGCCACGGGTGCGCCGCTGGAGCGAGTGGCCGAACTCGATCTTCGCGCACCTGAAGTCGAACTCCATGCGCCGTCACTCTCTTCGATGGCCTCTCGGGCCCGAAGGGGGTTCAGCCTCCTGGAGGCAGGTCGGGGCGCGGGCTGGCTGCCGCCTAGACGAGGCCACGCGGCTGGGGGCAGCCCTAGAACGAGTCGATCGTCAGGACTGCCGCTGACGCTTCGCGTCGAACTCGGCAAGATACTTTGCAACCGCCTGCTCTGCGTTCTCCGCCGCCATCACTTGCTTGAGCCCCTGCTGGAACTCACTCGTTGTCTTCGTCCTGGGCAGGCCTGCCCATGGGGGCACCATGGGGCTGCTCATCGGAACCAGGACCAGGATCGCCAGCAGCAGCCCCTTCAGCACCTTGTCGCGCCTGGGCCGCAGCACGGGCCTCACGCTGCAGGCGCTGCAACGTCTCGAGCGCCGCCTGGCCCTCGGCCGAGCTGGTGACTGCCTGGTCACGGCCCGCAAGCCCCACGGCGATCGGGTCGTCGAAATCCGCGAACTTGACCATGTGGAACATCTTCGTGTGCTG
>CAUYUJ010014837.1:1055000-1060000 GCA_963575745.1 Prorocentrum cordatum | reverse complement strand
GACGAATTGAGGCAACGGCGTCTCTCCCGACGGGCCCAGATCCGCCCAAACTCGGCCCCCGGACCCCCTGACCCGTTTTCGAAGTGGATCCAGCCGTAGCGACGCGATGAGAAGCCCCCGGGAGTCCCAGAAAAGGACGAACCGCGCCAGGGAGGGCCGCCGCTGTCTCGACGGGCCCTGCTCTCAGGGAGGGGTTGGCGGCGCGCAGAGGGGGGCAGGGGGAGGGGAGAAGGCTTCTCAGAAGGGGGCTGCTTCCAAGAAGGCGCGGGCCTTCCATCCGCAGACAGGGCCCGCGCCTTCTAAGAAGCAGCCTATTTCTAAAGAAGCCTTCCCCCTGCCCCTGCCACCCTCTGCGCGTGGCCGAAGGGGGGGCGGACGAGGAATCCTGGTCTGCTGCGGCGGTGGCGACCCAGCCCGGCGGATAACCCTTGCGCGACACCTCCCTCAGAATGGCTTTGTCCTCCTCGTCCAGGTCGTCCTCGTCCAGCTGCACGGTGCTCATGCGCCCCCTGGGGCCTCCCCAAGATCGGGGGGACAAAGCGGTGGGCGGGGGGGCTTCCGTCAAAGGAGGGCCAGTCGAGACAGCGGTGGCCCTCCCTGGCGCTTTCTGTCCTTTCGGGGCCTCCTGGAGGCTTCTCGCGCCACGGCTGGATCCGCCTTGAGGGACGGGTCAGGATGGACGCGGGGAGGGGTCTGGGGATCGATTTTGAACGGATTCGGGCTGGGCGGGAGAGATGCCGATGTCTCAACTGGCCCTCGTCCGATTCTGAGGGGGGGGGCGAGCTGCGGCACATTCGTGTCGTGACGCCTTGAGCGTTGGCTTCTCACCCCCGCGTGGATGGTAACCTCCAACGACCGCGGCTTTCCGACGGCGCCGATCGGTGGACATCGGTCGATGCCGGGCAGCTGGCGGCGTGCAACCTTGGACGCCCGCGCTGGGGTCGCCGCCGCGTCGACGTGGCGCGAGCGTGCCGTGCATCCGCACACGCAGCTGGTTTTGCCAGCGCCTCCCAGCCCCAGGAGCGGCAACTTTTTCAGCACGACGCAGGCGCAACCACAGAGGGTCCAACAAACGCGACCCGGGGGTTATACTCCCCATTCTTCTGGCGACTCCCATCGTCGTTTGAACAGTATGGTGCCGCTGCGCGAAGCTCGAACAACCTCGCGCTATCGCGCCACCCCCCTTGGTGACAACAGGATGCCCTCCTGAGCCCGCAGCGGTGCTTACTTCAGCGTCTTGACTGTGAGGGTCGAGCGGATGGGGAGGGAGGAGCGAGATCAAGGTGAAGGCGTAGAGCGCCCGCCGTCTGTTGAGCTCAGCGCCTGGCCGCTAGCCTCACTCCGAGGTGTGGCCGCACGCGCAGTCTCATCTTCGCTTGCGAATGCCAACGTCACTGCAGATGTGGTTGTGCATGTGGGCCGTTCTGGAAGCCTTAGCTCCAACACTGTTGACATCTTTTGTCGGGGGCGCAATAAGCCTGGGCCAGCGCAACCCCAGGTTAGCCAGGGCCACGTTGCGAAGCGAAACCGGCCACGCAGTTGTTCCTGAACCCTCGTCAGCGGAGGGCGGGGGAGCGGGGTCGACTCCAGGTAGCTCCCCAGTCTGGGTCAACCAGAGAATCTTCCAGGGGATTGGCTGACCCCCGCTGGCGCTGCCCCCGTCACGTGAGCGTCGACCTTGGGGACGCATCTTTTACTTCCGCCCGCTCCCGTAGGCTGAGCCGCCCTCGTTTTGCTCGCGCCGGCCTCCGCCGACCTTCCGCTGCGTTCCGCAGAGGGCGAGCTGTCAACTCCTTCGATCCCCGAATGCGGGGCCCTCTCCAGAGCTAGCCTTGTAGCTCATTGAATGCGCACTTGCATCACAACCCAAACTGCTGATAACGGCACGCGTATCGATATTCGGCCTGCCATGTCTAGTCTCGACCGCGTTCGCAAGATAATCTGTTGAGGCAACAACATGTTGCTAGATGCGTCGCCCAAATAGTCACCAGCATGTTGTGTACCCGCACCGTGGCTCTGACATCCGCGACGCGAGAAGCACCCGTCGTGCTGCTCGGCGGCAGCGCCAGGAGCGATCACGCATCGAGGAAGCTGCCAAGCCGAGCGGGTCCGAAATCAGCTTCATGGAACAGATGTCGTGCCGACTCTTCCCCTCCTCTTTCTCGCGATGAACAGAAAAAGGTCCAGAGGGTAACGGGCCCATGGGTCTTTTCCCACGATGCTGCCTTGCACTGAATCAATCGTTTTGACGGCCCCTGGGCCCGTGGAGGGCTCAAGGGCTCTCCGAGAACGACGAACACCTGCCAGGCCCTTCTCATTTTTCGGCGACGGTGGAGCGATTCGTCGACAGGGATGGCAGGCCTATGGATATCACCACTCGCGGCTGCTGCGCAATATACCCCGCACCCGACACCCGAGCCTCGGGCGGGCGCACTTGCATCGTGTGTATATTGCGCTCGTCGCTGCACTCCAAAACCCATTTCTTCCGTGCCAGAATCGTCCGTCCCGCGCTTCCTGCCACTTTCCTGCACTCCAAGACCCCTTTCTTGCGTGGCTGCTGCGCTTCTCACTCTGTCGCCGCGCCCTTTCATCACTCTGCCCGCCCAGCCGGAAACAACGACGCCGCGCACGCAGCGTCGCCTCCGAACTGGCAGGGGGAGGGCGAGGCCTCCTCCGCCTCGTCGTCCTCCTCCTCGCTCAGTCCTCCTCCCTCGTTGTCGTGGTCGTGGTCGTGGTCGTCGTCGTCCTCCTCCTCCTCCTCTTCCTCCTCGCGAGGGAACGCGCTCGTGGGGAGGGGAGGAGAGGGAGGAGAGGAACGGAGGAGGAGGAGCAGGAGGAGGAGGAGAAGGAGAAGGAGAAGCAGGAGGACCAGTGTAAGGTCAAGACTCATCAAGGATGTCAGAAAGTACCCTCCCCACAAGCGCCCTCACCGTACCAATGATTGGCTTCCATTGAGGAGAATGCCCCGTTGGGAGACAACCGTTTGAAGGGTCTGAAGTGTGCCAAAAAAACTATTCTCATGACCTCAACGCCACGAATCAACCTGACAGATCCGTCCTGTATCTTGCTAAAACACCGTTCCTGGGACTCCAACACCACGAATCAACAAAACTGTTGCGCACCCACATCCCTGAACCGTTCCAAAACATGCTTTCTGGCACGTGAATTAGGAGCATAAATGAAGCTCGTGTGAAATGTTGAAACACATGTGCACGTCGCTAAAACGACACCCACAATTTGAAAACGAGCAGTCCTCAATCCGTAAAGCTCTTGCAAATGTTAAAGCGAATGTGCGCGGCGCTTAGGCGAGACACATTATTTGAAAACGAACCGCCCTCAATGTGTAAATCTCTCGCACAATTTTGAAACGAACGTGAGCGGCGCTGAATCGCGAACCGCATGTTGAAAACGAGCCGCCCTCAAAATGTGAAACTCTTGCAAACTGTTTAAACGAATGTACGCGGCGCCAAGGCGAGAGCCACATTTTGAAAACCACCCGTCTCTATCTGTGAAACTGTTGCCAACTTGTGGAAGAAGCTTTTTGCTCTGCCCCCTCTGAGGCTTTCCTGTCTGCCCCCTCTTCGTCGTCGTCGCTCCTTCCCCTTTCCCAGGCCTCCCCCCTCAAATGGCGAATCCAACGGAAATTGAACAATGTCGTAATCACGAAATTGAGCCACGTCGTCCTTGAGTCGAAGGGAAGCCCCTTCCCTTTGATCCCTTCCCCGCTGTGGGGGGGTGGTTCCCGGGGGGTGGTCCCAAAGGGGGCCCCGGGGAAGTCCTAGGGGGGGTCCCGGGTCAGATACGTCGCTCCCCCCCCCCCCCCAGAATCCCGCGGCCCAGCAAAGCCCCAGGACGAGCCAAGAATGTCCCAAAAGACCCTCGCGAAACCACTTCCTTTCTCCGTCAACATCTGCGGGCACCACCACCACCACCCCCGAGCCCCCCCTCCTCACAACTACCCCCCTGCATTCCCCCACCCCTCTCCTGAACTTTTGCCTCCACCTCCTCCTCCCCATCCTCCTCACCCTCCTCTCCTCATGCGGCTCCTTCCCCTGATCGTCCTACTTCTCCTTCTTCAACCTCGTCGCGGTCAGCGTCCTCATCTTCAGGACCGGCGGCACTGGCCGTGAGGCCTTCGCGATATCAAGCGAAACGCCCTGCCCGCCGCCCTTCCGAATAGCCTCGGAATGCGACAAGGAGGAGTTATTCATTATCCTAGTGCGACCCTACCTAGGAGTTGGAGCCTCTAGGAAAGCAACATTAGTAGGAGCGGTAAACGCCGTCCTCCTCCTTCTCCTCATCGTCGTAGTTGTAGCAATAGCGATAATACGTCGGGTTTCATGTCTCGCGGCCGGTGCTATGTGCGAAACCTTCGTGCATCCAAAGGGCTCAAGATGGCCCACAGACGGACAGCATGCATGGAACATACGTGCGCACACATATAAGTATATATATATACACACCCACATATATATGTATATATTATAGCAGCAGCAATAGTGGATGCTGTGCTGCACTATGCTATGCTATGCTCTGCTCTGCTCTGCTCTGCTATGCTGCGTAATGCTAAGCTGGGCTAGGCTAGCCTAGGCTATGCTATGCTATGCTGTGCTATGCTGCGCTAAGCTATGCTGCGCTATGCTATGCTATGCTATGCTTTTGCTTTGCCTTCGCTTTTGCCTTCACTTTTGCCTTTGCTTTTGCTTTTGCTTGGCACCCAGGGAGCGCAACTGGGGGAACCGCGCGTTTGCTTTTACCTTTGATGGTGCTTTTGCTTGGCTCCCAGGGGTCCGGGGGAACCGCCCGGAGCGGGTTCCACTGCCCGGCCCCTTTTACGCAAAGAAAATAAGAACCCTTCTAGGCAGAGCCTGGATAGGGAATAAAGAGAATGGAGGAGGATTTCAAGGAGGAGGAAGAGGAGTAGTAGCAGAAGTAGCAGCAGTATCAGTAACAGGACCAATAGCAATACCTGTCACAGTAGATGTAGCAGTAGCAGTAGT
>CAUYUJ010014837.1:1037500-1050000 GCA_963575745.1 Prorocentrum cordatum | reverse complement strand
CGTCCCAGCCCCACCCGATGTGAATGTGTGTGTGTGTGGGTGGGGAAGTTGGCGTCGCCCAGAAGTCGGCTACACGCAGGAGTGGCCCTATGCAAGAGTGACCCTTTGTGCGCGGTCTTGAGGGGCCGCGGAAGCCTCCAATCCAAGCGAGCAAACCAATGCTGATGGGACCCCTTTGTGCCCGCACCAAGAATCACTCCGGCCCAAGGTCACTCTTACGCGTAGCCAGGCAAGGAAAGATCAATCAGCATCGCATCTGGAAGTCGGATCGAATCGGAGCGTGCGTCGGATCGTGCTGCGTCCCCACGGCATCCCGACCTCGAATCGGATCGGCTGCGCCAAAATGCAAACACAACGCCATGCAAACAACAGGCCGCATCGGATCGTCGGAATATCGGAATAGCCGGCGCTCATAAAGGGGGTGGGGCAAGTGCCTGCTCTCGGCATGAACTAGGTCGCAATGCAGCTGCTTAAACTTGAATCCAACTTGCACCTCTCGCTTCCCTCCCTCCCTCCCTCCCTCCCTGGCGTCTGGCGTCGCGCTTTTTCCCGCAGCTTGGCTAGCCCAGAGGTCTGGACCTCTTCCGGGGGACTGGTTCTTCATCGTGCGTCGTTTTCTGATGGCCCTCGGGGGCCCGGAAGCCCGCGCAGTCCCTGAGAAGCCTCATTGGAAGCCTCCACGGCCCTCGTGCCCCCTGCTGCCTAAGACACGTCTCCGCCTTCTCGGAAGGCCGCTTCCCTCACGCCACCCGCTCGGGATCTCCTCCGTGAGCCCCCATCTCGGACCTGGGCGGAGGGTAAAACGTGACGTTTGCATGTTTCTCCAAACAGGGCTTGCGCTCAGGGCATCTTACTCAGGTTCTGAGGAACTGGGAGGTGTGTGGGGGGGGGGCGTCGGTCTTGCGACTATGTTGTCGCCGTCGCCGCCCCGTCGCCGCCTCGTCGCCGCCCGTCGTCTGGGCCTGATTGTCGCTCTGGCGGCTATGTTGTCGCCGTCGCCGCCCCGTCGCCGCCCAACTTGCACAACGCAGATTGCACCACATATAGTGCACCACATAAACTGCACCACACATATTGCGCTACCACTCTTGCACAACATCTACTGCACAACGTAGATTGTTCAACGCATAAAGCACAATAGAGATTGCACTACTAGATTGCGCTGTGTATCTATATACGTAAATGTCTGTCTGTCTATCTGTCTGTCTGGCTGGCTGGCTGGCTGGCTGGCTGGCTGTATGTATGTATGTATGTATGTATGTATGCATGCATGCATGCATGCATGCATGTATGTATATATAATACAAACAAGTCCCCCCGGGAACGTCCCCCAACTCCGTGACATCTGGGCACAACTCCCGGGACCGCGCGCCCGGGACTCCCATGGAGGCCCCAAATCGCCCCCCGCAGAACGCGAAGGGACGGCCCAAGATCCTCCCAAGCAGCCGAAGACAGACTGCCCGCGGCTCTCCAGGCTCCCAGGAGGCCTCTAAGATGCCCCCAGAGAGCTCCGAGAGGCGCCCTGGGAGCGCCCGAAGAGGCCAAAAACATTGATTTCCATGATTTTGTTTGTTGATTTTTAGCCTTCTCGCGTTTTCCAGCTTCCAGCGCTCCAAGAAGCTCCCAAGATCGCCCAAGAGCCCCCAAGACGGCTCCAAAACGGGCCAAGGAGGCCCCAAGCCGGCCCAAGAGCGCCCCGAGGCAACCCAAGAGAACCCAAAGACGGTCTGAAAAGCCGCCCAACAAGGAACGCAAATCAACAAGCTCGACTTTCCGCTCGAAGAGGTCCCCAGGAGACCCAAAGAGTCCCCCGAAGAGCCTGAAGAGACCCCCAAGAGCCTCGTAGAGGCGCAAAAGTGGCCCCAAGAGGCCCCCAAACAGCCCTCCAGCGGCCTCCAAACTGCCTCCCAACAAACCATAGCCTGCATCCGGGAGTTCACCTGTCCAGCGTAGCTAGCGTCAGCGCGCGCGCGCCAAGAGAGGGACAAAAGAAGGGACCCCCCCAAACCTGACGAGCGCTTCGCCCCGAGGTGGACCCAAAGTTTTCTCAGAGGTTCTCGAGGCGCTCCCCAGATGCCTGCGGAGACTCCCGGGAGGCTCCAAGGAGGCACCACAAGCTCCCCAAGAGGCCCCGAAAGACCTCCAACACGAAAAACCGAAGGCAATCCCAACATACCATGGCCTGTATCCGGGACACTTCTGACCCACGGCCCAGGCATGGCAGTTTGAAGAAATGGATTCCAATAGTTCCCTTTTTTTCAAACACATCCCTGCTTAGTTTGGCACAGCGGACCATAATTAACACCCCCGTCATCACCGAAGAAAGATCCCAAGAAGTCTGCGAGGGCCCAAATCATCGAACAGCTCAACAAACATTGTGATTCTGTGGTTTCCGCATTTCACCTTGGATACGCTTCCGAAATTTGCGCAGGGACTCCGAAAGGTCGTTCGGTGCACAATTGAAATTCCATGCGCTAGCCTGCCGAGCCTAGCTAGAACTTGAGCGCGCGCGAAACGCGCGCGATGGTTTTAGTGTATATAAACACAGTGCACAACGTATATTGCAGCACGTATACGGCACTACATAAATATCACAACCTCTATCGCACCACGTCGATTATACCGCATACATGGCGCGCCACACAGATTCTCCATTCTAAAAGGAAAATAGATTCTCCCCCCCCGGACTTATCCGTTCCCCTTTCGGGTATGCAAATCAAATATGATTCTGACCACTCGTCCATCCTTAATATGAAACCATATCATCCCAGCCAGGCCGGGCTCCCCCCCTGAGGTTCCCTTGTAAAAATCACTATGCGGTGACATTTTTGGTTCTAGCATAACACGTTTTCGCGAATCCCTTGCACAAATCGAAACGAAAAGCGCACGCGCGCGTCGTCGCGCGCGCATGCCGCAATCCTTCAAAAACCTTCGGTGCCGGAAGGATTTCGCAGTCCAGTTTCCAAAAAACATACAACAACACTGGGTTTCGCAGCACTGATTTGCTAAAAAAGCTTCCGCGCGAGCTCTTGCGAAATCTTAAGAAAACCATAGGTTTTTTAAGATTTGCACAACGTGCTACCAAACGGGCTTCGCGCGCGCGCGCATGTCGAAATCTGTCGAACGCCCATGCGCGTGTGCCGTCGCGAGAATCCTTTGCAAACAATGGGGCGAAGTGCAGACGCGCGCGTCGTCGCGGGCGTATGCCGAAAACCTTCACAACCCATCGGTTTCGGAAGGATTTCAAAATCGTGCGTCCAAAAAACCTACAACAACCTGAGGTTTCGCAACACGGATTTTCAACAAAAGCGTGCGCGCGCGCGCTCTTGCGTCGTCGTCGTCGTCGTCGTCGTCGTCGCCGTCCTCCCTCCTCCCGCGTCGTCGTCGTCGTCGTCGTCGCCTACGTCGTCCTCTGTGTTTTCTCGTGTTCGTCGTCGTCCTCTTTGGCGTCGTGGTCGTTTCCGTCGTCGTTGTCGCCGTGGTCGTCCGTCCTCCTCCTCCCACGTCGTCGTCGTCTCGTCTTCGGTTCTATTTCGTCACCGTCGTCGTCGTCGTTGTCGTCGTCGTCTTCCCTCCTCCCTCGTCGTTGTCGTCGTCGGCGTCGCCGTCCTTCCTCCTTCGTCGCCGTTCGAGTCGTCGCCGTCCTCCCTCCTCCCTCGTCGTTGTCGTCGTTGTCGTCGTTGTCGCCGTCGTCGTCCTTCCTCCTCCCTCGTCGTCGCCTTCGTTGGCGTCGTCGTCGTCGTCTTCGTCGTCGTCGGCGTTGGCGTCGTTGTCGTCGTCGAAGCCGTCGGAGACGTCTTCGGTGTCGTCGTCGTCGTTGTCGTCGTAGTCGGTCTTAAGAGGTTTTGCAAACCAAGTTGCGGGTGGGAGGGTGGGATGTTTGCGCGAGCAGTGGAGAGAACAGCTTCAAGTTGAGCAAGTGATTGATTGCACCACATAGCTTGCATCACATATGTTGCACCGCATAGCTTGCACAACATCTATTCTCTTTCCCCCGGATCCACGATTCCCTCTTTCGTATTGCAAATTACATACGTTTTCACCCCACCGTCCCTCCCAAATATGGCCGCGTACCATCCCAGGCAGGCCGCTATCGGTACCCCCCCTCGTCCTCTGCAACACAACAATACCCCCTCTCATCCTATGCAGCATAACAATATGCGCGCGCACTCGATCATCCCAAATCACAAGTCACGAACCCCTTGCAAGAAACGGGGCGAAGAACACACGCGCGCGTCGCGCTCGCATGTCGGACTCTTTCAACAACAGGAGGTTTCGTAATGTTTTCACCATTGAGTGCCCCGATAGAATGTGAAAACACGTCGTTTCGCAACATGTATTTTGGGAAAAACGTTTGCGCTCGGGCTCGTGCGTTTTTTTTGCGGGAAATCATGTTTTTTCCATCTTTTCACACTTTGCTACCAAACGGGCGTCTCGCGCGCGCATGTCGGAATCGCTCGAACGCCTTTGCGCGCGTGCTGCCGCAAGAACCCCTTGCAACAAAAAACGGGACGAAATGTGCACGCGCGCGTCGTCGCGCGCGCATGCAGAAATCTTCAAACACCTCAGGTTTCGTCAAATTTCAAAGTCGAGTGCCCTGAAAAAAGGTATATGAACACATGGTTATGCAACATCAATTTTCAAAAATGCTTGCGCTCGCGCCCCTACGAACTTTTTGTTGAAAGGAAAAGCTGGAACAACAAAAACCAACATTTCGGGATTCAAGGGTTTCCATTCAATTCGGTCAAACGGGCCCCTCGCGCCGCACGTCGAACTCATTCGAACGCCCTTGCGCGCGTGCTGGGGGGGGGACGCGATCCGTGTCAAATAATACCGTGCGGGCCACTCTCGCGCGTCGGCCGCGCGCATGTCGAATTCCTTTTGGACCAGCATCACCGATGCGAAGGCGCCGTCACCGTCGGCAGCATGATCAGCGTCGGCGTCGTCACTGGCCTCACCGTCGTCGTTGTCATCATCGCCATCAACATCGCTACTATCCTCATCGCGTCTACCGTTGTCGACGCTGCCATGATACCGCGCCTGCCTAAGTCGCCGACTCGCAGTGAAATGCCCAGTGGGACGTGCCCAGCGGTCAGCGCTACCGCGGCCGCGTCGGCAGCGCCAAACTATCTGGCCGCTGCGCGCGCGAGCATGCGCGGGCTAGCGCGGCCGCAGCGACGCACCAGCCAACTTCAAGCACTCATCTTAATCGCCGCCGCATGGGTTGTGCAAGCCAAGTTGATGGTGGGTGGGTGTGATGGTTGCGCGAGCAGGGGAGTGGGCAACTCACTGCGACCAGAAATAAAGTGCAAGGTATCGATTGCTCCACATAACATGCACACCAGCCATTGCTAGACATACACTGTTTGCGGTCCACGCTCGCATTGTTTGTTTTGTGTGCTCATGTTTGTTTCAGCCTCGGTAGGGCGTGCCAAAATGTTACTGGCGCCGTCACAAGCACGAGTCGACTCAGGATGAACAACTGTCCCTAAGGTGTCAAGACCTCTGGGGGCCGACTTCGCGAGAAGAATGCCACGTCGGAAGAGAAGGTCCTCGCGTCGTGAAACAATTTCGACTGAACATGCTTTTCTGTTGTTGCTGTGATTTTCTGGTCCTGGGGGTCCTCCCTGGACCAGAAAAAAGGGCCCAGAACTCCAGGAAAGGATCCAGACATCCTGGGGCAACGTCACGAACAAACCACTACTCCAGGGGTCTCCGACTGAGGATTCTTCCCAAGCATCCTGTGGTGTTGGGTCCTCGTTTTGAAGAAACATTCCCCGCGTCCACTCCTCTCCTCTCCTCTCCTCCTCCTCCCGCTTCTCCCTCCTCCCGTCGTCCCCCTCCTTTGGCCCACCCCTCACACGTTTCGTGGACCTATAGGGAGCTCCACCGAAGGCCCCAGTGGCTGCGCCCACATGCACCTCCCCCCCGTCATCCGCCATTTTGGCACACCCCTCACAGGTTTCGATGGCTCCATAGGGAGCTCCACCTGAGGCCCCAGTGGCTGCGCCCACATGCCACCCCCCCTTCCATTCTGGCACACCCCTTACACGTTTCGTGGCCCCAAAGGGAGCTCCACCGAAGGCCCCGGCGGCTGCGCCCGCATGCCGCCCCCCCCCGTCATTTTGGCGCACCCCTTACACGTTTCGTGGCCACAGAAGGAGCCCCACCGAAGGCCCCAGTGGCTGCGCCCGCATGCCGCCCCCTGTCCATTTTGGCACACCTCTCACGCGAATCGTGGCCCCTTCGGGAGCTCCACCGAAGGCCCCAGTGGCTGCGCCCGCATGCCGCCCCCCCGTCATTTTGGCGCACCCCTTACACGTTTCGTGGCCACATAGGGAGCCCCACCGAAGGCCCAAGTGGCTGCGCCCGCATGCAGCCACATCTTCATTTTTGGCACACCTCTCAAGCGTTTCGTGGTCCCAAAGGGAGCTCCACATAATGCCCCCAGTGGCTGCGCGCGCATGCCGCCCCTACCTCCCTTTCATGTTGGCACACCCCTCACACGTTTCGTTGGCTCCATAGGGAGCTCCACCTGAGGCCCCAGTGGCTGCGCCCGCATGCCGCCCCCTGTCCATTTTGGCACACCTCTCACACGAATCGTGCCCCCATCGGGAGCTCCACCGAAGGCCCCAGTGGCTGCGCCCGCATGCCGCCACCCCCTCGTTTTGGCACACCCCTTACACGCTTCATGGCTACATAGGGAGCCCCACCGAAGGCCCCAGTGTCTGCGCCCGCATGCAGCCACCTCTTCATTTTTGGCACACCTCTCAAGCGTTTCGTGGTCCCAAAGTGAGCTCCACATAATGCCCCCAATGGCTGCGCGCGCATGCCGCCCCTACCTCCCGTTCATTTTGGCACACCTCTCACACGTTTCGTTGGCTCCATAGGGAGCTCCACCTGAAGCCCCAGTGGCTGCGCCCGCATGCCGCCCCCTGTCCATTTTGGCACACCTCTCACACGAATCGTGCCCCCATCGGGAGCTCCACCGAAGGCCCCAGTGGCTGCGCCCGCATGCCGCCACCCCCTCGTTTTGGCACACCCCTTACACGCTTCATGGCTACATAGGGAGCCCCACCGAAGGCCCCAGTGTCTGCGCCCGCATGCAGCCACCTCTTCATTTTTGGCACACCTCTCAAGCGTTTCGTGGTCCCAAAGTGAGCTCCACATAATGCCCCCAATGGCTGCGCGCGCATGCCGCCCCTACCTCCCGTTCATTTTGGCACACCTCTCACACGTTTCGTTGGCTCCATAGGGAGCTCCACCTGAAGCCCCAGTGGCTGCGCCCGCATGCCGCCCCCTGTCCATTTTGGCACACCCCATGCGGGCTGCCCCAGCTGCAGCGCCAATATGGCGCCCACACTTCATTTCTCTTCAAGCATGTGGCGGCTCTGTCGGGAGCTCCACCGATGGCGGTTCTCACACCAGCGGTACCCACAACTGCAGATGGTTGGGTCCTTCGCCAAGATAATTTCAACAACAGATGCCATTCAGTCAAGGCCTTGAGGGCAAACCGCTCCGCCCTTACACAGAAAACAGGGGGAGGAGGAATTAGGAGGAGGAGGAGGAGGAGGAGGAGGAGGGGGAGGAGGAAGCGCAGGCCACATCAAAACCGAGCCCTCATGGTGATGATGGAGGGACCCAAACAAGGCAACGATGGAGGGACCCAAACATCCGACGTCGCGATTGTTTCACAGCGTGGCCCCCAGAACATTTACACCCTCCCCAGACACCGAAACTTCATCCTGATTCGTTCTTTGACAGCCCTGGGGCCTGGTGAGGGCCTCCAGAGGCCGAAGCTGTTCGAAAACCTTCCGTCGCGATTTTTTCGCGACGCGAAGATGCCTGGGGAGGCGAAGGGGACGGGAACGATGCAGGCGAGCATTCGTTCAGTCACCCCGCTCGCACGAGGGCGGGCCCATAGAGGGCGCGAGGGAAACGCAGGCGCAAGTGCACAGCTCAGACGAGGGGGAGGAGGGAGGGGGAGGAAGCACCGAGTCTGGACTCCAGGAGCGGCGCGCCTGCCCACGTGCAGAAGCAGGCGAGCAAGGCCGTCTTTTTCCCGCGCCGCGCTCTTCTGCTCGAAAGGGATCACCGCCCGCGCCAACTTTAGTTTTTGATCGGGCACCGCCGCGCGCGCGGCGACGAGAAAGCTCGCCTTGGCATGCGGGGCGCGGGCCCTGGAGGAACCCGGGGGGCGGGGCCCTGGGGCCCTGGGGCATAAGCAGGAAGACGGCAGGGCAAGGACAGCCTCGGACCAAAAGTGGTCCGTCGGGACCCCTGGAGCGACGAGATCTGCACACCTCCGCTGCCCTGGGCCAGGCCCCTCCTGGGCGCATTTGCGCCCTCCTGGCACGGCCAGGGATGCGTGCACACCGCTCCTGCGCCCAGGATGGGCCTGGCCCAGGGCAGCGGAAATGTGTAGATCTCGTCTCCCGAATCTCTGTGATCTGGCGGTTCGGGACATGCATCTCGGGCTCAACGGCCAGTCCAGAGCGCTTCGGAACGCTCGGAGAATGTTCGGGAACGCTCTGGAGCGATTTATCCTGGTCCTAGCTGTGCCCAACTGGAGCCTGCCCCGGGACCAGCCCTCCAGCCTGAGCCGTATCTTGCTGCTCCTGGGGCCCGGGGGCTGGCCCTGGGGATCTGGAGCCGGGGACGGCGGACCCCCCTCCCAGGATGCCGAGGCGAGGAGTCGCCCGGCGCCTGTTGCCGGGAGCGCACGGCGGTCTCTCGGGCGGGTGGCAATGTGGGGGATCGCCCAGAATGGGGGGTGAAGAGAAGGGCCCGACAGGGGCCCTTTTGGGCCCCTGCTGGGCTCCGAAAAGGGTCCCGCAGGGCCTCTTTAGGGTCCTTTTCTCCCCCCCCCGTGCTTGGGCCCCCCCCATTCCCAGACCTCCGACGTCGTGATCGTTTCATGACGTGGCCCCCGAAGGTCTGGACCCATCTTCCGGGACCCGTTTCTCATCCTGGATCGTTCATTGATGGCCCCGGGGCCCAGTAAAGGCCCCCTCAGGCCGAACATAGCGAAAAAGCTCCCGTCGTGATCTTCTCGTGACTCGATGGGGTCTGGGTTACCACCCGCCCGAATCTCCACGAAACTGCGGGCCGTCCTGGGACGTGGCCTCGGCCTCGGCCGGGTCCCCCGGGCGAAAGGCCGCGGGGCCACGGGCCGTCTGACCGGGCGGGCCCGCCCTGGTCTCCGCCGCGGGCGGAGAGCTGCCAGAGCCAATGGGTGGGGGGCCGCTGTGGAACGAGCCAGGCCGCCTCTGCGAGCACATGGGGGACATCTGGACAGACACGTGCACATGCACGTGCAGATCATTACATAACGTATACATGCAAACATGCTCAGATGCCGTACATCGTTTGCTTCGCTTCCGCAGATGCGCGTACGCAGACATGCCATGCCATTGGAGGAAGGGAGAGAAAGAGAGATAACGAGAGAAGATCTATTTTCCGATGCCAACGTGCTAAACTTACAGGGCCATTGCGAAACAGTATCGTACCAGAAATGATGGAATTGCATTCAATACGCAAAGTGGATGGCTGGCGGAAAAGGGACGCGCAACATAGCACTTTTCCGTGATGCAAGCTGGCAAACGTATGTTTTGTTTCGCGCTCATGCTCAGAGTCGGGCACAGAACGCGGAAAATTATGGCGGAAAGACCTGGGCGGGCGTTGCAAAACTGCCCAAGTGCTTTTCGAACCCCTCCCCGCCAGGAGCTAGTATAGGAGAAGCTTCACAACTCACAACCTTCACAATTCGACGGGCACGCAAAACCAGCTGACTATGGACGCTCGAGAACGAGCGCACACCTTTGCCTCTGCATCGGTCACAACTAGAATACAGAAGCCGCAGACTTTACCGATATCAGCCATGAAACTCAAAACGGGTGAACTCGACGGAATTATGTACAGGACAAGAACTACCGGAAACGACGGTGTGGACGCAGAGACTAGCCTTGCGGTTTCTCGACGACCGCGGAAACCTTACGATTCACCATAATATCAAACAGATTCGCTGCCCACGATGTTTGGCGATTTCCCGCTGTAATCTTGCGCTGAACCCTCTCTGAGAAGCCTGGCGGCCCAACCGCCTGCGCAACCAGATCGGGCTGGGCCAAATCTCTGGATGGGGGTGGCGGGGGACTGGAGATCAGGAAACGCCAGCATGGCCCATCCACGAGAAATGCCTGAGGTCGGCCATGACGCGTTTTTGGTCTCCAAATGTTTCTATCAACGCGTCGCAGAATTTCAAGATTTTTGCCGTCATTCTTCTCGAACGCACCATGTGAATCATTTTTTCCCTGGCGCGCGTGCTGCTTTGTAGGATCGTGGCGCAAGCGAGTGAGGCACGCTGTCGGCAGCCACCCCCCGCGCCCTTCATGGACTCGCCTTTGGGCGCGCGAGCTTGACCTTTGTCCTTTAGGTTTAGGTCGGGCCTGTCCTCCTACAGGCGGATTTTGGAATAATAATCAACAAGTTATTAAAAGTAGACAGAAGAGCACGAAAACGTCGTCCCCAGACTATTTCTTACGATTCTTGCATATCATTCCTGTAAGAGACATGCCCGACTGAACTATGGGTATGGGGGCGAGTTGTCGGGTCTTCGCATCCTGCCGCTGAAAAAATCCCCGCTCGCGCCACGGCCCCGGAGCTGGTGCCGGCGCGCGTCCTACGGCCTTGCGCAGCCGTCGCTCTCCCGAGCAGCGTCGCTATCTCGATCGAACCCGTGGGAGAGAGGGCCTGGCGCAGTCGGCGTCTCGGGGGCAGCGGTCGGACATTGGCGGGACTGGGTTTAGTGGGACCTGGTTCAGTGATGTGTACCAGGGGACGGTCCGTCACACTTAAAAACCATGCTATGTCAGACTTGGTTTAATGCTTCAAATTCAGACTTTGGGCTTCAAGGCCCAATGACTGACGGTGCGCCGCTGGATAACCCCAAGGAGGGGGGGGGGGGGGGGAACCCTCCCCTCCCCCCCTTTCCTCGCTCGTCGTCGTGGACCCCCCCCCCTCCCCCCTTCCCCGATCCGTCGTCGGGGACCCCCCCCCCCCTTTCGACCCCCCCCCTCCCCCCTTTCAAAAGGGGGGGGGGTCCGAACCCCTCCCCCCCCATTCGCCCCTTTGGCGCCCCCCCCCCCCCCCCCCCCTCCCTCCCCCCAGTTCGCCACGCCGCCCCCTGACTCCGGAACCCGACCCCCGCCACCCCCACCCCTCCCCAGTCCTCACCCTAACCCAACCCCTAATCCTAACCCCAAACCACTAACCCCAGCTTCAAAGAGTACTCACTACTCATTACTCACTACCCACTACTGACTACTCGCTATTCGCTACTCACTTATCACTACCCCCTACTCACTACTCACGACTCACTATAAACTATTCACTACCCACCACCCACTACTCGCTGCTCACTCCTCCCTACTCACTACTCCCTCCTCTCTACTCAATACTCACTACTTACTCCTCACTACCCACTACTCAATACTCACTCTTCACTAAGCACTACTCACTACTCCCTACTCACTCCTCACTAATCACTACTCATTACCCACTACCCACTATCCACTACTCACTACTCACTAGTCATTGCCCACAAATCACTACTCACGACCACTACTCGCTACTCGCTACTCCCATCTCCCTACACAATACTAACTACACAGGACTCAATACTCACTACTCGCTACTCCCATACTCGCTGCTCAATACCCACTACTCATTCCCCGCTACTCACTACTCACTACTCGCTAACCCCTACTCACTAGTCACTACATAGTCTCTAGTCATTAGTCACAACTCACTAGTCACTACTCACTACCCACTACTGATTACTCACTAATCGCTACTCACTACCCACTATTCGCTACCCGCTTCTCACTACTCACTGCTCACTACTCCCTACTCCTCACTACTCACTCCTCGCTACTCCTACTCATTACTCACTAATCTCTACGCACTACTCACTACTGACTACTCTCTACCCACTACTCACTACGCCCTACTCGCTCCTCACTACTCACTACTCGCTACTCGCTACTCCCTACTCACTACTCACTACCCACTGCCACTACCCACTACTCTCTGTTCATCACTACTCACCACTCACTACTCACTACTCACTACTCGCTACTCACTACTCACTACTCACTACTCACTACTCACTACGCACTACTCACTACTCATTACTCACTACGCACTACGCACTACCCACTACTCACTACTCACACATCACGACTCGCCACCCACTACTCACTACCCACTACTCACTACCCACTACTCATTACTCCCTACTCCCTACTCCCTACTCCCTACTCACGACTCGCTACTCGCTACTCACTACTCACTACTCACTACTCGCCACTCACTACTCACTTATCAGTACACACTACTCACTATTCACTACTCACTACTCCTCACTCCCTACTCCCTACTCCCTACTCGGCACTCCCTACCCACTACTCACTACCCAATACTCACTACTCACTACGCACTAA
>CAUYUJ010014837.1:1027500-1030000 GCA_963575745.1 Prorocentrum cordatum | reverse complement strand
ACTACTACTACTACTACTTACTACTACTACTACTACTACTACTACTACTACTACTACTACTACTACTACTAGTGCTCGCTCGTTTCCCCCGCTCCTCCTCCCAGAGAGGCTGCGCCACGCTTTACGGGCGCGCCCGCAGGTGGCGCCTGCGCGTCCAGGAGGGCCGCCGCGAGGTACCACCGCCCAGGGCTCAAACCATAAAGTGGTATTTGTCGTAATGTTGGGGTCTATAGTAGCGGATCCAAGAACATGGCGGAAAGTACAGGTTAGAACGCCCGTTAAACAATGTGGAAAGGAAAATGCGTTGCATAATCAATACCATCAGGCGGGCTGCACGCCGGGCAGCCTCGGCCCGAAAAGGCAGACCCCACGCGGGCGCCCCCGAAAAGGCAAGGAGCGGCGGTGATTCGCCGTAGGCGTCTTCGATCAGCCTCTGACTGCGGCGCGGCGCGCCTACCATCACTCTCCTGCGCCCTGCCTGGGCTCGTTCTCCTCCGAAGCCGGCGCTGGTGCTGGCGCCGTCGCCTCGTAGTGCCGCTCGCCCTGGTGGACCACCCAGATCTCGGGGCCCCATGCGCGCCGGGAGACCGCTGCCGGCGGGAGCGCCTCGAGCACGTACGCGGGGTCCGTCGTGTCGCTGATCACGAAGATGGGGCGCATGAGAAGGTGCGCGAGCGCCGTGAGGGTGAGCTCGTCACCCCACGTGCCGTCCTTGCGCATGTCCGCGACGTAGGCGTCGTAGTCGAGGTCGTCCACGCCTGCGAAGCCCATGAACATGTCCTTCAGCGTCGACATGTAATCGCAAGCTTGCTCTCTCAAGCTCTCGTGGGAGTCTGCCAAGCCGGCGCTCCGCGCCACTGCGAGAAATTGGCAATTGCCCAGAGGTTCCGTCTCTAAGCGGACCAACCCTCTTTCTCGAAGCCGCGGCGCTAAGATTTCCAGGCTGCGCTCCTGCCTCTGCCGCGCGGCCTCTCCATCTTGTAGAGACCTCTGGATGGCGACCTTTAGTTGCGCCTTCTCCTCGGCAGCCTGTCTCAGACGGAAGGACCGGGCCGCGTCGAGGAAGGCGCGCTTTAGCCCTTTGGCCAAGTCGTGCCGGTAGCCAGCCGTCGTGACCTGCTTCGCGTGCTGCGCGCAGTAGTCACCGTGTTTCTTGGGCCGCTCGCAACGCCAGCCGCGCCCAGTCCGAGCGATGCAAACCCCATCGCCTGGTCGCAACCCTTCAGGCGGATCAGGCGGGCGCTCGCCGTGGGACGGCCCGCAGGGCACCGAAGTAGGGGCCTCCGCCTCATCGACGACGCCAGGCGCAGGGGCATCGCCGCGCGCGCCATCGGCCCTCGATCTCTCCGTCATTGTCGGCTCGGGCGGCTCGTCTGGCGCCCGAAGCATCGCCTGGAGCTCCAAGGAACGCTTGGGCGCGGGGCGCCTCCGGCCTGGCGCCTTTTTCCCCCCTTTGGCCTCGTCCTTCAGTGGGGCGAGCCATCCGTCCGAGAGGAGGCCTCGCACGAACTCCGTGTGCTCTGTGAACCCGCCTTCTGCTACGAAGTGTTTGTGGCCATCGAATAGCAAAAGGGCGCCTTGGTGGTCTACTGCGAAAACGGACACGTAGGAACGTCTCAACGCCATGTGTCTGAGGAAGTCGTAAACACCCGTCTCTGGGTCCTTGCACGCCTCGTACACCTCATCTGTGGAGCTGGCCAATGCGAGCTGCATGGCTGCGGCCATGTCGTGCGGGCGGTCCAGTGCAAATGACAGCGTGTACTTGGGCATGATGAGCGCCTGCAGTGGGCGCGGGAACCCCGCGGCGCGGCGCCCGCGCCCACTCGTTCCTCCATGGCCCCCCGCCCAGGAATAATCACCCGGCGAAGACCCAACCTGATTCATTTGTGCGAGCCACATTCAAAACGAGGACCCGACACACGGGATAGTGAGGAAGATCTGGGGCCGGACGCCAGGCAACGGAAGGTTCTCGCCCGCCCGCAGGCCTCCTTGGCAACGTGGCCCGTTGGCAGGATCACGCTGCATGTCTTCCGGACGAGAGTCCCCTGCTCGCCATGCTCGCGATAATGCGCCAAGATCCTCTTGACGTCCAAGCGCCTCGCCTGGGCGTCACTGAGAATTGCCGGGTCGTCGTTCGCCTCCCCGCGGCCGCTGACCTTCTTCTTGGCCCCCCAGTCGAAGATGCACGGTGGCGGCTTGGTCACGGCGCCGACGAGGCCGTCATACTTCCCACAAGAGATGCGCGAGGCGACGATGGAGCAGGCTTCCTTCACTAGTTTCGCTGCGTCCTGCTGCGAATACCCTTCATCGAAAAGGCCCTTGGTGGTGCGCCAATGCCGCTCTATGCAATTCGTGGCGTAAGTTGTCAGCCCAGGAGGGACGGTCCCGAGGCCGTACGACCACGTAGCTCGCAAGAGATCCCCAGACGAATCCAGGATGTTGTTCCGCAAATCCGCCGCCGTGCCCTTCGGCACGGAGTGGGCGTACCCCCAGATCCTCT
>CAUYUJ010014837.1:992500-1025000 GCA_963575745.1 Prorocentrum cordatum | reverse complement strand
ACAGCCTTGAAAAGTAAGGCGGAAATTCCAAGCTCTACTTACGAGTTCCCCCACAGCAGGGTGGATCCGGAGTCAGGGTTCTGGGAACACGAAGAACGCGAAGTGGCCTACAGTTGGCTCCGGCCATTCCCAATGTGTCCTGGGAATGGTGTTCTGGGAGCACGTTGAACACGAAGTGGCCTACAGTTGGCTCCGGGCATTCAAGATGTGGCCTGGGAATGGTGTTCTGGGAACACGAAGAACACGAAGTGGCCTACAGTTGGCTCCGGGCATTGAAAATGTGGCATGGGAATGGTGTTCTGGGAATGGATTCCTAAAGATTCATTTGAAATTTAAAAGATTCCTAAAGATTCCCGGGGCTGCACTTTTGTCCAGATCTGTCCGGATCGCTACGGGCGAGCACGACCATGACCAACGCGACGACCGCGACGACGACTGCTGTGCGC
Organism: Prorocentrum cordatum; assembly: GCA_963575745.1. Taxonomy (NCBI): domain Eukaryota; class Dinophyceae; order Prorocentrales; family Prorocentraceae; genus Prorocentrum; species Prorocentrum cordatum. The sequence goes on along the minus strand of CAUYUJ010014837.1, from coordinate 1,024,554 downwards.
GGTCTGGACGGGCACCCCGCAAAGCGAACATAATATGATTTCTTTCCTGCTCTCTCCATACGGGCAAGTATGCTGGTCCAGAAGCAATGAAATTCAATGTCCGAAGGTAGAGTAGCAGAGAACTCGATCCATTCTTTAATAAGTGGCAACATCTCGTCGCGGACCAGGCGTTTTTTCCCATCCTTCCTGGCCCTGCAAGCAGCTGCTTTGGCGACGTCATCCTTCGTATGCCACAAGCAACGGTGCAAGAAAATCCGCCAGCCCTTGTCGCGGGGCCACCAGGCCCAGGATCGCAGTTGCCTGCCCCAGTTGACGGTTCCAGCTTCCATTGTTGCAGCGTTGGTTTCTATAGCTCGTCGTTAACGCAGCTAGGTCTTTAAGAAACCACCCCGCAACTGCGGGGAAGAAACTATGTTTGACGATATTGTTGGCGGACCAGGGGCCCCGACAACAAAGGGGGCTACTTATTTTCCCCGCCGCCGCTACTGACGACGAAGAAGAGGAGGAAAAGGACGAAAAAGGAGAAGAGGAAGAGGACGCACGCCATGAAGAAAAGGAAAAAGAGGAATAACAAAAGAAAGAAAAGGAAGGGGGGGCACGACGGCGCCCGAACTTCACGACAGAGCTCTTGCATAGCGCAGCGCGCTCTCCGAGAAAAAAGGCGGCGGCGCGGTGCAAGGCCATTTCGGATAGAATCACCATAATATTTCTCAGCGGTCTGCAAGCAATTGTAATCGAGGAATGCGTCCGTGTATCTTTCCTTCCCCCCGCACGTCTGGAAGAAGAGATCCATGCATAACTTCCGGGCCTCGTCGTCCTCTTCGCGGGACAATACGAATATGGTGGGGACGTAACGCATGGAGACGACGCCACTGTCGTCCACGACCAAACCGACGGGCCCGATGTTTCCGAGCGCAAGGCCGTGGCAATTCGTCTTGAACGTGAAGTCCGCGAGTCCCGCGCGGGCGCCCCTTGCATGTGGGAGAAGACGACCGATGGACGGACTGATCACTCCTCAACGGTCGGTCGATAGAGACAGTTTGAAGCGGGCTGGGAGGCCCAGCCAACGGCTTCGCCTCAGGCGAAGCCAAGCTCCCGCTCTGTTGCATCGCAGTAGCGATAGTCCCAATGCAAGAGGAGATGCCGTCTCAAACAAGAGGGAATACCTTTTAGTCTCGATGCAAATTGCGTGCCTCGCGGCGAGGCACAAACAAATCTGGGCGGCCGGCCCCTTTGAGCCAAAGCGGCCGCGGACGCGCGCAAGGCTGGGGCGGCGTCGACGGCCGAAGGCTCACGGATCCATTAAGAACGCCGAAGTGGGCAAGTCGGGCGCCAATTTGAGAGCAGCCGGAGACGCGAACGGCACGAGGAATGCTTCCTCGGTGGCTGTCGGATACGAACGCGATCGGAATAAATGGACGCTCGCTGGGGCATCCCCCAAAAACATATTAAAGGCGCCCAAGCAGATAGCTGGGAACGTCTTGGGCCCTTCTGGCTCGTGCTTCTGCTTCTCGAGCTTGCGTCGGTTGGCGAGCTGTTCATCACTCGGGCGCTCTGATTCTGGAACGCCTGCCTGGTCCATTTTTTTCCGCGCTTTACCGGGGGGCCCAAGCTTCGCATATTCTCGGCAATTCTCTCTCTTGATTAAAGCCAGATTCTTTTTGCCTGAGCATTCCCCCGACTGCTTAGCTACCAGAATCTGCTCGCCCTCGAGCACGTAGAAATTCCAAGCCTTATCGCATTGATCACACCCACGGCACTTTGCAATGACGGCTGGCTTCTCCCCGTGCGTGTTCGGAGCCAGAGGGCGGTACTTCAAGCCGCGACTTTTCAGCAATGCCCTGGCAGCCTCCCGGAGCGTCTTGGCACCGTCGAACGGTTCGGTGACAAACGGCCTCCAATCGTATTGTGTCTTGCGTTTCTTGGCCGGGGCTGGTTCGTCATCATCTTGGGCCGCAGGCACCGCGAGCGCTTGCGACGCCAGCACGAGAGCAGTTGAAGAGTTCCCTGGGGTCCTTGGCTGGGAAGACGAGATCGCATCGAGCTCCTGCCCCATGGGTTCTGATTCTTCGCGTGAGAAGAAACGAGAAGACCAGCGACGAGTGCCCAGAGGGAACCCGTCCACTTCGATACCTTCTTCCACGGGCATGCTCAAGGGGAACCCGTCCTGGTCGACATCCTCGTCCACGGATTGCGCCTCGTCGCCATGGGGCGTTGGGAACATCATGAGGTTGCAAGAGTCATCCAGATCAGTTGGAAGCCAGCCCTCCTCGGTGTCATTTTGAGTGTACTCCTGGGAGGGGCACCAAGAAGAAAAACGACATTCACATAAACTTTTGGGCGTTCACTGTGGATCTCCTGGATCAGCGGTGGGCCCCTTCCCTGGCGCGCGGAACGCGCGAGGCGCGGCGCCCGAAGCGCCCCCGAGGGAACCCAGCGCAAATGCAGGATTTCCGCGGAAGACCGCAGAAAATTCATGTTTGTGTCTATGTCGTTCCTCCTCTTCGAACCAAAAATACCCATCAAATACAACAAAAACACACTTGCGGAGGCGCGCCTGGGTTTGTCGGATCACCGCTGGGCCCCCCCCCGAACTGTTGCGGCGCCGCTCCTGGCTCTTCGGGCCTGGGGCGGCGCAGGACCAAAGCCCTGAAAAGGAAAAACTGCTGGGCCCCCGAAGCTGTATCTGCTTGCCGGTTTGGTAACCGCGGGTGCACGTGGCACCCGTATCCACCCAAATCCTGGGTTGCGCGGAACTGCAATCGGGCACCAGGCACTGGTTGACCTCGCACGGTCTGCCGGCGAAACAGAATAACTGCATGGCTCGCAGTCGCAAGCCACAGGAGCCCCCACAAGCACACCATGACAACAGCACAACTCAGTGGAACTGCTGTGGGAAGTTCAGAGAAGATACTGCAATAGCACAGCCGAGATTGCTGCGAAGGGGTGCGGGCCCAATGCAAACAGCAAGAGGAGCGCGAGTATAGCAAAAATGAACGACTATGCACAAGTTCCCCCATGGAAATAAGCACTGTTTCCTACGTACCCCCCTCACGGAGTGCAGAATCTCCAACGAGCATCTTATATAGCTCGAAGACAACAATTTTTCAGCCAGAATGCAAAAACAGGAGGACAACAAAACAAACCCTGGGAGGAGACCGGGGAGGCCACATCGAACAGACCACTACGACATCCAGTAACCTTTTAACCTATACGGCAAGCGCTGGGGTGATAACAAGGCTCAGGGGGAAAAGGGCCCTAACTCCATCGAGCTCGCGTCTGGCTTCAACAACAAGGCGGCTCAATCTATGTGAGTACCGAGTTCACAACCGATTCAACTAACGCTGTCACGGTTGATCACACCATCGATTCCACAATCGATATCAAGATCGGGCACGCTATGGATATCATTATCGTTATCACAACGAATCTCCCTATCAACCCCTAGTGTCCACATTGGCATGGATCATACGGTCGATACCAGTACGGGTCTCACTATCAGAACCACCATCGAACAATATACCACCACCGATTTCATACCGTCGATATCACTATCGATCTCAATGTCGGTCCCGCGGTTGAAATCAAGGTCGTTGTCTCATCGGTTACAAACGATCTTTGTCGGTGTTACCATCGAATCCAGCATCGGGTTGAAAAAAAAACGATAACACCATCGATCGAACTGACGACATCACTATCGAAATCACTGTCTGTCCATACTTTCGGTCTCACAGTCGATCTCACAATCGAGTTTTTAATCTGTCAGAAACGACTTCGATATCGGTCTCACAACTGATTTCTCTATCGATATCACTGTCCATTTGAATTTCGATTATACTGTCGGTCTCATGACTGATTTTGTACTCGGCACAATAGATCTGTTTGTCGAGCCCTCGAACATTCCTGGCGCCACAAAGGGAATCATGGAGTCCACCAAAAACCACCAAGAATCTCTTGGTGGATCCTGAAACCTACCAGGAACCCCAGCGGGAACCAAGATTCTCTGGGGGAGCCGTGAAACTCTTCAGGCGACCCTCAGGGGGACCATTGGACTATCCGAGAACAACTCGTAAGAAAGGGCCTAAAAATCTCCGGGGGATACCCTCGGACCCTGGATGAATTTCAAGGTGGGATCTTGAGACCCCCAAACCCCTCCAAGAACCACCACGGGGAACCTACGTGAATGTCGACTGGTCCCCCGCGCCAGCGCCCTGGGCTTCGCCCGAATCTTCATAACATTCCTCTTCCTCCTCCTCCTCCTCCTCATACTCTTCCTCGTCTCCCTCCTCATTCTCCTTTCCCTCCTAGTCCTCCTTGTCCTCCTATTATTCCTCCTCGTCCTCCTCCCCCACGTCCTCCCCCATCCTCCTCCTCCTCGTCCTCCCCGTGCCCCTCCTCCTCCTCCTCCTCCTCCTCCTCCTCCTCCTCCTCCTCCTCCTCCTCCTCCTCATATTCTTCCTCGTCTCCCTCCTCATTCTCCATTCCCTCCTAGTCCTCCTTGTCCTCCTATTATTCCTCCTCGTCCTCCTCCCCCACGTCCTCCCCCATCCTCCTCCTCGTCCTCCCCGTGCCCCTCCTCCTCCTCCTCGTCCTCCTCGTCCTCCTCCTCCTCCTCCTCCTCTTCCTCCTCCTCCTCCTCCTCGTATTCCTCGTAAGGAAATCGGTCACCCCCGGAGGTTACCGACCCTGTCCTCGGCCCTCGTTCGGTTTTTCTCGTATCTTTTCAGGGGCCTGCCTCCCTCTCGCGGGAGAAAGGGGGGGGGGAGAAATCGGTAACCTCCGAGGTTACCGACCTTGTCCTCGGCCCTCGCTCGGTTTTTCTCGTATCTTTTCAGGGGCCTGCCTCCTCTCTCAGGAGGAAGGGGGGGGGGGAAATCGGTAACCTCCGGAGGTTACAGACCTTGTCCTCGGCCCTCGCTCGGTTTTTCTCGTATCTTTTCAAAGGCCTGCCTCCTCTCTCAGGGAGGAAGGGGGGGGGGGGATCGGTAACCTCCGGAGGTTACCGACCTTGTCCTCGGCCCTCCCCTCCCTTGGTTTTCTCGTCTGTTTCCAAGGGTCTGCCCGCTCCTCGGGGAAGGGGAGGTAAGGGCCCCATTCTCGGTGCGCGTGTCCTCGGCCTGCGGCCCCTTCTGGTTGCGCGGGCTTGCTTCTTGCGCTGGTGGTGTCTGTTGGGAGGGGTGAATCGGTAACCTCCGGAGGTACCGATCCTTCCCCGGGGGGAATCGGTAACCTCCGGAGGTCACCGATTCCTTCCCCGGGGGGAATCGGTAACCTCCGGAGGTTAATTCCTTCCCCGGGGGGTAACCTCCGGAGGTTACCGACCCAACCTCCGGATTCCACCGATTCCTGGGGTTCTGGACCCCTCCCTTCCCCCCCTTGAAGGGGGAGGGGGGGGGGGGGTTCTGCCCCCCCCCCCTCCTCCTTTAGCGTATTCAAGGAGATCCACTGGCGCACTTTCCCAACGACTAACCGGCTCCCCTTAACCAGGGTCCTGGCCATGCCCGAAGCGGGGAGGCTTGCCTGGCATCCAAAGCACTGGCAGCCTCCGCGTCGACATCGGCAGCATTGGCATCCTCCGCGTCGACATCGGCGTGACCGCAGGTGGCTGCCCGGCCCGCCGGCGAAGACTGGGAGGCGGCGTGATCCGGAACAACCGTCGTCGCCGACCCCTTGCACTCGAGATGCGACCCCAGAAGCTCATCTGTTGCTGCACGGGGGCCCCAATGACACCCGTCAGGTAAAATCGCCAAGCCACGCGCGCGGTACGAATCGGTATCAGCTGCCTCTGCCGCCGCGCCGTCGAGGTCGCGCCCTCGCTTGACCGCTCGACGAACGGCAGGCCCGAACCTCCAGCTGGGCGGCGGTCTCCCAAGACCTAGCCTGCCAGGGGCGCCTCGGGCTGACTGGTGGCTTGCGCCCCTCTCGCGCCCAGCGGCGCTCCTTGCCAATCGCTGTTTCGCGAGCGAACTTCCAGGGCGCGCATGCCGGCAGGCTGGGCGCAGGCATCGCGCCACCACCAACGTCGTCCTCCACATGCAGTGGCGCGCGCCCTCGAAAAAGCCTTCTCTGGGTCTGGCCTGTGGGCCTCCTCCAGCAGCTGCCAGCGCCGACTCAAATGCTCCCTGCTCGCGCAGTTCGCCAGGTTGAAACCACCGACGCTGGGCGCAAGCTCGAGTGCTTTGCAGAGGAGCATGTGCTCGTTCCCAGAGCCTCTCGACGGAGCCACAAGGATCTCAACGAATATGTCTCGAGACTCGCCATTCAACCTCCCCTATCGTCGCCGAAACCGAATCCGCCGTGGTGAGCGGCCCCTTCAACCTCGAGATCGCCAGGACGCGCCCAACCTATCCGGAGCCAATGCCGGCCTCCCCCAACGTCCCTGTCATGATCCTATGACGAGGCCAAGACCAGGACAACATCGGAGCGGGATAAATCGGTGATTTCGGGAATCTGGCGGTTCTAGAAGACGTATTGGGCACCGCGGGCGTTCCAGAACGCTCCAGAACGCCCCGAGACGATTTCGGAACGCTCTGGAGCGGTTCTTCCTGTCCCAGCCCCGCCCGAGATCCTCCCGTTCACCCTCGCGAAGATCTTGCCGCCAAAGTCTTGGGCCCTAGGCGGGAACGCGATCGCCTGCCCGAGCTCGTGCGATGGTTCAGGGGCCGCCCCGATAGTTACGCAACGCGCAGCCCGTAGCGTGTTGCGTACGGCTGAAAACGTAGACTGCAGACGGAGCTCAACACGTTGGCTCGACACGTAGGCGGAAGACGCACGTTTGGCGTGACACGTTCGCCAAAACGTGGGCCAACACGCTGAGCCAACACGCAACCTGTTAACACGGACGTTTCGAACACATTACGTTTTGCGTTTCATACTTTAGGTGGGGCTTAGTGCAGATTTAAGACATCCGCTCGGACCATCAAACATGTATGTTTATGCCGTGTTTTCCCTTCTAGGCTCGAGGAGGTTCCCTCAGGGATTTCCAGCAACCTGGGGCAGTACCGAGGGGGACCACGACCCTTCCTCGAGGAAGAGCGACACCCCCACGAGAAAGCGGGCCCTCAAGAACCCCCCAGAGCCTTCCAAGAAACGACGCCCAAAACTGTCCCAAATAGCTCGTCGAGCTTCGATCTTGGCACCTCGACTTCCTTGACCTCCTTGGAGCTTCGACCTTAGAACCTCGAACCTCGAGCTTCGACCTCGAAACCTCCCCCAATGCCCGAAAAGCTCGTCGACCTTCGATCCTGGATTTCGCTTTCCAGGAGGAGCTCGTGACGCCCCTGGTGGTGACCCCCCCCTGGCGCTGCCCAGCAACCGAGCGCCGCCAGCAGGCGCGAGCCCAAGCGCCGGGGGCGGCTCGCCAGGCCCGGGGGACCGCGAGAGCCGCTCACAACGGCACCGTCACCACGGCGTGCGCTATGCCTCTGGGCTGGCACGCGCCCGCTGTGCCAGGCCCCAGGCGTGCGAAGCACCCTCGGCCAAGACTGCGTCCAGCTCCGCGTGGTCCAGCAACGACCGGAAGCAGCGCAGCCTCGTGCCGCGCAGCCCCGTCGGCGAAGCCAATCAGGTTCACGCTCGCCGCATCGAGCTGCCCGAAAAACACGTTCCCATCTTGGGCACACACCTCATACATCTGGACCCTCCACCCAGGCACGGACGAATCGGTCGTGCCACGTGTCGTCATCGTGGCGACCTGGTCGCCAGGAAGGCCGTGCCGCCTCGCGGACGCCGCGCGCCATGGCGATCACGCCGTCGCCGCGCGCCCTGGACCTCGAAACCGTCCAAACGGCCGCGCCAAGCGGAGGCGCCGCCGCGGTCGCTGCGTCGAGCGCCGGCAAGACCAGCGACGCGGGCGGCAGCAGCGCCGCCGCTGCGTGAGGGGGCCGCGGGGCCGCCTCGCCAAGCGCACGCCGCGGCCGCTGCACGCCGCGGCCGCTGCGAGCAGGCCGCGCCGGCCAATCACCCCCGCCTCGAGCACGAAACGGCCAGTGCCGAGCGCCCGCTGCCATGGGCAGCTCCCAGGCAGCTCAAGCACGGTGGCGGCTCTTGCGGCGCGGGGCAGACGGACGCGAGGTTGGCCGGCCCGCATCCGTCAAGCTGCTTCTCGACCAGCTCGTGAGGCCCAGTAGGGCGGGACATCGCAGACGCAGTGGCACGGCCGAGCCCTGGTGCCGATCCAGCCGCCCATCCTGCCAGCCAAGGCGGTCGCTTCGAGGTCGGCACAGTTCTTGATAATCAGTGACAACTTTTCGGGATCAGGAGCGGAAAGGGAATCTCCCTCCCCAACACGCACAACCACCACGCAGGGCAGTGTACGCGTGCACATACATGCGCACGAAAACGTATTTCGTAGGAGCTTCAGCATAACAAACAAAACATTGCGCCCATGCTATGCGCATGTTGCAATGCTTCACGCAACCAACATACAACGCACTGTGGAGCATACCATTATCTGGCCATACAAAGTGTCATTTCGCCTCATCCCAGCGGGCGGTCATGTATGTTTGGAAGCAGGGCGATCACATTGTAATTTGTTCGGAACGGCTTTCCCAAACCCAACCCCCGCTTACGGCAAGTTTGCATCGTGCCGACCCCGGCGTTGGTTCCTGACCCCGCGGGGATCATTCAACCTTGAACGATCGGCCGTTGCCGAAACGTCAAATCTTTCAACATCGACCAGCTCTGGGCCGCCGCCAAGCGACACGACGCAAACCTGCCGTACCATACCCGCCCTTCCGATTTGGGCGCCCGGAATGGGTACGGAAAACATGGGTACACTACCCAACAACACATGTTGTCCAAAACCGACAGCGGCTACTACTGTTGTCGGAAACCGACAGCGGCGGCTTTTTGTCTTCAAAGAAAACGTCCGCGGCGGCGCGAACAGCGAGTCCTGTTCAGAATGAACAAGAACTGCTGCTCGGCATCGTGCCCATTCCTTCCGTGCCCATTTCGATCCTCCCGATCCGACGCTGTGCTTTTTTCCACACGGGGCCCCGCCAGAAGCCCTGGGTCCCCTCCTCGGGGCTGGCTTCTCGCCCTGCATATGCTCCGAGGACCCCTGGGCCGGGGAAACAGCCCCTGGGGGGGGGAGGCAGAGACGGAGGACGCCCGCCAATGTCGAGTAAGCGAGCGACGTCGGAGGTCTCGGTCACCTTTGAAGGGGCCCAGGAACACACAAGCACATATGCACAAATCCCAGGATTCCCCATATTTTTGTATATTTGACTTGCGCGGCTTCTCTCTCTCTCTCTCTCTGTCTCTCTCGTCTTCCCCCCCACTTCCAATCTTTTCCAACATTTTCCTGGGACTCGGCGATTAATTGTTTTTTTTTGTTTTTCTCCTCCTGAACCCTGGACGCCCGAATGATCTGGGATGACTGCGGTCCAGGGTACATTCGACCCGTATAAGAAGGACGTGCGAGAAGGATGCAAGGGCCTTGGAGGGCTATGTTGATGCTTTGCGGGCGGGGCGCGGCCAGCTTAAGTGGCCAAGGATGGGCCGAAAGGGAAAGATGCACGGGCAACCTTGGAAAATCTCATCCTTACCATGCGGGTTGACTGTAACTCTGGTTTGTGCCCCAGAGGCACGAACCCGCAACTACCCTTGACTGCCCCCGGCCCTGATGATCCAGGACAATTGGACCCCCGAATGATCTGGGATAACCGCGGTCCGGGGTACATCCGGTCTGGTCCCCCGAGGCGCGAATCCGTAGCTACTCTTAGGTCCTTAGGTCGGACGTGTCCCCCTGAAGGCTGATTTTTGAAGAAATGAGAAACATATTCATAAAGTGCTAACAACACAAATGAAACGAATGTAGCAAAATCGTCACCAAACTGTTTTTTTGACTATTTTTGAAGATTCCTCCTGTAGAGGGACACGCCCGACTGAAAGCTACCCCTGACCACCCCCAGCCCTGATGATTCGGAGCTCTGATTACCAGGGCAAAGGCAGAGTACTGCCCCGTGCTCGGCGCCGCTGGCGCCGTCGTCCTCCTCGCCGTTGCCGCAGTCGCTGTCGCGGCCGCCACTGCCAGTGTCGCCGCCGCCGCCGTCGATGCCAATCGACGTCGTCGATTTCACCGTCTCCGTCGCGGCCTCCTCGCTGGACTGCCCCTCCCCCCCCCATCCAATGGCCGCGCGGCCAGCAGAAAAACAGCGCGGGCGCGGAGAAGCCTTGCTCGTTCCACCGTTGCTATCAAATGTATGGTATTATCGGGCAGGCAAGAACGTCCAGGCGTTCGAACTTCCAGATGCTCTACTGCCCGCAATTCTTGTCAGTGGCGCGCAGAATGCTTCCTCCCCCCCACTCGTCTTTCTTTGGCTTCGGTGTCCCCCCTCGTCGCCACGGCTAGGCGCGGTTCGGAAAACCAGCCTGGATGTGTGGGGCCCATGGGGAGGCCCCCGGGCCAGCTTTGGGTGGACCCTTGAGTTGGGCATGGCGAGGGGGGCGGACTTCTCAAAGGCCAGGAGCCTCTTGGCAGGGACCGACCCGTGCCGAGAGGCTCCCGAGAAAGGCTCCCGAGGCCGTGCCCCTCGGCCTCGTCCTGTCCTCCTTCGCGCGCCACCGGCCCTGCTTCCTGCCTGGACGGGGCGAGGTGGGGCCCCTCGTCTCGGCACGCCCGAAGTGGGGTCGGGCAAAGGCGGGGTCGGTGCAGTCCAGAGCCGACAGCGGCCGCCGTCGGGCCGGCGGCGCTCGTGCCAAGTGGACAGCGCCCACGGCGACGCCGACAGCGAATCCAGCTCGAGGTGGGCAGGGACCGCTGTCTGCCTTCGTGCCTTCGTCCCCGTCCCATCCGCCCTCCTCCTCGAGGGGGAGGAGAGGGAGGAGGAGGTGGAGGAGGAGGGTTCGGTGATCCGAATTTGTCCTCTGGAGGGGTTGGCCTGGACAGGGCCACTAGCCCAGGGGAGGGGCCCCGCGGCTGGGCCCCGGCGCAATGGAAGACCTGGGGGGTCGGCGCGAGAGCGTCCAAGTCTCAACGTAGGCTTGGGGCCTGGTGCCCCACCAGTCCCAAAGGTGTCCAGAAGCACCGCCTTCGGCCGCGCGGTGCTGGCTCCGCCTCGCCTCTGCTGGTGCCCTGGTGTGTGCGGCCCTACCCTTTACAGCACTGCCACGGGGATGCTGAGGACCGCAAGTGAGTTCTCTTGAATGATATCTCCTTATCTGTGTACTTGCCATCTACGTAGCACCTCCCGCAGTTGCGGATAGGAGTGAGGGGGCGGGCGAGGAGTGGGTCGCGGGTGGGTCGCAGGTGGTTCACAGGGTGGGTTGCGGGTGGGTCACGTGGTGGGACGCGGGTTAATTGCGGGGGGTCGCGGCCGGGGACGATGACAAGAACAACAATTATCTGAAGCCTGTTCGTTCTCATCTGCTTGCGTGCCATTCAACGCGTGCATCCCAGACCCAAGGTACCCGCCCTTTTCGTCTTCGATCGTACCCCCCTTGGGGTACATCTTAGTTACCTGCCACATGCATTTGGCGCAGCCCCTGAAATAGGGAAAGAGAGGGAGGATGGAAGGAAGGGACAAGGGGGAGGGAGAAGGATGGAGCACGAGAGAGAGAGAGAGTAAAATGGGGGTGTAGGAGCAGAAAGCAATCTGCAAAACCAGACGGGCGCGTCGGGCGGGTAGACCCAAACGGGCGGATCGGGAAGGCGGGCCCAAGGGTGCGGAGTCGAGCGGGCGGGTCGCTGAAGCGTCAGTCCTGCATGAATCGCGAGGGAGTCTCGAGCGATAGCGCAGTCCCCATGTAAGACGTGAGGAAGTCCAGAGCGAGAGTGTGATTCCTGTGTCGCGGGCGCGGTGTATGAATACATTGCGAGGAAGTTCCGCGCGAGAGCGCGATTCCAGTATAAATCCCACCAGGCCTTTATGGCGTGAGTGGTTTAGAGCGTTTTCTTTTCCAACCCCCTTCTTCCCTTTCGGGCAAGGATTTACCCCTCTCCCTACCTAGGTCGTTGGAGCGTCCAAATAGGCCTCGGCGAAAAGCCAACCACATGGATTTTATAATGATTTTGGCTACATGTTGGCCTTCAGGGGGGAACCCTGATTAATTAAATATCCGCCTTCTTTGATCGATCTCCTCCAAAATACACCAAAAGATGGCACCGGAGGCTCCCAAGGGTGCCCCAAGAGGGTCACAAGAGGTGCCCTGGAGGCCCCATGACGCCCTCAAGATGCTCCCAAGAGTCTCCCATGAGTCCCAAGAGGCCCCCCGAAGGCACCCAAGAGGCACCCAAGACGCCTCAAGAGGCATCTGCGAGACGGCTTGCCACGGTTTGGGCCACACTTTGGCCTCCTGGGGGGGGAGTTTTTTACTCACGTCGGTACTCCTGCTTCGGCGTCGCAGGCGGCCCCACCTGCAAACAACGACGCTCCCGCTCGACACTTCCCCCGTTCTCCTCAAAATACCGAAAGGCTTCCGTAATCCCTGCTGAACTTTAACGATGTAAGACATAATACTGTTGGACACGCCACATCCGCCATGGCGCTCTCGCCTCGGCGCCGACCTGGCGCTCTCGACTCGGCGCCGGCTGCATTAAGATCAAGCTTAAGATCAAGCGTTTCGGGGTTGCGCCGGAAGGCCCCCCCCCTCCCCCAACAACAACGCTCCCGCTCGATACTTCCTTTTTGCTCGGACTGGGGCTTTGGCTCACCGCCGAAAGCCGGCTTCCCAACGACACTGGCGCCCCCGCCGTTTTTTACTGAGGACCGGCGCTCCCGCCTCGGCGTCGCAGACGCCCCCCCCCCCTTCAATCTACTGACGACTAGCGCCCTTGCGTTGGAAATTTCCTGCAGTTTGCTCAAGCGCCGCCGTCCCGACACCCAGGCACCCATGAGTCGCGCCCGTTGTGGCCCCATGTGCATGCCCTTCGTGGCCCCGCTGTCGCCCCGTTTGTGGCCCCCTCACTGTCCTACGTGGCCCAGTTGCTACCCTCAGCGGCCCCATCGTTGCCTGTTGTGGCCCCGCATTATCAGCCCTTCGTGGCCCCCGCTCATTCGCGCTTTTCGTGGCCCCATATGCATTCCCTTCGTGTCCCCGCTGTCGCCCTTCGTGGCCTACTCGTGTCATTCGTGGCCCTGCTGTCGTTTTCTCTCGCCCTCGCTTTCGCTCGTCGTCGCCGTCGTCGTCGTCGTCGTCGTCGTCGCCACCGTCGTCGTCGACGACGTCGTCGTCGTCGTCGTCGGTCCCCTGTCCGTCCCTCTTGGGGTCGGGTCGACGGTCCGCGGCCGCCCCGCCGATCAGCGCTGCCGCTGGCCACGCCGACGGTCCGCGGCCGCCCCGCCGCTTGCCGGGGCCGGGCCTGCAGGGAAAAGCGGTACACCTCCCAAAAAGGGTTCGATCGAAGACGAAAAGGGCGGGTATCGAGGGTTTGGGAAATACGCGTTATTGGACACTCGAGCAGATAAGGGCGAACAGTGTTAAAATGATTGTTGTTATTGTTGTTGCCGTTGCCGTTGCCGTTGTCGTTATTGTTGTTGTCCTCGTTATTGTTATTGTTACTGTTCGTGTTATTGTCATTGTTGCTGAACTTCCACTTGCGGAGAACAATTATTGTTGATTCCCTGGGTGCCCACTGTGTTTTTCAACTATGATGCTTTTCCAAAGGCTCGCACTGTACTTTTGGCGACGGAGAATCTTGAGGCTCAGATTGTGCCCCTGGCGTCTGGTTCAGTAGCGGCTCCCGCCTGATAGCTCCTCACAATATATTCCCAAATCTCGCCCTCGCGCTGGATCTCTTTACGATTTACCAGGAATCTGGCTCTCGCGTGGGACCTCCTCGCAACGTATTCACACGTCGCGTCCTAGACACTCCAGAATCACGCTTTCGTTCTGGCCTTTCCCATGACTTACTTGGGAGTCGCGCTATCGCTCGAGAGCCCTTCGCGATTCATGCAGGAATCACGCTTCAACAATCCGCCCGCTCGACCCCGCCGCGTGGGCCCGCCTTCCCGATCCGCCCGTCAGGGTCTGCCCGCCCGATCTGCGCGTCTGGTTCTGCCACGTGCTTTCTGCTCCTAGCCCCCCTCCTGCTACCCTCTCTCGTGCTTCATCCTTCTCCCTCCCCTTCCATATGTCCTTTCTTCTTCTTCTTCTTCTTCTTATTCTTCTGAATTAGCGGCTGCGCTGAATGTGCGTGGCAGGCCAAGGAGATATACCCCAAAGGGGCTGCGATCGACGACGAAGAGGGCATGGGCAGGCGTCGAGGGTTTGAGACATATGTGTTGGATGGCACGCGAGCAGATAGGAACGATCAATCTTCAACATATTGATTTCTTATATAGAATAAATAACTGTTGCTAACCACTCTTCTGGCGACAATTGGATTCGTCGGTTGAAATGCTCCTCCCGGGGCTCGCGCCTTGTTTTCTGCAAAGGAAAAAAGCTCGGATTGGGCCATTGGGCCTGCGACTTGCAACAACAGCGGCTCCCGCCTCATGTCCTTGCAGTGTTTACCAAAATCGCGCTCTCGCGCTGGAGCTCCCCACAATTCGCGCAGGATTCGCGCTCTCGCGTGAGTCCTCCTCGCAGTTTATCCAAACGCCGCGCCCTCGAAACTCAGCAATCACGCTCTCGCTTTGGATTCCCCAACCATTTGGGAATCGCGCTATCGCTTGCAACTTCTTTGCGACCCATGCAGGACTCACGATTCAGCAACCCGCCTGTTCGAACTGGCCGCCTGGGCCTGCCATCCCGGCCGTCCGCTAGGGCCCGCCCGCCCGATGTGGCCGTCTGGTTCTGCCACGTCTCTGGGTCTGCCCACCCGATCTGCCCGTCTGGTTATAACACTTGTGTCTTGCTGTTTGCCCCCATCCTGTTCCTTTCTCTCGCGTTCCCTCCTTCTCCACCCCCTTTCCGCGCGCCCCCTCTTCTCCCGCTTCGGGGGCCGCACTGCGCGCGCGCGCGCGCCAGGTAGCGAAGACATGCCCCCAACAGGGCGCGATCGAAGACGAAGAGGGCGGGCGCCGACGGTTTGGGATATACGTATTGGATGGCGCGTGAGCAGATGGGAGCTAACGCTCTGACGATGATGATGATTGTTGTTGTCGTCGTTGTTCTTTCATTTCTGAATAAAAATTTATTGTTGATCTCCCCACGCCGGTGTATATTATTTTTCCTCGGTCAAAGTGCGCCCTTCGACGCTCGCACCCTGTTCTTTTTGGCAAGGAAAATCTCCCTGGTCAAACTGCGCCCCTGGCCCCCCGGACTGCAACAGCAACGGCCGCTGGGCAACAACACTGTCCCATGCCATAGGTCGTTGTCCTGCACGCGGTGACCACCGCGTTATAGCTAGTGTAATGGGGCCCCAGTGCCGATTGCCGCATCCTGCAGACAAGTGCCAGAGCTCGCTGCAGCTGATTGCTGTGTCGTTTCCCACTTCTCGCTGAGCAGCGCCAAGGCCAGCTACCACTATGCGGTTTCCCCGCTCGCCGTGAATATCGCATGTCGTGCAGCAGCAGCAAAGCCCGCGGCCCCTGCTGGTTCCTCTCACCCACCCTGGCCCTGCAACGCTCTAGGAGATGACATCGGGCACCACATTCGCCTCCAACACCTTGCCGAGCAACACCAGATGTGTGACATGGCGTTGTTTACGGCGCGACCCATGGCGAAGCCTTTTTGTTATCATGTGTTGGAATGGCTGGCGCAAGCCATGGCGCAAGCTGAATCGCTACTCGCGGCACAAATCATCGTGGTCCCTCCCTCTTGCCCCTCTCATCCCCCCTTCCTCCGATCCCTTCGTCCTCTCTGTTTGTCGTTTCCCTTCGATTCCTTGTTTAGGGGCTTCGCCAATTACACGTGGCCAGGAAGGAATATAACCCCCCAAAAGGGGGCACGATCGAAGACGCAGAGGGCGGGTATCCAGGGTTCGGGATATGCATAGTGAATGACACGCGGGCCGGTAGGAGCAAACAATCCTGGAATGATTGTTGTTGTTGCTGCTGTTGCTGTTGCTGTTGCTGTTGTTGTTGTTGTTGCTGTTGTTGTTGTTGTTGCTGTTGTTGTTGTTCTTGTTGTTGTTGTTCTTGGTGTTGTTGTTGTTGTTGATGTTGTTGTTGTTGTTGTTGTTGTTGTTGTTGTTGTTGTTGTTGAATTTCCGCTTTTTGAAGATAGCTGGGGTTACTCTCGCTTGAAGTGCCCCCTCTGGGCTCGCACTGGTTTGAATTGGTATTCAAAGAGAATCCCTATGCTCAAAATGCGCTATTCCCCCCCCCAGCTACAACAACGTCTCCCCCCCAATATTTCCTCACTATGTATGCCAAAATCGCACTCTCGCCCGGGACTTCCTCACAATGCATGCAGGAATCGCGCTTTCGCGTGGGATTTCATCGCGATGTATTGTAACGCCGCGCCCACAACACTCAGGAATCACACTCTCGCTCTGCACTTCCTAACCATTTGTGAATCGTACTATCGTTTAAGCCTTCCTCGCGATTCATGCAGGGCTCACGCTTCAGCAACCCGCCTGCTCGACCTGGCCGCTTGGGCTCGCCATCCCGACCCGCCCGCTGGGGCCCGCCCGCCTGATCTGCCCGTCTGGTTCTGCCACGTGCGTTCTGCTCTTAGCCCCCCTCCTGCTAATTTCTCTGGTGCTCCATCCTGCTTCCTCCCCCGCCCATCCGTCTTCTCATCTCCTGATTTAGGGGCTGCACTTTAAACGCATGGCAGGTAAGAGGGGGATACCACCAAGGAGGTACGATCGAACATCAAGTTGGCGGGCACCGCCAGTTCGGGATAGACCTGTTAAGTGGCACGCAAGCAGATGGGAGCTTATAGTCTTACAATCAATGTTGTCGCTGGTGTCTGTTGCTGCTGCTGTTGTTGTTGCTGTTGTTGCTGTTGTTGTTGTGGTGGTGGTTGTTGTTGTTGCTGTTGTTGTTGTTGTTGAACTCTCACTACGGAAGAATCATTATTGGTGATCCCCCCTGCGGTGACCATTGTGTTTTTCAATTGAAATACTTCCTCCGGGGCTCGCACCCTGCATTTAGTCAAGGACAACCATGGGGCTCAAACGGAGCTCCTGGTCCCCGGGTCAAAACAACAACGGCTCCCACCTGATACTTCCTCGCAACTAATTCCCAAATCGCGTTCTCGCGCGGGACTTCCTCACAACCCATGGACTTCCTCGCAATTTCTTCAGAGGATGCGCCCTCGGCGCTCAGGAATCACGCTCTCGCTTTGGCTCTTCTTACGATTTACTTGGGAATCGCACTAGAACTCGTGACTTCCGCGTGATTCATGCAGGACCCACACTACAACAACCTGCCTGCTCGACCTGGTCGCCTGGGCCCGCCTTCCCGACCTGCCCGCTATGGGTCTGCCCACCCGATTTGTCCGTCTGGTTATAACACGTGTTTTCTGTTCCTTGCCCCCTCTCCTGCTAATTTCTCTCGTGCTCCATTCGTTTCCCTCCACCTTCCACCCGTCATCTGTTGCCTTGTTTTGGATCTGCACTGGATGCGCGTGGCAGGTAAGGAAGCTATACCCCCAAGGGGGTACGATCGAAGACGACGAGGGCGGGTACCGAGGGTTTGGGATATACGTATTGGATGGCATGTGAGCAGATAGGAGCGAACAGTCTGAAAACGTCCATGCGACGTACCCAACCCATTTGCATCGAGTGGGAAGAGACGTTGGGCAAGCTACCGATGCAATCTTGCCCAACGTCTGCCGACAGTGCATATTGGCGACAGTGCAAGATTCCAGATTGCGGCAGTTTGCCTTAAGGACCGACGGCGCAACTGCGGCAGATAACTGCCAAGTGCCAGTTGACATTGCGACCCTTGCAAGACTGGCAACTTGGACAGTGCAAAGATAGGCAAGATTGGCGACAGTGCAGGCGCGGCGATTTGTTGTGCAAGCTACATGGGATGCGCGCACGTTGCACGGCTCACAGGATAGCGGTCGCCAGGACGAGTATTGGGGCCCCAAGCTTGAAGAAGAACGGGGGCGGGAACGACGGGCATGACAATGATGGAACTGTGGGGGCGGGGAGCCATCGCGGCAGCAGCAGCATGGAGAATGTGACAGGAGGAATAGGGTGACGATGAGAGTGGTGGGAAGAAACAAGGAATACAGCTGTTTCCAGTAGCAGGCTAATAATGCGTCGCTGGCCTATGCTGGCCCCCCAGCAGCCCTCGAACATGGCGACAATATCACAGATCGCAGCCCCCTGGGGATGGCGAGGTCTAATCTGAACCCGCGGCGGGCACCCACTATGCTAGCCCCACCCCCCCAGCAACCCTCGAACGTGGCGACAAGTTCGCAGATCGCAGCCCCCCCGGGATGGCGAGGTCTAATCTGAATCTGCGGCGAGTGCCCACTATGCTGGCCCTACTGCTATGTTGCCCCCCCAGCAGCCCTCCCCTCGAAAGTGGCGGAAATTTTGCAGATCGCAGCGCCCCAGGGAAAGCGAGGTCTAATCTGAGTCTGCGGCGGGTACCCACTATGCTGGCCCCCCCAGCGACCCTCGAACGTGGCGACAGTTTCACAGATCGCAGCCCCCCAGGGATGGCGAGGTCTAATCTGAACCTGCGGCGAGTGCCCAGAATGCTGCCCCCCCAGCAGCCCTCAGTGTCACAGATCGCAGCCCCCCAGGGATGGAGAGGTCTAATCTGAGCTTGCGGCGAGTACCCACTATGTTCCCTCCCAAGCAGCCCTCGACAGTGGTGGGTTTCGCAGATCGCAGCCCCCCAGAGGTGGCGAAGTCTCATCTGAATCTGCGGCGAGTGCCCACTATGCTGCCTCCCCCCCCAGCAGCCCTCGAACGTGGCGACGGCTTCGCATATCGCACCCCCCCAGGGATGGCGAGGTCTAATCTGAGTCTGCGGCGGGTGCCTAATTACTATGCTGCTCCCCCAACAGCCCTCGAAAGTGGCGACAAAATCGCAGATCGCAGCCCCCCCAGGGATGGCGAGGTCTAATCTGAACCTGCGGCGGGTACCCACTATGCTGCCCCCCCAGCAGCTTTCGAAAGCGGCGGCAGTTTCGCAAATCGCAGCCCCCCAGTGGTAGCGAGGTCTAATATGAAACGGCGGCGAGTGCCCACTATGCTGCCCACCCCCGACAGCCCTCGAAAGCGGCGGCAGTTTCGCAGATCGCAGCCCCCCAGGGGTAGCGAGGTCTAATATGGATCCGCGGCGGGTGCTCACTATGCTGCCCCCCCCCGGCAGCCCTCGAACGTGGCGACAATATCAAAGATCGCAGCTTCCTGGGGATGGCGAGGTCTAGTATACATCCGCGGCGGTTGCCCACTATGCTGGCCCCCCCCCCAGCAGCCCTCGAAAGTGGCGACAATGTCGCAGATCGCAGCCCCCTGGGGATGGCGAGGTCTAATCTGAATCCGCGGCGGGCACCCACTACCTATGCTGGCCCCCCCAGCAACCCCTCGAAAGGGGCGACGCGTTCGCAGATCGCGGCTCCCCATGGATCCGCGGCGGGTGCCCACTATGCTGCTCCCCCCAGCAGCCCTCGAAAGTGGCGCCCCCCAGGGATGGCGAGGTCTAATCTGAATCCGCGGCGGGCACCCACTATGCTGCCCCCCCCTTTCCCAGCAGCCCTCGAAAGTGGCGACAGCTTCGCAGACGGCAGCTTCCAAGGCGTGTCTGCTTCACACTTCGCAGGCCCCACAGGCAAGCCATCAAGCACACAGGGGAGGAGAGGTAAAGGGAGGCGGGAAGGAGGAGCAGAAGGAGGGTAGAGACCGCAGTGCTGTATTCAAGACGAGAGCCCAACGCAGGAGGGTTGGGAATGATTGTTGTTGTCATTGGTGTTGTTGTTGTCGTTGTTGTTGCATTGCTATTTCGGAAAAGCAATGATAACGGACCCCCCTGCGAACTGCCCATCGCGATTTTCAATTGGAATGCCCCTCGCGGGGCTCGCACCATGTTTTTCGTTGTTCTCTTTTCTACTCGAAGTGGGAAATCTTGAAACTCCGACGGCGCCCCCGGCCCCCGAATTGCCACAATAACGGCTCCTGCCTGGTGCATCGCCATAATGCCTGTCAGAATCGCGCTCTCGCGAAGGACTTCCAAACCACTTCTGCAGGAATCGCGCTCTAGCGTGGAACTTCCTCGCAATTCATTCAAACACCGCGCCCCAACACTCAGGAATCACGCTCTCGCCCTGGACTTCCTTACAATATATCCGGGAATCGCTCTATCGCTACACACTTCCTCGCGATCCATGCAAGACCCACGCTTCAGCAACCCGCCTGCTCGACCTGGCCGCCTGGGCCTGCCATCCCGACCCGCCCGCTAGGGGCTGCCCGCCCGATATGCCCGTCTGGTTCTGCCACGTGCTTTTTGCTCCTAGTCCCCCTCCTGCAAATTTCTCTTGTGCTCCATCCATCTCCCTCCCCCTTCCATCCGTCCTCTACTCCTTTGTTTTATGGCCTGCACTAAATGCGCGTGGCGGGTAAGAAAGATTACGCCAGAGAATAACACCAATTAGTGGATGGTTTGATCGATAAGGAAATCGACCCGGAACCTGGGATCTCGGAGCCCACCGAAATCGGCCCGGAACCAATAATCAAGAATCCGGGAACCCTGAACCGGGAACCCGGGAACCCAGCCGGCCACCAAAATCGGCGGGAAACGTTCGCAAAATCTTTCAATATCCGCTAGGACCCCTTCAGTGCAAGCACTGATTGGGGAGTATCCTTACAATTTACAGTTTACAAATTACCAAGAGAAGTATAATCGCGCGGGCTTCCTTACACTTTATCCAAGCGCGCTCTCGCGCTGTAATTTCTCGCAATGTATTCAGATGCCGCGCCTTCGACACTCAAGAATCACGCTCTCGCTCTGGACGTCCTCGCGATTGAATTGGGAATCGCGCTATCGCTCGAAACTTCATCGCGATTCACGTTGGATTGATGTTTCAGCGACTCGCCCGCTCGACCCCGCCGTCTGGGCCCGCCCGCCCGACCCACCCGTTGAGTTCACCCGCCCGACCCGCCCGCCTGGTTCTGCCGCTTGTTTTTCTGCTCCTAAGCCCCTTTCTGCTAGTCCCTGTCGTGCTCAATCCTTGTCTCTCCCCGTTGTCCTTTCCCTCCTCCCTTCTCCTGTTTTAGGGGCGGCGCCAACTACGCGTGGCAAGTGAGGAAGATGTGCCCCCAAGGAAGGTATGATCGGAGACGAAGAGGGTGGGTGTCGAGGGTTTGGGATATGCATGTTGAGTGACACGCGAGCAGATAATCACGAACAGTCTTAAACTGATTGTGATTGTTGTTGCTGCTGCTGCTGTTGTTGTTTGTAGTTCGGGGACCAGGGGGCTGGTCTGAGCCTCAAAACATTCCCTAGTAGAAACAGGGCGCGGGCCCCAGGAGGAGCACACTAATTCAAAACATCACAAGGTGCACCAGCGGGGGGATACATAATAATCACCTCTGGGAAATGAGAACTCAACAGCGAAGGCACGCAACAATGCAACAACAATCCGCACCGCGGAACCCTACTTCAGCCACGCGCCCAGGAACAGTGGATGACCGTTCGGCCCCCTCACTCTGGTATTGCTCTCCCTCTCTCTGTCTTTGTTTATCTATCTGCCCTCCGCTCTCGGTGTACGCACTCTCTCAGACTTTCTCCCGCTCCCCCTCCTCCCTTGGAGGCCTCCCAAGTGGGGTCTGGATAGATGGGGTCGGAGGGTCGCGCCGCATCGGCGAGACATCGGCGATGCATTGGCGGTGCATCGGCAACGTAGGCGATGCATCGGCGCCGTTGGTGTGGAGAAAGTCGGGCTCCACATCGAGCCGCATCGCCAATGCATCCGCGATGCTGCGCGATGCTGCGACCCCATCTACTCGGACCCCACTTGGGAAGCCTCGATCCCTCTCCGTCCTCAACATACCCTCCCATCTGCTGCCCTTGCCTCTCCTTGCCTGCCTTCCTTCTTCGGCACCCTGGCACCCGACCCGACACCGTGAGAAATCCACGTCGCCGAGAGGAGCACTCGCGACCAGACCTCTCAACACGTCTCAGTGCGAGGCTTCCCGAGCCAGGCGGGTCTGCAGGGGCACACGATCCCGAACTGGGGCAAAAGACAAACTAACAATACCATTAAGCAAAATGACAAGACGAACGAGAAACAGACGAAGAAAACAGCATGCAGAAACACTGTCGGAGGTCCGCCTGGATTTCTTGGGCAGGCGCTGGACCCCCCTCCCTGGCGCGCAGAGTGCGCCAGGAGCGTCGCTGGAGGCGCCGCCAGGGGACCCAGCGTCGATCCAAGAAATCCCCGTGTAACTCCAAAAGTTCATGTTTATGCTGTGCTGTCTTTTGCGAAAAGAGGCACTGCCGTGCCTACATCATGACGCTCGGATGCAAGAGTCGCTCATGGTCGGTTGATACAAAAGGTCTTCGCTGCGCAAAGACGGGGAACGTCTGGGGGAGGAGTTTGGGGAAGTCCACGGCTGGAAACAAAGACCCCGCGCAAACTGATCAGTCGCTCCCTACTTCGCTCTCCATCCCCAGGCATCCCTACGACATGCCACGCCGACGAGCTCAACCCTCCCCCGGTGAAGCCCAAGAGGCCGGAGCTTCAGAACGGATCTGAGCGTGGCCTTCGACCCAATCTCTTGCCAACCAATGGCGCCGCGTGTTCTCATGCTCTTTGGCACGTCTGGGACGGGGGCGGACAAACATGGCGACGACACCAGCAACGCATGCTGTCCAGAACCGACAGCGGCCGCCGATGGGCAGGTGACGCTTGTCCCGAATTGAACGCCCTTGCCGACACCGCCAGCGAGCCCCGTCCGCAATGACCAAAGGACTGCTACGGTCGGACCTAAGACAGAAGAACACCCATCAAGGACATGAGACCCTCCGCCGGCCAAACCGAGGAACACTCGAAGGTAGACCTCGATCTCAGACCTTGGTCCGACCGTGCTGGTCTTCGTCCCCACTTTCTGTCCGTCACTTCTTCGATCGTGCCAAGACCTCGTCAGGGCTCGGACGCCTGGCCCGGAGGCCAACATCCTTCCTCCTGCGCCATCCTTTGCTGGGCCCCCGTGGGGCCAAAAAGCATCAGACATAAGACGAAGCCAGGACGAGGATAACTTCGGGTGAGGATGAATCGAGACTCTCTGAGATCCAGCGGCTCTGGAGGATGTCTTGGACGCCGCGGCCTTCTCAGAGCGTTCAGGGACCGCTCTGGAACGGATTCATCCTCGTCCTGGCCCCGTCCGAAGACAATCTACCGGACCCGTCTCCCTCGGGGCCCCTTGCCTTCGTGGCGACCGGATTCCCTCCGCCCCGCCCTCCCAGCCGAGGGGATGCCACGCGCTTGCGCTGCGCCGCCTGCTCCACAGGATGGCGTCTTGCGAGGGCCGCTCGCACCCGCGCTGCCAGTGGCGACCGCACCTCTCTATTAGAAGCCTCAGTCGTCGACCTCCAGCGGTGGCAGATTCTTCTCAATAATCTCGAGGATCTCTGGTGCCTGCGCGTCCCTATCTGACCAGCGCGGGCCCTCTCCCGGCAGGGGCGTGCAGCGTGCGCCCTTGCTTGTCGTGACGCTCTCGTTCCCCCCCACAGCGGCGTCACTCGACATGGCGGTGTCATGGATGAAGCATCGGCGTCCTTCATCGTGCAGCGTAGGGCTTGTTTGACGATTTAGTCAGTGCAAGAGCGCCGCGAAAGAAATTATCAAACACTGCGGGCAACACCAGGATGATATACCCATTGCCGCGTGAGGACTAATCGCGCTTGAACTTGCGCATGCACGAAGATCGCCTGTGATCTGTGATTGAGGAATGATCTATGCCCTGTTGCATATTCATGGTTCTTCACGGGCGGAATTTTGCGACGATAGCCGTAATGGTGACCATCATATGCGGAATAGCGTAGACAACAGTCTAGAGTGCCAAGACAGGAGGTCACTTCCAAGAGTACCTCTAACTATCTAGTCACCTCGTCTGCATCCCCATCCGTACCGCGCTCTGCGTACCTCACACAGTTGCCCAGCCCCACGGCTCATCCTACTCATGTTGCTGTTGTTGAGGCTGTTTATCCCAAGACTCCTTTCCTTCTCCATCATCCTACGCTCCATGCTTCTCCTCCACTGCCCCTTCGCTTTCTGCCTCCATTGTCCTTCTGCCACCCCGGTCGCTTCGCCGCTCCTCTTGTCTTTCAGCTGCTGCTCATCTCGGCGTAAGACGGCGGGGTACGGCCAGATGAGGGAAACATCAGCTTCGAGCTGGGCTCGCTTCCTGACCCCACCTTGGGCTACTGTGGGGAACTTTGACGGCTACTGTGGGGAACTTTGACTTACGGTGTCGCCGCAGCGGCCCCGACGACACGCCGTGCACTGCAAACTGATAGCTCGTCGTTCCGCTCCGCGGGACGGGAGGCTGGGAAACGATAGGGATGTTGACGCTCGGAGACTGGGACGTGGATAGAGTGTCGCGTAGAAGCGTGGTGGGCAAGAGCCAGCGGAGAGACACGCTACCCCGGATTTCACAATAAAAGGGAGGGTGGTCCGATTTGGGAGGGAGATCTGATTTGGGCTGTCTTGAAGGATTCTGGGGGTCTGGGGGGTCTAACATTTTTCTTCTGGGATGGTGGCGACCCCCACCTTTCATTCTGAAATCTGGAGTAGGCCGCAGTTCCCCACCGTGTATCTCTCCAATTTCTCCCGCCTCCGCTCGGGACGGCTGTCCGACCCATCCCGAGGGCAGGAGAACCACTTCCAGAGGAGACACCCCTCCAAGCGAAGCCTTTCAGCAGACGTGCCCCAGAGAAGGAGTCGATCAAGGCAGGACTGTCCAGACGACGCTCAGGGCCATCCAAAGTAAGCGCCACTTTGGGAGGCCGGGGTGTGATTTTCGTCTTGACCACCACCGCTTCCTACCGCTCACTATTCAGCACACGAGCGCATGGCTGCACCCCGCGGTCTCACGACGACGACGACGTCGACGGCGATGGCGCTGACGACGACGCTCCCCCCATCTCCGAGGGGCAGCGCGACGACAAGGCGGCGCCAGCGCGTGGAGCACTCGTGCAGCACAACGTGCAAAGAATCGAGAGAGGTAGGGAGGAGGGCGAAGACAGCAAGCAGCCCAAGGAATCCAAATTCCTGCTGCCTGGCACCATTGCTGTAGCCACCTCTCACTCGCGCTCCCAGCCAGCCGCCAAAACTGTCTTCGGTGGCCCTTCGTAGTCTGGAACCTTGCCTTGCGTGGGGGACGCTGAAGAAGGAACGAAAAGGGTCTCTTCTGGCCACGCAGAGCCTTGGCCACGAACAGGTCGCCCGACCTGGATCTAAGGGGCGGCCCGAACACCAGCGCCCCTCCTGAGCCTAACGTTCGTTGTCCTCATGTTTCAGCGTCTTGACGGTATAGGATGTGTGAACACATGTCTGACATGTCTGCCTACCCACGTGGAAACAAACAACCTTGGCATTACTGTGCCAACGGGGGAATCACTGGCATCGTGTGACGGCGAACGGAAACATACGAAAACCGCCCGGGCAAGCGGAACCAGACGGAAGCATGCGGAGCCCCGTGGGAGCAAACGAAGAAGCAACATCGGGAGCAGACTGGCGACGGCCAACGGCCGACCGATCTCTTGGCTGTCGGCTGCGAATCACGCTACTCGGCGACGGCGACGGGGCTTGTCTGCGAAGGCGTTTGGACTAGTCAACGACGGTGGCGTGGCTAAGTCGGCGACGGCGACGTGTTTAGTCGACGACCGCGGGTGATGACGGCCGACCACCCCCCGATCGGGGGACACCGTTTGCGTGGCCACACCAGTCACATCCAACAACCAGCCAGCCTGCCAGCGGGTGCCCCATACAATCCCACCAGCCCTTTGGGCGTAGGTGGTCTTGAGTGTTTCCTCTGCCACCCCTCCTACTTCCCTTTCGGGGAAGGGTTTATCACTGTTCCCTATTAGTGGACACCCCCTCCCCCAGACTATTGGTAGCCAACCAAGAACCATGAGGGCCCCCCACACCATCCCTTGTAAACACACAGTGCAAAACATACTCTGCCTCCACATTCGGAGCATGCGCAGTCAACACGATGCGGCCTCACCCCACCATCCCTGTCAACAAATAATACAGAGTACACTTGGCGGCTGCGGCGGCTGCTGCGGCGGCTGCGGCGGCGGCGGCGGGCGGCGCGACGGCGACGGCGGCGGTGCGGAGGCGGCGGCGGCGGCGGCGGCGGATTGGCCCCCAGTATCTGCCCATCCAAAGACGACTGCTGAATGTGCTGAGGCTCGGGCCAGAATCGGGTGCTACGAGTGAGCGAGACGGCTTGCGAGCGGGGCGGGAGTCTTGACCCCTCCCCCCCCTCCCCTGGACCTGGACGGGGGGTTTCGCGACGCGTTGGAGCGTCCAACACGGCCTCGGCGAGGAAGCCAACATCATTGGTTGTACGACGGTTTTGGCCCCATTTGGGCCTCCTGAGGGGGGGGCCTAATGTTTTTTTTTTTTTCTGGATCGATGCTCCGTGGAGATGCTGCCCGAGATGCACGTCGCCACCCCAGTCCGGAAAACTGTCTTGGAAACTGACTGCGAAGTTGGCCAAACCGATACACTCAAGCGCTTCGAAAATCGGGCAGACCACTTCGACGACTTGCCCCAAATTGTCCACAGGGACTCCTGATGCTCGTCACAAGAGGCCCGTTACCACTGAAGGTAAGCATGCAAATTGAGGGCAAGGGCGCGAGAGGAACAGCGGGCGTTGACTTTGATCAATCGGCTGATATTTACCCGCGGTTCAATCGCGAATCTTCCTCACACTCGGATTAACTCGTAAACAAATCAAGTAACACCAAGGAAGCTGACACAGTGCCAGATAGTTCACCAACTTTCAATCGTGGGATTGTGCAAGTAACTTGTCAACACTCCGAGCCACCATCACCTCTTCTGTTACTTCGAACCTCCCTCCAACAACATCTTCACCTCGTCGATCCCGCCACCATTTTTCACGTTCGTAAAACCCAGAGACCTCAAGCCTTCCGCGGCCCGATGGCTTCGCCCACCCACCGCGCACCACACCAGGATCGGCCGGTTCATGTCTTCGCCCAGCAACTGCTTCGCTTTCGCAGTTGAAAGCTCCACAACAGGATCATCTGCCATCCGCACGGGTAGGTTCACAGAGCCAGTGATGCTTTTCTGGGAAAATTATTCTGGAGTGCGGGTGTCAATAAAAAGAGCGTTGGGCGCTTTTGCAAGGTCTTGCCATCCATCGTCCCACTTCACAGAAGCTTGTATTGTCACCGTGTCCGGTGCTGGCTGTGCCCCTGAAACTTCTTCAGTTGAGGCACGACAGCCCATGGTAACACGAAGGACAAGCAGGCAAAGCAAGGGTTACACATCAAAACGCCGACCTCGCCTTGAGCCAAAATGGCTACGGACCTGAGGGGGGGGCCTAATTGGGGACCCCCCTTCCTGTGATCGATCTCGCCCAAGATGGCCCAAGAATGGCCCCCAAGTCGCCCAATGGTGCCCCAAGAGGGCCCCAAGACGTGGCCAGGAAGCCCCAAGAGGCCCCCAGGATGCCCCGAAGAGGCTCCCCAAAGACCCCCAAGAGGCCCCCAAAGACCCCCCAGAGGCACCCCAAATGCTACAAGAGGCCTCGGCGAGAATGCCAAATCATTGATTCAGGATTTAGCCATTTGGGGGGGCACTGATTAAGATGACTCCAAGAGCGCCTGCGGGAGCCCAAGATGACCTCCAAGATGGCTCGAGGTATCCCAAGATGTCTCGTAATAGCTCCCACGATGCTCCAAGATGCCCCAAAACCGCTCCAAGACGGCTCCAAGTGGCCAAAGAGCTCCCCCAGGAGGCCCCGAAGAGGCCAACACCTTAGGAACATCTATGTGTTTGGCTTTCTCGCCCTTTCGTTTCCAATGGCCGTCCGAGGCCTCAAGATGGCTCCAAGATGGCCCAAGAGGGCTCCAAGAGAGGCTCGAGAGAGCCCCAAACGCCTAAGAACGCCCCAAGACCGCCCCAAAAGCGCCCCAAGAGCCGATTTTTGGGCTGCCGAGGGGCAGTGCTGAATAATGCTCGCTTCCTTTTTGATCGATGTCTTCCAATATGGCCCCAATAGCGCTCCCAAGGCTGCCAATAGCGCTTCAAGAGAGCCCCAAGAGGCGCCCAGGAGGCCCCAACAGGCGCCCAAGATGCCTCCAAGGTGCTCCCCAGAGACCCCCAAGAGGCCCCAAGAAACTCTCCGAGGCACCCAAGACGCTCCAAGAGGCCTCCACTGGGGGACCCTTCCTATGTGTGCTGCCCACTTCCCTGGTCGAGGCAATTCCTCAGGGCATCGTTTCTGGATGGGCTGGTGGGCTTACATGTTTTTGGTCGCGGCCACCAGCGAGCGCGCAAGCGGCGAGAGAAGTTGTCCGGGCCAGCGGGCAAACCTAATTAGCTACTGAGCGCAGCACGAGCCCGCCGGGCCAGCTCACAGACGCGGCAACTGGGGCAGCGGCTGCGGGGGGCTGGCTGGCTGAACTGGAACGCCCAGGGAAACTCGAGCAACGTGCAACCCTGCCGCAAAATGCCAGGGAATTCTGTGTTACGCGCTGCGGCGGCCAGACGTGGTAAGCGATGGGCCGTCGCCACTGGGGCGCCAAGCCCAAGCCGCGCCAACGGCGTGTGAGCGCCAACTGTGCTGCTCCGCCGAAAAACGACGCTGGTGGGGTTATTTTTTTGGTCGCGGCCGCGAGACAAGGGTCAGGCGGCAGAAACAAAGTCCGGGGCACGGACGAGGCAAATTAGCTACAACAGGCACAGGCCGGCCGGCCCGCTCACAAAGCAGCCGCGAAGCTGAAGGGGAGCTGACGGCAGGGGTATCCTGAGAGCTCGAGCACGTGCACAGACAAAATGTCATGGAATTCGGTGCCTGCCACAGTATGAGACGTGAACCAGGATAACCAAACCCGTCAATCTGAGTGGGGGCAAGTGGGAGGCCAGTGGAGTGAGTCGCCGGTGGGGTGCCAGGCTCCAAACGCCATGACGACGTGAGCTAGCCAGGGGGGCTGAGCTGTCGCAAACCGTGATGCCACGCAACTGGAAAAAGCTGATGGTGAGCCTGGGGTGCTGTAGCTGCTGCGGAAGGCTGAACCACTCCGTGGCGATACCAACACCCGTCAGACCACCCCACAGTGCAAGGGGGAACCAAGCGACTACTGGTGGGGTTACTTTTTTGGTTCGCGGCTCCAAGGCAAAGGTCAGGGAGCGGACGCAGCGTCCGGGATGCGGCACGGAGCGAATACTGATGGGGTTACGCGAAGCGTCTAGAATTTCTTATGCCCCATTCCCAGAAGGCCCCAGGCCCCAGGGGCACGCAGGAGTCTCAAGGCACCTTCCCCAGGAATATCGAAGGCGGACAACACATGTGCCCCCTAGGTCTCTTACGCTCATCGCGCATGCCTGCTGTAATCCGCGGTGGCGCCAGGGCTCTTCGGCGACCGCCGACGGCGATCCCCAGGACCATGCAACTTGAGAAGAAGGGAAAACGCCAAGGGCGGATAGAATCCGCGCGGAGCGCCAAACGTTTATGTTTCTGGTATGTATTATTCTCCGGAACTTGAAAGGAATCACAAACTCGAAGCTCCCTTCCATGCGAGCAGAGGCCCTCCTCGTTGCAACCTCCGTCACCAGCAGCGCCACGCAACCCCGGGGCCTCCGTTTTCGCCCCCAGAGGTCCTCTGGAGGTCTCCGGAAGCCTTCGGAGGCCCAGGGAGAGCCAAGCATAGAAACAACCTTGATCCTCCTCCTCCTCCTCCTCCTCCTCCTCCTCCTCCTCCTCCTTGCCTCCTGTCGAGGAGTTGCCAACGTCTCGTTTTGAGGGGTTAACCCGAACTTCTCCCCAGACCGTCGGATCCTCGGTCTCAGCGGAGCCTTACCTTACCTTACCTCCCCGTTGCCGTTGTCCTCTAGGCATGCGGGCGAAGTCCTTGACGCCCTCCACAAAATTGACCTCCTGGCCCTCCTTGTAGAAGAGGAAACGTGGCCTGGTGCAGGGCTCACGAATAGCATGGACCAGGGACAACAGTGTGGGGAACAAAACAAGGCGACGCTGCCGAACAAGGCCGCGTCCCCTTCCCCGAGACGGAGCGTCTCTTCTGGATCCTCGCGCGGGCCAGTCCGATATACGGCGTGGATCACGATGTCCCCAGCAAGGCGCGACCGCACGATGGCCTCGCCTTGTGGCGGGGTGGCCCTAGATACTGCCGGACCTAGGACAGAACACATCCTTCAAGAGCATGAGACCCTCCGCCCGCCCAAATTGAAGAACATTTGAGGGTGCCCTCTCCTAGGATGCACGAGAACACCCAACATACACGAAGAACACAAGGGTACCCTCCCCGAGCCGTCCTCGTTCTTATACCTCGGTCCGACCGTACCCCTGGATGCCTCGGATCCCTCCCGACGTGGTATGCATAATTACGCGCTGGAGTAGTCTTGACTCTTGACCGCCCCTGCTGCCTTCAAGCTTCTCTGGCCACCATCCCTCGTCAAGTCCTCCTGCTGAGCATCGTTTCACCAACCCCTGTCCCAATGGGCGTGGCCTGGGCCCCACAGGCCGATTTACCCCCTGAGGAGGGTGTGAGATGGAGGGGGCCGGTGTCGGCGGGGGCGGGGGCGGATCCAGGCGCGAGGAATTGCAGGGTGGCGGGTACACTAAGATCCATCAAGATTCCGATGCTAGTAAGATTTCAATGTGATTCCAATCCAATTCCTTGTATACTTGGATCCCACATGGATTCCGATAGGATTCCGATTGCAATATGATCCCACTCTGATTCCAATATGATTCCGATTGCACCAAGATTCCAATCGGAATCCGGAAAATTAGAGTCCACTCTGATTCCACTAAGATTCCGATTACACTCGGATTCCAATCGGATTCCAACTCTCATCCGATTACAATTAGATCCCACTTGTATTCCAATCCGATTCCGATTACAATCGGATTCCGAGAAGATTCTGATTCAAATAGGTTTCCTAAATGATTCCAATCGAATTCCGATTGCAATCGTATTCCAATTGGATTCCGATTACAATGGGATGCCGATTACAATAGGAATCCGATTACACAAATATTCCGATTACAATAACATTCCGATTGCACTAGGAAGTCGATTGCAACAGGATGCTGGTTCCACTAGGATTCCGACTACAGTGTTATTCCAATCAAACCTAGACCCAAACCCAAGCCCAAACCTCACTGGCCTTGGGTCAGGTGCGATCCTCGTAGTTGTAGTAGTCGTAAGAGTAGTAGTAGTAGTAGTAGTAGTAGTAGTAGTAGTAGTAGTAGTAGTAGTAGTAGTCGTATCAGTAGTCGTAGTGGTAATAATACAAATGGTAGCCGTAGTAGTAGTGGCAGCAGTAGGGGTAGTCGTAGCCGTAGTCGTCGTCGTAGTATTCGAAGTAGTTGTAGTAGTCGTAGTAGTAGTAGCAGTAGTAGCAGTAGTAGTCGTAGTAGTAGTAGTAGTAGTAGTAGTAGTAGTAGTAGTAGTAGTAATAGTAGTAGTAGTAGTAGTAGTAGTAGTAGTAGTAGTAATGTTAGTAGTCTTTTAGTAGTAGTAGTAGTAGTAGTAGTAGTAGTTATAGTAGTAGTGGTGGTGGTAGTAGTAGTAGTAGTAATAAGAGTAGTAGTAGCAGTAGTAGTAGTAGTAGTAGTATTCGTAGTATTCGTAGTATTCGTAGTAGTAGTAGTAGTAGTAGTAGTAGTAGTAGTAATAGTAGTAGTCGTAGTCGTAGTAGTAGTAATAATAATAGCCGGAGTAGTACTATTAGTAGTAGTAGTAGTAGTAGTAGTAGTAGTAGTAGTAGTAGTAGTAGTAGTAGTAGTAGTAGTAGTAGTAGTAGTAGTAGTAGTAGTAGTGGTAGTAGTAGTAGTAGTAGTAGTAGTAATAGTAATCGTCGTAGTAATAGTAGTCGTAGCCGTAGTAGTAGTAGTAGTAGTAGTAGTAGTAGTAGTAGTAGTAGTCGTAGCAGTAGTAGCAGTAGTAGTAGTAGTAGTAGTAGTAGTAGTAGTAGTAGTACTACTAATAGTGGTAGGATAGTGAATCGCTTAGTAGTCGTGGTAGTAGTAGTCA
>CAUYUJ010014837.1:970000-987500 GCA_963575745.1 Prorocentrum cordatum | reverse complement strand
TGGTGGTAGTAGTAGTAGTAGTCGTAAACATATGTGTAAACATATGTGTAATAGTAATGATAGTCGTAGGGGTCGTCGTCGTCGTAGTAGTCGTAGTAGTAGTAGTCGTAGTAGTAGTGGTAGTCTTAGTGGTAGTCTTAGTAGTAGTAGTAGTAGTAGTAGTAGTAGTAGTAGTAGTAAGAGTAGTAGTAATCGTGGTCGTACTTCTAATGCTAATAGTCGTAGTCGTAGTAATAGTCCTAGTAGTGGTGGTGGTGGTGGTGGTGGTAGTAGAACGAGTAATGGTAATAGTATGGTGTAGGATAGATACTACTCTACTCAACATAAGAAGACAACATCTTCGATGTGTACTTTTCCCTGCGATGGTGAAGTTCGGCCTTGCCGCCCATCTCCCCCGACCAATCCCCTTGGTCCAGGATAACCTCTCAGGCGTAAAAGGCTTTGATTCATGACAATGGGGGGCATGAGGGTGTGGGTGCTGATGTTTTTCCCTCCCTCGAGCCGTCATCGTAGTCGCCGCCGGCGTCGACAACAACGCACATTGCTTGCGTCCATGCCCGCCCGCTTGCACCGCTCACGTCCACGAGCCCCCCCCTTCGGGGGGTTGCGGCTTGCTGGTGTCCGGGAACCGCTCCCTGTACTCGTCCAGCATGTTCCTCTCCACCTGCGAGATGGTGCAGCGGTCCTCCGCAGGGGAGTGCGCCGCCAGGCCGATCAGTTGGCGGGGCGCAGAAGGGGGAAAGGTGGTGCGAGAGGGGCGCCTGTCTCAGAATGGATCAACAACTTCTGTGAAAGCTGCTGGGATCCGTGAGGGTTTCTAAGACACCCCCTGCCTTCTCAGACCCCCCCCTCCCTCGCGCCAACATCCTTCGGCGCGCCGCCAGGCCATGCAGGAGGGTTCCCGGGATGGGCGTCCGCTGGAGAAACATGAGCGCGAGCAGGGGGCACACGCGGGAGAGAGCACAGGGGCGGAGGCGGGTAGGTCAGTTAGCGCCTGCAACTCGACTAAGAGCCCAGACATCCGACGATCTGCTTCTTCCAGCGCGCGGTCCCTTTCCCCAAGGTCTGTTGTTTTGCCCTGGATCCGTTTCTTGTTCTTGGGTCCCCAGAGCGGGCCACGGAGGCCGGAATGAGGGAAACATGCCGGGACTGAAATCGTCATATCGACGGAGATCTGGGAGGGCAGGAGGTAGTGGAGCGAAGGGAGACTGGGGCCTGAGACAGGAGTTGTTTCAATTACCTAGCTAACTGTTGAATTAATCAGTATTTCCAGGCTCTATAAGTAGATGGTAGCTGTCATTACCTGGGGTGGTGGTGGTGCACAGTGTAACGGTAACGCTTGTGCGAGGTCGGGCACGTCGGGTCGGGGGTGCGCTGCGGTCCCCAAAACATGCGTGCAGGCACCAACAAAGGTGTGTGTGTGTGCGCCAGGGATCCAGCCCCCCCCAACGTATGATCGCTAGCGCTTCCCCAGGG
This sequence comes from Prorocentrum cordatum, assembly GCA_963575745.1. Taxonomy (NCBI): domain Eukaryota; class Dinophyceae; order Prorocentrales; family Prorocentraceae; genus Prorocentrum; species Prorocentrum cordatum. The sequence goes on along the minus strand of CAUYUJ010014837.1, from coordinate 986,024 downwards.
GGGGTGGTTGTGGCCCAGAAGATAAACAAAACACGATCTCCTGGAGGACACCCTCTCTGCCCCATCGGAGCAGGCGAACACATAATCGAACCGCTAAGTCGGATCGGTGATCGAGTGAATCGGATCGGCAGAAATCGGCAACCAATTCAGGGAAAATCGGATCGGCGAAATTCGGCAGGCTACGAACACCTCCGTTGAGAAATCGAGATCCAAATCGGAGTCCAAAATCGAATCGAATCGGAATCGGAATCCACCGAAATCGAATCGAAACGGACGAGTTCAAATGAGCCGTGAGTCCTGTCGGGGGGCGGGTGGGGGGGTCGCGCGCGCGCGCCCACTCGTGAGGCGGCGCGTCCTCGTTCAGTCATGGGGCCGCAGGATCGATCGATGATCGAGGATCGAGGATCCAGGCTTGATGGATCGAAGATCGAGGATCGATCAATCGAGGATCGTGTCGATCGACATTTCAAACGGACGCCGCCGCAAGAAACCCCCGCAAGAAACCCAACGCTGAAAATCCACGCTCGAGGTGCAGTTGAGGTTGAGGCCCAGAGCACCCCGAATGCATAAGTTTCTCAGCGCCCAGGAGATGTCGCCGCGCAGCACGCCCAGCAAAGAAGCTCAAGGTAATTACCTAATTATATGTTTGTCGTTGTTGATGCGATCCTCACCGCCTTGGAATTCGCCTACTCCCGCCTGTCGGGGTGGAAAGGCGTGTGAGACATTTGGCTGTCCCCCTCCCCCCTCTCCACCTCCCCTGGAGCCCCAGATCCAGTTTGAGTGGGGGTCCGCCCCCCGCGGGGGCTGGATCTCGCCATCGCACCCCTGGGGCCTCGTGAGGCTCCAAATCTACTGGGCGGTGCTGGAGGTGCCGCCAGGGGATTCAACACCGATGCTAGATATCCGCGCGGACCTCAAACTATTTACGTTTGGGAGGGGATGGGGAGGGGTGAAGGGGCGGACATGGCAGCAAGCTTAACGACTCAGCGGCGCCGACCAAGGCGCGAAGCGACTGAGACTGCGACTGGGACCCGCATTGCGAACCGTGTAGATGCCGCGGGTTGGGGCCGAAGCGCCCGCAGCAGTTTAAAGTATCTAGCAACCAATCGGTTTTAGTCGGCTCCAAGCATCACGTGCGGCACATTTCATAAGTGGATGGCGTCTCGCGCCGCCCCAAAGTGGGGGGGGGGGGGGGCAAACGATCACCGCTGGGCTGGGGCGGACCGCCGGGGCAATTGGGCAAGCGAGGTGCAGAAAATGCGGATTTGTCCTGAGCTCACCGCCCCAGCGCAAGCACAACACTCACATAATGAGAGCTCTTACTGTTGATGCATCTTGGGCCACCCCTTAGCATGGGGGAAACGGGTCCCGAAGGAATGGGTCCCGGACCCCAGGGCCCTTCCCTGGGACCAAATCTTCATCCTGAATCATTTTCTGAAAGGTCCTGAGGCCCATGAAGGGCCCCGGGAAGCCAAACATGGCGAAGAGCTTCAAGACCTGTTGCCCTCAGGACCCGCTTCCCCCAGGGCGGACGCCGGCCTTGACTCTTGGGCCCTTGAGGTGCCCCAGAAGTCTGAAGATCAAGCCCGCCTCGCGCGCTGCGCCGCACGCAGCTCGATCAAGCCTGCGGGGGGCGAGGGCAGCTCCCCGACCTGGGCCCCACGAGACGCGCGGCTGCCCGAGAGGCCCCTGCGACCGACCCGAGAATTACCCCGCGGGTGCCCAGGGCCGTGGGGGAAACGCCAGGGCGAGGATAACATGGGGTGAGGATAAATCGAAGATCTCTGAGATATGGCGGCTCAGAAGGATGTCTCCCACGGCCTGGCTTTTCCAGTTGGAGATCATGGTCGTTGGCTATGATCTCTGGGGAGAGGATAATATGGGGTGAGGATAAATCGAAGATCTCTGAGATATGGCGGCTCAGGAAGATGTCTCGGGCGCCGCGGCCTTCTCAGAGCGTTCCGGAACGCTCTGGAACGGATTTGTCCTCGTCCTAGCCCCGTCCGACAACGATAGGGGGGGGACTGTGACAAGGAAGCGTCGACCTGGAATCGGCGATACCTGGGCAGGTTGGGGCTATCGGGCTCCTTATCGGCGATGAATGGGCGATGGGGAGTCGATGCGTCCCTCCCTATGTCTATCCCCCCCATGGTTGCCCTCGAAATAAAATGAGAAGCCACCTGAGCAAAGCACACGGACGAATATCAGAAGGGGTGGAGGGAAGGGGAGTGGGGGCGGGGTGAGGGGGAGAGGCACCATCCTCGAGCGGGCACGCACCGACTGCGCCAGGGCGGATCTGGCGACGCGATCGCGACGATGGCCAGTACCCCCCCAGGGAAGCGTTATGAGGGGCGCCTGCTGGCTGGTCGAGACTCTCGCTTGGATGTTCCAGGTATAGAGAGCAAGCCACTCGAGAAGTCGCTTGAATCATCGGGACAAGAATATTCATACCATGTTCTTGTCCTCGCTCTGCAAGACGTGGGGGGCGACGGAGAAAGCTGGAGCGAGCGCACGATGGAAGCGACCGAGCCTCGAAAGCGTCAACGTTCACCTGCAGGTTCTTGAACGTGGGCACCTGCGGAGAACACCCCGAACCCGCCCGCCCTCAGCCCCAAGAGCGTCAGTGGCTCCGCTGGCGTGGGACGTGGACGGCCGATGCCCGCGCCACTGCTCCCTTAGAGGTCAGAGGAACCGCCTTCGTAATAAGCACCTCGATAAACTGAGCAAACGCACGATATGAAGGAGTCGTCATTGCAGGGCTGTTTAGTAACGCCTGGACTGTTCAATAAATGGCAATTGCGGGGACCTGGGTTTTCTTTTCTCCCTTGATCCGTGCTCCTACCTTCCGTGCCACTGCCCATGCCCTCCTCTTCGGACGTGGCCGGCAAATGCCCGCGCCACTGCTCCCTTCGAGGTCAGAAGATCCACTCTCACAGATGAGGTTGAGGAACACCGCGATGGCAACAAGCAAGCAAGCGAGCAAACAACCGATGATGGAGCCCCAGTGAAACGATGCGGTCCTGTCATGTCAAAACCTGCGGTTTTGAGAACTCTGAACAAAAACACTCGTCTGAGCGCCAGTCGACCCTGGGACACGCGCCCCGTGCCCGCGCCCGAGGGCGCTCTGTCCCTGCTCTACGGATTGCATTACGGCGGGCGCACAAGGAAAAATGTCCTTGATTACTTTTGTGGTTTCAGCAACAAAAATCGACGGCATCGGGAAGCTAGATTCCTTTTTCTTAATCCTGGCTCGAACCAGTGTTTGTTTGGCTCGGCCGAGCAGGGATTGATATGGACGCGGCAATCAATTTGGCGACATGCACGTCCCGCTCAGCGCTGAACACTAACGCGTTCTGTCGAACCTCCCCAGAAACGCAACACAACTGAAAACTCGCTGGCGCAACTTCCGCGAAGCGACGCAACAGGAATCGTGTGGAATCGCGAGGGCTTTCGGAAATCACAATTTTCCGAAACCACGTGGACGTGGGTGAGGATGTACCAGGCGAACGCAATGTGCTTGCGCTCGGTACAAGAAACACTACAAAAAGGAACTTGCCCGCTCGGCAACGCGGCCTGCGACACGCGCTGGGGAGTCCAAGCGGTGCGCCAACCAACGCCAAACAATCATTGCAATCGCCGCCGCGTGGGTGTTCCAAACCAAGTTGCGGGTGGGTGGGCGGGATGATTACGCGAGCAGTGGAGTCGACACCTCAGTGGGAACAAGCATTCACTGCACCACAGACATTGCACACCACATAGGCATCACTACATACATTGCACCACGTCGCTACGTGTAGGAAGAGTGCGCCACATGGGTTGCGCAACATATCTTGCACAGCGTAAGTTGCACAACGTTGATTGCGACACACAGATTGCACCAGCTTTATAGTGGGCAGGGCAGCGGTCTGCGAGAGCAGCTAGGTGAGCTGTCTTCGCATGGCGACCGAACGTTTCAGAAGGGCTGTGAGGCTGCTCGACGTCGCTCGGCGCCCACCCTCGGTTATAGAACACCCAATGGCGCAACCACGACGGAGAGGGCAGCACGGCAGATGCACAGCGCCCAACACGCCGCAAAAACGTCTCTCCACCCAACCCTTATCCGGCTCTAGCCGGGTTTCATCTGCGCGACAACAGGGGCCTCGAAGAAGCACGGTGGCGTTTCGCCCGATCCGATCGCATCTCGAAGGTCAGCAATGATACTTGGGTCATCATCTGAACTCTCTGCATCACATTCGCGTGGCACAAAGCAGGTGAATGCGTGCTCAGCGCGCCCCATCCTGGCCTTGGAGTAAGAAGGGACGATGCACCTGTAGAGCTTCTTTGTTCGGTCTGGAGCGTATGCTGGCAGCTTTCAAGCTTAGAACATGCCCAGTGGGAACTTCTAGGTCCACGCTGCACTCGCCAGCCTCCGCAACTCCCGCGCGCGATGCGCCGTGCATGACAGCGCCGAATTTCTGTGAATCAATCGACCTGCTGAGGAGCAGTAAAAGCCATATAATCAATGAACTCTTGGCCTGGTGTAGCACGAGACTCCTCGGTGCCCGACTGTGAAAACTCGCCGTCGGACGCGCCGTCGACGTCGCAGTGGGCCAGCTCAGAATCAACTGATGCCGCTTCCCACTACTCATCCGACTCGGACGAAACGCTCTCCCACGCGCGGGTTGCCTACTCTGGTGCAACACTCGGCGTGGCCCAGCTTAGCGGCATGAGCTGGACGCGCGTGGGCCCGTGGCCCGCCTCGAACAAAGCGCCCTGCAACAAGGCAGAACGGAAACGCACAGGGAATGGATGGGGGCGGAACGGGAGGGGGGAGGGGGGCTGCGCGCGGCGACAACCACGAACACTCACCCCAGACCGACGGCATGAATAGCCACCCCAGAACAAATGCCACGAATAACCGCCCCAGAACGACGAGCAAGTTGCTCGTCGCTCTGGCGCGCGACCGCAAACGCTCGGCAATCGACCTCGGCCATTGCCACGTGTAGCTTATGCTAGCAAATACCAGGCCGAAAATCAGGAAACCCCAGAACGCGCTACTGAATTCAGGGGGCCGCGGCGATTCAACCGTGCTTTCATGTTTTCCAATACATTGTCAATCGTCGAAAGGCGCTGGTGATTCAACATCTGTTTGGAGGATGTCACAAGCGAAAGACCTATGTCAACAATTCGTTCAATAGTTGATTCAACACTTTGTAGAATAGTTGTTTCAATCGTTTATGCCTACTGTTGCCCTGCTGGGCTAGCGTGATATCGCCCGAGCGTGCGTCGATCTGAAGCGTTTTCCACTCCCCAGAGGGCGCCGCAAACGTTCTGCAACGGAGCTCTCAGAATTTCAATTCCTTCTTCGACTCCCTGAGCCTTTCCACGATGTCTGACCACTCGACCGCCTTGCTGTTCAGAGGTCCCTGACGGACTGCAACTCGACGACGAATTGCGCAATCGCGCGGTTCGCCTCGAATTTCTTGTGGTCTTTCTCCCGGGCGAGCTCTTTCCTGGGGGGCTCGGGGAGTTCTTCAGGTCGCCAACCTTTTCCTTCACCATGTCCCGCTTCTCGCCTCGCGCGAACTTCTAGCCCCCAGTGCCGTCGTTGATCTGCGCGAGGATGTCGACTGTATTGCGGGAGACAGATATGAACTCGTTCTTCACCTTGACCACCTCCCTGGAGAGCAGATCGACCTCCTTCTTCTTCCGTTTCACCTCGGCCTCGTTTTTGGACTGGTCCCTCGCGTCCTTCGAGTCCTTCGGTTCCTTCGGGGGCTTCTTCGAATCATTCGGCGGCGCCTCGGACTGACCGCCTGTTTCGCCTCCGTCCTCGGGGGCGCCAGCTCGAAGGCCACCGTCGGAGGATGGAGAAGACGCGCTCTGCGCCATGTCCGACCGGCTCTCATCGACTGTCTCCTTCCAGCTCTCCTCGACGACCGCAAAGATTGTCATGTTCGACTGGCCGTGCTTCCTCGCAAGTGGGTGGCCCATGGTCAAGCATTTGAGGGCCGCAGTCGCAGCTCCTTTTCGGGCGGCCTTGCATTTGCAACCGCCGAACTCGTCTGCCATTTGCCGAAAGTCATGTACCTGTACTCAACTTTTGTGGACTCCGCCAGCGTAGTCGCGTGGGTATTCTTCTTTGGGGGGCGCCCTCGCTGTCGAGGGCCCATTTCGACCTGCGCTCTTGCTGCTCGTCTCTGCTCTTATTGTCGTAGATCGCACTTGTTTCCTCTCTCTCTCTGGAGCTCGTCGCGGAACCTGTTGCCATAACTGCTCCGCGCGTTGAAGGTGCCCGTCTGGGTGGCTTCCCGCGGCGACGCGAGCAGCTTCTCGTCTTCCGAGCCCAACTTGATTTTGGCGCGGGTATTCTTCACCGGTTCAATCAAACACCCCGCGCGAGCTTCATGGTCGAAAATGTTGCCCATCACCGCGTCGAACTTTGCCATGTTCTCCTCCGCCAGCTGCCCCCCCAACTCGGCCTCCAGCAATTCGCCCGCGCGGCCTTCCGCGACGCCAGTGACCACGTCCTTCTTCGAAGCGGTGGGGGCCCAGCGGTCGCCCGCAGCTGCGCCGTCTGACGAGTCGTCGAAGCCTGCGCTGAAACTCGGCCGTGCCGAGGGCAGGCGCTGGCTGTTCTGGCGCGTGATCAGACTCTTCCGAGGGGCCATCGCGCGCGTCCGCAGGGGCAGTCGATGGCGCCGCCTCGCTGGCCGACGAACTGACAGCTGAGCTCGCGCCGGTGCCGATTCGCCCCGACTGAGTCATGAACTCGTCAATCCTCTAGTATTTGGTGGTGTGGGGGGGGCCAGCCTGCGGGACTGATTCCGCCTCGGGGATTGGTATTGAACGCGTCCGCTGGCGGAGACGGAGCGGGCGGCGCTTTCGACGACGCGTGTTTCTTTTTTTCCCAGCGGGGCCTGCGTCTTCTCGCTGAGCTACCGTTCGCTTCTGGGCCAGGGGTGCCAGGGCTGCGCTTCCCCGGGCCCGATCTGTCGCCGATTGCACGGGTCCGCCTCGAAATCGAATCGGCTCTCGAGCATGAGCTGCTCGCGCGGGGGCCAGGTGTCGGATCGGGGGCAAGGGGCAAGGGCAACGACGGAACGCGGCCGCATGCGTCGCCAATATTGCTGGAAATTTCGGGTTGGACCCAGCCAGAATCGGTCGGCCCCCCTCACTCCCGCTGAATGGTGCGTTTCCCGCGCCCCGCCTCGCCGCCCCCCCTTCCGCTCGCCCGCCCGCGCCCCCCCCCCCCCCCTCCTCCTCATCCGAAGACCATCGCTTCTCTGGAACGATTCCCGACGTTTGATGCCGAGGGTGACTGGCGCAGGGGGAGGGGGGAAAAAGGAGCAATTAATGCGCGCGCACGTGTTGGTACGTGTTTTCTTTGGCGTTGTTGCTGCTGTTGGTGTGGCTGGTGTTGTGGGTGCTGTGGGTGTTGTTGGGAAGTGTTGTTGTTGTGGCTGGTGGTGTTGCTGATGATGTTGTTATTGCTGGTGTTGTTGCTGGCGGTGTTGGTGTTGTTGATGTTGGTGCTATTGTTGTTAGTGATGTTGTTGTTGCTGGCGTTGTTGTTGTGGTTGTTGCTGTTGTTGTTTATGTCGCCGCGATTGTTGTTGCTACGGTTGTTGTGTTTATGTGTTGTTGATGTTGCAGTCGTTGCAGTATTTGTTGCTGCGTTGCTGACTCGCTCTGTAAAATGCCGAATCCAACCCTGACTTCTACCCCCCAACGGTCTGCTCGGACGGGTCCGCATCTGCGAATATCTGGGCGAACGAGCGCCTCGGAGGACCGCGGTCAGCGGCTGGCCCGGGCCGCGCCTTCATTGCCGCGTGGCGCGCCTCGGGGGGCTCAGACGGCGACGGCGATGGCGCAGGTGGCCCCTCGCGAGTGCCGGCGTCGTCGCCCCGCGGCCCGGACGCAGCGGGCCTCTGCTTTGGCGGGGGGGGCGACTGCGGCCTCGCTGGCAGCGGGCCTCTTGGCGGCGACGTCGCCGCCGTGCGCCCTCTTCTTCTTCGCGGGGCTGGCCGTCGTGGAGCTGTCCTTGCCGACCGCCTTCTTAGAGTCGTTCTTGCCGTGGGTCTCCCGCTCGACCATGGCCTCCTGTCTCGCCCCCCCGCGCGCCGTCTTGTCGCCCTGATTGGTCGCGCCAGCGCGGTGCTGCTCAGCGATCGGCTTGGCGATGCTGAGGCCTGCCGCCGCGGCCTCGCGGTCGTTCGGGGGCCTCTGGTGGTCGCCCTTCAAGTCCGCGGACGCGTCCAGGCGCGTCGCGGGAATCTGCGACCCTTAATCCTAGAGCGACATCGCTGAGTGCCAGTCGACCCCCAGGTCGATCTCCAATATGTTCCCAGCGTTGATAGACCCTGCTTCCCCAGAGGGGCCGTCGCTAAACTTCGCCTTGTGTGCTTTTGCCGGGGTCTCCCAGCGCGCCTTCGTCGTGTCGTTGATCTCCCTGCCGTGGCCGTCGCGCCATTCTGCAGCGATCCGGTCGTCTGGGTTGGGCTTCGAAACTTCGGGCGCGTTGATCGGCGGGGGCAAATCTTCCCGCGCCTTTCCCCTGGCGACCTTGCGCCTGATGGCCGGGCCCAGCGCCAAATTCCACCCGGCCGCGTAATCATCCTCTCCGCTGTCGCCCTCGCCATCGGCCCTGGCATCGGCGGGCGCGGGGGGGGGGGGTCGTGGGCGGCGAGCCCCAAGTCGGCAGGCCATCTCGCAGGCTTTCTGACAGACGCCGACTGCTTTCTGGGCGCTATAACATTCATTACGAATGCGGGGCCCCATGGTGTCAACCCAATCCATCCTCTCGGTGCGAATCCTTCATTTTCCATTCCGTCTTGTGGTTGTCGAACGCGCTCTGTTGTAGGCATTGCCTGGTGTCGCCGCTGGTGCTGCTGAGATTAGGGGCGACGCCTTTTCTTGCCCAATGCAGCTTTCTGAATGTTCTTCCCCTCCGGATACTTGACTGGGGATTTGCTGCTCTGCGCAGCGCGTCGCTCGATGACCTCCGTGAGTTTTTGTTGTCCATCAACGTCCAACTTCGATGCAGATCGATGCGCCATTGGCGCGAAACAAAGATAGCATGGAAGACAGAACGGTGCCCTCACCAAAACTTCGTGCTTGAGCCCGAATGGTTGCGAAACTTATTCTGGATGGATAGGTGGCGGGATGGGGGGGGGCGGGGTCGGCGGTGCCGGCAGACAGCCCCGCGAGCCCAGATCATCGAGAGTCGGCGTGGCGTTTCCACAAGGCCTCCGACCTCGGTGCTAGTCCAAACGTTTCAACGCTTTGCCCGCCCCAATCGTTTCATGCTGTTTTGGTGCCTCCGAAGGCACCTTATGTTGCTATGCCCCTTATGTGTAATAGTCTATACAGTGTTTACAAACGTATGATTACAACGCATGCTCGTTTTTGTTGGCACTTGGGGGTGGTGCGCTCCAAGTGATGAGCACGCGCGTGTACACTCACGCAACGCGCGCACACACAAAGACACACACGCACACACGCACGCATTTGTACGCAACGCGTTCACGGACACTTGTTGCACGCGTGGTCCACAGGGTCGGGGAGGCAGCGTCGAGCTGCAAGGCCCGCGCCGCCACGGACGCGCCGCGGAACAGCGCTGCCAAACACAGCCCGTCGGGGCCTGGCGCCCCAAAGGTCTCGACCTCGAGGACGGCGGTCCCGTCGACCTGGTCAGCGGGGTCATGGGTCGGCGTCTCCAGCGCCGCCGTTCGGGTGCAGGCGCCGCCGACCAGGTTGGCCCCACTGAGCCGCGGGCCGTCAACGAAGGTCGCGAGCAAGGCCCCCAGCTGCGCACCAGCTCCGACACCAGCTCCGGCACCAGCTCCGACACCGCGCCCAGCGGCCTGCCAGAGCTCCATGGCCCCTGCGCCTCCAGCAGCGGGGCGAGCCGCCGCGGCGGCGGCCGTCGGGGGTGCGCCCCCGCCGTCAGCCGCAGGAAGGCCTGCAGCGGGGCGCCGACGAGCGCGGCGCCGACCCCAGGAGGGGCTCCGCCCGCCGCAACGCCACCCGATCCAGGTGGCCCGAGCGCCGCCAACCCTGCACCGTCAGGGGCTCCAAGGCCGAGCGCGGGCACGCCAGGGACCACGGGCGCACCGCATGGGGCGCCGCCTCCACCTCCCAGCGGTGCGACTGGAGGGAAGGCCGGCGGGGCGCCAGCTCCTGGACCAGCCCCAACGCCACGGCCACGGCCTCTCGCGCGGCCGACCGCTCGCGCCCGCGGGCCACGGCCTTGGCGAGCCCCTTCGCCTCAGCCTTGGCATTCGTCTTGGCCTTTGCCTTGCCCTTGGGGGGTATCGAACACCCCGGCCAGCGCCGCCAGCAGCGCCGTGAGGTGCCGCGCCTGGTCGAGCAGCACCGAACGCCCCGCCGGCGTCAGCCGCGCCTGCCAGGCGCAGTGCATGGCCAGCGCGAGGAGGCAGCACAGCTCGCACACCTCCAGGAGCTGGCCCTCGCGCGCTGGCGCCAGGCTCTCCGCGTCGCCCAGCCGCCCGCCACACCACGAACAATATCGCCGAGGAGGTGGGTCGGGCGGCGGAGGGTGGGGGCTGGACGGTTCGGCGTCCCCGACGCCGGCAATCCCCTGCTCTTGCCCTCGTGGGATCAGGTCGAGAATCGATGGCAGAAGTGCCTGCGCCACAATAGCGACTGCCATGCATTCCGTTCGCGGCCCTGTCTCGACTTGCATCCCCCGTCCACTCATCTGCCGCAAGCGTATATATATGTATACATATATATATATGTGTACGTATATACACTGTTGGGGGTCCGCAGTGGCCTACATTGAAAAGGTCGTGTTCGTCAGGGCACTGACATATCGGATGCGAACAAGAGACTTCCGCTGAAACGCCCTAAACTTTGGCGTGGGCTCGGGCACAACCGAATGAATCATGTGCGCCGCGTGAGGAACTGCAACCCAACCAAAAAGAACAGGCAAACATCTCCTCCGACGAAGACCAACAAAACCGTCACACCCTGCGGCGCGCACATGCAATGTGAGGTCCTGCTATAATCCCACCAGCCCTTTGGGCGTGAGTGGTTTAGAGAGCCCGCTCTGTTCTCAACCCTCCTTCCCCTTCGGGGAGGGGTTTACCCCTCCCCCTACCCCCTCCCCCTGGGCCTGGAGAGGGGGGGCCGCGGGTCGTCAGGGGGGTCAATTTCGACTCCTGGGAGGGCTAAAAAACGACACCCCTCACGAGGATTCTGGCCCCGACGGGGGGGCGGAGAAAAAACCCTCTCCTCTTCTGTGAAGCGAAAATCGTTGATTTTACTACGGTTTTGGCCTCATTTTGGCCTCCTGAGGGGGCAGCGCTCATTACAGCTCCCCTCTTCCTTCAAGGCAAAATCATTGATTTTACGAAGGGTTTGGGCTCATTTTGCCCTTCTGAGGGGGCAGCGCTCATTGAAGCTCCCCTCTTCTTTGATCGACTTCCTCCAAGATGGCCCCAAGAAGCGCCCAGGAGGCACACTGAGCCCCCAAGATGGCCCCAAGAGGCCCCCAGGAGGCCCCAAGAGGCCTCCAAGAGGCCCCCAAGATGCCCCCAAGAGGCCCCCAAGAGGCCCCAAGAGGCTCCCCCGAGGCACCCAAAACGCTCCTGGAAGCCCCTGGGGCCGCCAAGAGGCCCCCAAGACGCCCCAAACGGCCTCCAAGAGGCTCCCAAGAGGCCCGAAGAGGCTCCCCCAAGGCACCCAAGACGCTCCTAGAAGCCCCTGGGGCCGCCAAGAGGCCCCCAAGACGCCCCAAAAGGGGACGAGGTGCCCGAACGCCTCACGCCACCAGGAGCCCGAACGACTCACACCAGGACGAGGGGCCCGAACGACTCACACCACGAAGAGCCCGAACGACTCACACCAGAAGGAGGGGCCCGAACGACTCACACCAGGACGAGGCGCCCGAACGACTCACACCACGAGGAGCCCGAACGACTCACACCACGACGAGGGCCCCGAACGACTCACACCACGAGGAGCCCGAACGAGTCACACCAGGAGGAGGGGCCCGAACGACTCACACCAGGACGAGGGGCCCGAACAACTCACACCACGAGAAGCCCGAACGACTCACACCAGGACGAAGAGCCCGAACGACTCACACCACGAAGAGCCCGAACGACTCACACCAGGAAGAAGGGCCCGAACGACTCACACCAGGACGAGAAACCCCAAACGACTCAAACCACGAGGAGCGCTTTCTCTCCCTCCTCCTCCGCCTCGTCCTTCTCCCGCTCCCCCCACAAGGAGGATGTACAAGGAGGCGGGAGGAAGGAGGAACAGGGGAGATATGCGGGGCCAAGCGGACACACGCCTGAAAAACACGACTGTCGGCATGCTTCGCAAGAGTTGCTGCTGTGAGATGGGCTGGTGGGGATACGCGAAGCGTAAAGAATTAAGCAACCTGGGGGCACAGGTTTCGCCGACTTTGAGCTTCGCAGTTTGCCCCAGGGGCATGCGGCACCATCGAGCGACAAATCACTTTCGTGGGGCACCCGTTGGTAAGCCAATATCTTATTTGTCGTGCCTACCGTAGATCCGATGTGCCAACAAATCCTGGACCATAAAACCATCCAGAACCTACAGTATCAATCAGCACAACAACACTGGGCGTCTGAGAAGACTAATACTGTCGTTTTTTTCTACACCCTCTCGTACTCCGATCCAATCACTTAGTAGGCCTCTTAATGGAACTTCGAACTCCAGTTCGATATTTCCTGACATGCGACATGGACGTTGAAACACTCCAGCAGTCTCTCGCAGTCTCCTGAGGTCTCAAGGGCTCAGTCCCCTCGCCGCCTCTTTCTTCTCTCCCATTGAGGGGGAGCGTCAGGGGGGGATTGGCTCAGCGGAGGGGAAGCACCGACCTGGAATCGGGGATACATCGCCGATCGATCGGCGATGGCCCTTGATAGCGAATCCGCGCGTCCCTGGGCGGCGTGGGCTATGGGGCCCCTATCGGCGATCAGTGGATGATCAGTGGGCGATTGGGGGTCGGTTCGTTCCTCTCTGAGCGAATCCCTCATCCTGGGGCCGAGAGTAGCAAAACCCTCCGGCCGTGATATTTCCATGACTCGACGGGGTCACGGAACGGTGCCCCTGACCCATCCACTCCACCTTCCCCGCGTTCTGCCGCACACCTTTGCGCTCCGCTCCCGCGCTCTCCAGCCGTTGCCCCCCCTTGAGTAGAGAGCAGAAAGTCCACCCTCATAATTCGCCGAACCAGAGGCGTGCTAAGATCCCCGGTAACTGCGTACAGTATTTCTACTTCGCGTGCGCGCGCGGAGCGGCCCTTGGGGGTCCCCGGACGAAAAGTACCCCAGGCGGTCCCCTGCCGTGTCTGGTCAGAGATCCCCGGCCGGGTCGGGTCGGGTGGGCGCCGCCCTCGAGGCCCTCCAGAGAGCTCCAAGAAGGGCCAAGAGGCCCCCAAGAGGCCCCCAAGACAGAACAAGATGGCTCCGAGATGCCACAAGATCGCTCCAAGATGCCCAAGACTGCCCCCAGACGCCCCAAGAGGCTTCCAAAGGCACTCCCAAGAGGGCCCCAAGAGGTAAAATTCATTGATTTTCCTTTGGATAGAATTGGGCGTTTCCCCCTTTTCGGCTTCCCGACGCCTCAAGACGGGCCAAGAGGTCCCCAAGATCGCCCCAAGAGGGTCCAGGAGGGCCTCAAGAGAGCCCCAAGACGGTCCAAGAGGGCTCCATGACCGCCCAAGACGACTCCAAGACGGTCCAAGAAGGCCCCAATAACGCCCTCAGAGAGGCCCTCGGGGAGGAGCTCGAAACAACATTTCGAGCCCTCGGCCGTAAGCAGCCCCCAGGAGGTCTCCAGAGGTCCCTAGAAGGCCCCAAGGGGCCTCCAACAGGCGGTCAGGAGGCCGCCAAGAGGCCCCCAAGAGCCCCAAAAAGGCTCCCAGTTCCCCGAAAGCCTCAGAGAACTCCCAAGAGCTTCCTCTGCACTGCCCCCCGGTGCGCGAAAATGGGCCGGCGGAGTGAGCGAAGCGACTACCTAATCATCCCGAAATGCGAAGCCGTTTAGTAAACGCATCCAAACAAGGAATCGAACAGGGCAGGGCTGTTTAGAAAAACGCCCAGGGCCTCTTAGTAAAGGCCAATTATCTGGTCCGGGTGTTTTTTTCCTCCATTGACTGTGAGATCCGACGCTTCCCCCAAAAATGCAACATCGCCAAAACTTGCGACCAGAACCGTGGACCCAATCTTCCTGAGGCATTCTTCGAACCAAATCGGCCCGGATCCGAAATTGGACGAAAACGCCTTGTGCCTTATGCCTTGTGCCGTGTGCGAACATAATTGCAACGCCTGGCTCTGAGGCCCCCCCACCCCCCCGCGGCGCCATGGCATTGCACGGGCCGCACCACTTCGTGTAGACGTCCACGATGTGCAGCTTGTTGCCGGCGTCGGAGATGCGCTCCTTCCCGGGCCGGGTGCACGAGAAGCCGGACAGACAAGACCAGAGGACCTCCTTCTGGTCCTTCTCTGCTCCTGCTCCTGCTCCTGCTCCTGGTCCTCGTCCTCGTCGTCCTCGTCGTCCTCCTGCTCTTGCTCCTGCTCCTGCTCCTGCTCCTCCTGTTCCTCCTGCTCCTCCTGCTCCTCCTCCTGCTCCTTCTCCTGCTCCTCGTCCTCCTCCTCCTGCGACTCCTCCTCCCTCCCAAGAGGCTTCACCTGATGCCTGCCCCCGAAGATCAACAAAGAACCATGCGTGCTCCGAATGCTTTGCGCCTAAAGGAAATCGAATAACATCGTCATCGAGTCGAAGGGAAGCCTTTTCCGTTAGATCCCTCGCCTCTGGGTAGCGGGGGCTTCCTGGGGAGTGCTTCCAAAAAGCGTCCTGGGGGAGCTTCGGGGGGGTCCTGGGAGGAGTCCCTCTTCTCCTGCTCCCCCTTGTCTTCCTCCCGCTACTCCTCCTATTCATCTTCCTCTTCCTCTTCCTCTTCCTCCTCCTTCTCCTCGTCCTATCGAACAGGAACGGCGGCGCCAGCCATCAGGCCTTCGCAATAACCATACGCACTCCACGTCTCCCGAAGAGAACGAGCACGCACGGTTGACAACGTCGGTCAGAAGGTCGGCTTGGGCTCGCCCTCTGGGGCTCTCGCGCCATATGCCCGATCTGCTCGACGCGACGACGGCCTCGTGTGGGCCCCTGGGCTCTTTGAAATCCGAAAGCGTGCCTGCGCGTTCCCCTTGGATCAATAAGGACGCTGCTTGCGAGTTGTATTCTCGCCTGGGTTGAGATGCTTCTTTTCTGACTCACCAAAGTGTGCCTTTGCTGCCGTGAGAACAATAACGGCTACTACCGTTCAGTTGCAACTACATGTCACACATCAGTGTCACTCGGGTACAAACACATTGCTAGTAGTAGTAGTAGTAGTAGTAGTAGTAGTAGTAGTAGTAGTAGTAGTAGTAGTAGTAGTAGTAGTAGTAGTAGTAGTAGTAGTAGTAGTAGTAGTAGTAGTAGTAGTAGTAGTAGTAGTCGTAGTAGTCGTAGTAGTCGTAGTAGTCGTAGTAGTAGTAGTAGTAGTCGTAGTAGTAGTAGTAGTAGTAGTAGTAGTAGTAGTAGTCGTAGTAGTAGTAGTAGTACTACTACTACTGCTGCTGCTGCTACTACTACTACTACTACTACAGTCGGGGCCTTGACCAAAGGAAACAAAATAAGGAACGAGGCCTCTATCTTCCAAAAGTTAAACTTGAATTTCTATCGGAAAAAAGAAACCCTGAGGCAAGCTGCGAAACACTTAAGGAACGCGGAGACCCTCCCCAACCGAAAGGGTTCCTTCTTCAGGGCCCCGACTGTGCTACTACTACTACTACGACTACTACTACTACTACTACTACTACTACTACTACTACTACTACTACTACTACTACGGTTACTACTTACTGCATACTACTACTACTACGACTACTACTACTACTACTACCACTACTACTACTACTACTTCTACTACTACTACCACTACTACCACTACTACTACTACTACTACTACTACTACTACTACTACGACTACTACTACTAC